>OY731406.1:26169700-26517312 GCA_963425845.1 Sphenostylis stenocarpa
GGAATAGGGGAATGTGAAAGTGATACTAGCAAAGATCTCAGTGATTTGATGAAGTCAAAGATAAAGTCAAAGGTCAACTCTGCAACAGTCAAACAAGTCACTCAGAAGAATGGAGCTGAATACTTAGTGTGTCTTAACAGAAAGCTTAGGTAAAACCACTTTACCTTTTTCCACTGCATGAAGCTCCTTCACTCAATTTGCAAAATGCCTCAAAAATAGTTTTAAACAAATCAATCAAAAGCATTTTGACAAAGAACTTTCTTAACAATGTTTTTAACTGATATAGTTTTAAAAGAAACAATTAAAATCACTTAGAATGCGTAAAGAAGTGTTTTTACAGTATTTTAATCAATACAAACTTCTTTCAATCGATTAAAACCCTTTATGACCGATTAAAATTCGAATATGACAGGTCAGAATGAAATATAATCGATCAGACTTTAAAAATGAGCGATCAGATTTATTTTAATCGATTAAAACACGTTTCAATCGATTAAAACCACTTTGAAGTCAGTGATGATCGATCAGAATGAAATTATGACCGATCGAAGTTGGTTATGATCGATCAGAATTGAATTATGACCGATCAGACTTATTTCAATCGATTAAAACGAATTTCAATCGATTAAAATGACTTGAAAATTTTTGTGCAGATTTTCAATCGATTAAAACGACTTTATATCAGCTAAAATAACTTGGAAAGTTTTATAAGAAGGTTTTTAAGCAAATCAATCGATTAATACGCGAATCAATCGATTGAATTACTCTTTGAAAATGTTTGTAAAATGTTTTAACTGGTAAAAACGTGGTCGTATCAGCTAAAACAATTTTGTTAAAGAACAAGAACGCATTAATGGGTTGAAAGGACTTTTAACAGATTATAACGGCTATTTCAACAGATTAAAACAAACTTTCAACAGATTAATTAATGCAGCAGATTTGAAAATTCTCTTTAAAAACAGTTTTGCTTGAAACTTTTAAATAGAGATTGAACATCAGTTTTTACACATCCAAAGCAATCAATTCAAGCAACTGTTAGCATCCTTTTTCCAAGAAAGAATTACTACTGTTTTGTGAAGTTCTTTTTGAAATCTTTCTTGAGGCATATTGCATTCTGTGAAGAAGAAACTTACTGTGGATTAGAGTAATC
The DNA here is from genome assembly GCA_963425845.1 of Sphenostylis stenocarpa. Classification (NCBI taxonomy): domain Eukaryota; kingdom Viridiplantae; phylum Streptophyta; class Magnoliopsida; order Fabales; family Fabaceae; genus Sphenostylis; species Sphenostylis stenocarpa. Next base: position 26,170,851 of record OY731406.1, read on the forward strand.
CGGTTTGAGCTTTCTAAGTCTCTTCTTTGTAAATTCTTTTTCATTACTTTGTATTGTGTTGTACCTGGAATTTGGGTACAAGTTTTTCTGCAGCTGGTAGGTGGTTGTAGAAGTTTCCAAGAACTCGGAATTTGGTTCTTGGTGGAGAGGTTGAGTACAGGAACTGGAATTTGGTTCTTGTACTGTTTGGTGCCTGGAATTTGGGCACTCGGTTTCTCTCGCGAATCGGAATTTGGTTGTAGAGGTTTTCAAGAACTGGAAATTGGTTCTTGGTGAAAGGTTTGGTGCCTGGAATTTGGGTACTGGGTTCTCTGCAGCTGGAATTTGGTTGCAGAGGTTTCCAAGAACTGGAATTTGGTTCTTGGTGGAAAGGTTAAAGTCGGAACTGGAAATTGGTTCTCGGTGTTAGAGTAGGTGTAAGATTGTTGAGTCTCGTAAAACATCTATTCTAGTGGAACCCAAGCTGGAATTTGGATGGAGACTAGACGTAGCCCTGGTATTGGGTGAACCAGTATAAAATTACCGGTGAAATCTTTCCTAACCTTTCTCTCTTTAATTTCAATTGCTACGCTTGTATTGTTTAATTGCTTTGTGATTCGTGAATTGATTAGTAAACTTAATTTTCGAATTAGATAATCTGTTTATTGCGAAAAACTTTCAAAAATCAATTCACCCCCCCTCTTGATTTAAAACTACTTTTCTAACAGAATGTACACTTTCTACGAATATATAAAACTTCTTTATTCAACAATTGTCTACTTTCATGCATTCCATTCATTTGCATATTTAACTTCCCTACCTTCACTTTTAATAAATAAGATAATAAAAAGGAAGGATTAACTAACACGTCTTCCAATCAGAAGGATGGAGAGAAAACCGCTCTTAATCAAGCTCTCCCCAACGGTCGATTCACCACAAGAGGATAATAAACCTCGGTCGTTGGTTCTCAAAGTCAATAAGGAAAAGGGGGCAAGGACACCTGTGCAACTATTTATGCCTCGTCCTTTCCCCTACGAGTCAAATAAAGTTGTACCGTGGAGATATGGGGAATCTTCACCAATAAAGGAGGATATCTCCAATATAGCCGGCATTGGGGGCATGACCAAGAGTGGAAGGGTATACTCCCCCAAGGAATTGCAAGAGGATGTCCCCAAAAATAAAGGGAAAAATAAACAGACCGAAGAAAGATAGATGAAGGAATCCAAGGAGACTGACGAATTACACCAGTTCATAAGGCAAAGCGAGTATTCCATTATCGACCAACTTAATCATACACCTGCAAAGATAACATTGTTATCTTTAATGATGAGTTCGGAACTGCATCGAAACGCCCTGATGAAGGTTTTGAGCGAAGCGCACGTACCTCATAATATATCCCAAGAAAAAGTTGAGAGGATCGTCAGTCATATTACGACAAGCGATCACCTCACCTTCACAGATGAAGAAATCCCCCTAGAGGGGTCAAGCCACAACAAGCCCTTGCACATTTCTATTAAGTGCAAGGAATACCTTATCGCTAAAGTTCTTGTGGATAACGGGTCATCCTTGAATGTGATGCCCAAGTGCACACTTGACAAGTTGACTATTCAAGGAACCCGCTTGCGCCCAAGCAACACTATCATTCGAGCCTTCGACGGATCCAAACGAGAAGTAGTGGGAGAAGTCAATCTGCCAATTCAAGTCGGACCCACTATCTTCAATGTTGATTTTCACATAATGGATATTACTCCAGCGTATATTTGTCTCCTTGGCAGGCCTTGGATTCATGACGCTAAGGCAGTGCCTTCAGTGCTCCACCAAAAATTCAAGTTCATAGTAGATGACAAACTGGTCACGGTCCAAGCAGAAGATGATATCTTGATCAGTGGACCGTCTACCCAACCTTATGTGGATGCGACTGAAGAGGCCCTTGAAACATCTTTCCAAGAGCTTGAAATTGCCAGTGTAGAGAGACTTCCCAATAATATAAAGGTAGCCCGCATGATGATGAATCATGGTTACCATCCTTGCCATGGACTGGGGGCAGATTCCCAAGGGATGAGGGAACCCCCAGAATTCAAAGATAACCCTTTAAGGTTTGGCCTAGGATATGACCCTACGAAGGGCCGAGTAGAAAGAATAAAAGGGAAGTCTCCCCTCCGCACACTCAAGCAGATGTTCCGAAGCGGAGGGATGCAAGCGTCACGAGCAACCCTGGTCATTAAAAGTTTTTTTCTTTCCTTAAGGGATGTAAACCCAGTGATTGTTAGAGATTATGCCCCGGGGATAGCCCGACCCCCGTGCATCTTATGGGCACATATTCCCTTACTAATTAAATAAGAATACATTTCTTACTTCTCGTTTCTCTTCTTGCTACTTCATGTCTAGACCTCATAATAACCATGTCTAAGAAAATGAAAAAAGAAGAATAAAAAAAAGTGTGTCCATATAATCAAAATGTACCATTGCCATAATAACCAAACTGATTTATTAGAAGCACAAAATAAGGTTTTACCCCACCATAAACAAAGTCGTGTTTCGCCAATATTGTGTAAAAACAAAAAAAAGGAAAAGCCCACAGAAGCCAAAGGCCAGAAAGAAAAAGGGAAAATTACCCGGTAGGAAACCCACTAAGGGGGCTACGCAAAAGATAGGGTCAACCCGTTAGGACACCCGAACAAAAATAAAGGGTAGCCTAGACAAAAGTTAGGGTTACAAAATAAGGTCCGATAGGATTCCAAAAAAAAAAAGAACCTAGACAAAAGATAGGACAAAACACAATATCCTAGTCCGAAAACCCAAAGGGCGGTCTAGGGAAATCAATTGGCCATAGAAGCAATGAAAATAGGCTAAGGCGCAAATCTACAAAGAACGTTTGTTTAGACAATATCTTAAACACTCGAGCCAACCCTAACCAGCCATTCTTACAAAATCTCTTCTAAATAAAAATCAACCATCTGAAACACAAACCGTTGAATTTATCCCCTTTAAGTCTTTTCTCTTGACCCTCACAACATTATTCTAAGTTATTCTTCAGTCACATTAAGTCCGGAACGACACAAACAAAGTACAGCAGAGAAGAAAAACATCAAAGGGCCCCCGTCTATAAGACATACCAGTTAATCCTTCTAAAAAACTAATGAAATAACATTTTAGGACATTAAACATAAACACATTGCATGCACTATTTTCACTAAAAAAAAAATCTTCTTAAAATCGAGACCGTCGTCTCGACTTCTCAGACTGCCGTCTCGACTCGCGTAGAAACGAGACTGTCTTCCCAAATTTTGAGACTACGGTCTCGCTTTGGACAAAAATGAGACCGCCTTCTCGCTCGGCGAGAAGGCTGTCTCGCCATAAGCCCAAAACGAGATCGCTGTCTCGAAGTTCCAGACGGTGGTCCCGAGTCTTGCAAAATCGAGACCGTCGTCCCAAAATCCTAGACAGCGGTCTCGACTGTAGACCCCAAATCTTGCCCGACCTTCAAATAAAGACCAGAAGACCTCCTATTTGAAGATGGACGAAGCCTAACAAGCCATTAGGAGAGACTATTAGGCCCCATACTAGGATAGGAGGGAGTTTCTGTACAAAAAATAAGTTTTCTCGCCTTGATGGGACGAGACCGCCCTCTGGATTTTCCAGACCGCCGTCTCGCCTCACGCAAGTGGCGAGACCGCCGTCTCACTTGACGAGACGGCGGTCTCGCCACCTGCGAAGGACGAGACGGCGGTCTCGCCGCGTTTGACAGGATGAGACGGCGGTCTCGTTGGACGAGACGACGGTCTCGACCCTGTCAGAAACCTTTTCCGATGTTTTCGGTAAAAACATTGGTGGCGACTCCATAGAACCCAAAATAAATAAGTCCTTGGGTTAGCCCGGTTATCGGACAACCCAAGGACACTTTTCGAAAACCTCGCCCCTAGGTTAGCCCGGTTATCGGACAACCTAAAGGCGTTGTAACCACCCATAAAAAACGCGAAAACAAAAGGGTCGAAAAAACCATCGCGTCGCTCCGACCGACCTTCTCTCTTTTTGAGACGACGGCGACAGATGGCGACTCCGCTGGGGAAGCCTCGAGAGTTGATCCCATTTAGTGATGGGCCGACTTAAAACAATAAATAGACCAAGAAAATAACACTTTTGCCCTTAACTTGTATTATAACATGTTTTAATGTTTGGCTTTAATAAATTGTTGTTTGCTTATACTTGCGCAAATTGCTTGAAATATAAACTGCACACAATCCCTTGCGCACAACAGTTCCCCCTATACCCGGGGGCAAGTGAGATAACCATAGGGAGTGGGTGGCAGGTACGGTTCGCTGTAGTGAGGGCCTTGAGCCCACCAGTGTGATCGGAAACCACCACTCAAGGTGATAACCTTCCTCTTTTGGCAATAATATTGACTATGGCCTTAGTGCTAAGTATGGTCGGACGACTGGAGAGTGGGGACCCTATAATGGGGGCACCTTGGGGGCCTTAGCCTGGTAAGAACAATTAGAACCAACCCTTGCCAATGCACTTTTCTACAGGAAAACCCTACCTCATGATAAAAACGAAATCTCGCCGGTTCGGGGATGATCGAATTGTGTGTGCATTTGATTGTTGCATTTGTATGTTGCATAGCATAAACAAACAACAAAACAAAAACCAAAATTTTTTCTTTACAAATAAACACCCTTATCTCGGACAATCTGCCTTTTAGCTAGCCTGGTTTCAGGTTCTTTGTTAGCTAAGTAGCCACGCAGTTCCGACAGAAGAGATAAAAGGCTATAAAATAAACAAATAGAGATAAAAATAAAAAATCCATTTTTCCAAAGTTCATAAATAAGACCTGGTCCAAAAATATTATACTCATAAAACATTCATATAGATAGTTTATTCTTCTAAAATAAAAATATGCAAATATCATATAGAAAAACATGATAAATAAAAAATAAAACACTCACATTCATTCAAATAAGCATCATTTTCATCAAACATGCATTCTTGTTCTAGAAATGGAGGGGACAAGTAGACAGACAAAGAAGGTGGACATTCCCCATTTCCATACTGAGAGGTTGGAACGACTGAGCACAGTAATGCCATCGGAGGTCCGCGCCGACTTCGAAAAATCCTACGGACGGATTTTAGACCTCCTACAGATATGTGTCGATCAGGTATTCTTAAGGGCACTAATCCACTACTGGAATCCAAATCTGCGAAGTTTCGAGTTTCCGCAGTTCGACTTGGTGCCTACCCTAGAGGAGTATGAGACCATGTTGAGGTGGCCCAAATCAGCCGGGGTCCATGTTCGCCACGAAGCATATACTCCCGCAGCACCAGTCGCTGCCCTTATTCAGTTGCCATTTCACCAGAGTACCCTGATAAAGAAGGGGAACGCCCAGGGTTGGAAAGTAACGATGTTAGAAGACCACCTGTCCTACCTGGCTGAAAGGACGGAGTGGGTTGCCTTTTACAAAACCCTGGCACTCATAATTTTTGGAACAGTCTTGTTCCCCTTCCATTTTGACACAATAGATCAGGCCGTCATGGATGCCTTCTTCGCCTGGGACGTGAATTCGAAAAGTCCCTTGCCTGCTATTCTTGCCGACACCCTGCTCTCGGTGGAATTCTGTCACCAGAAGCAGGGCAAAATAGTCCGCTGCTGCTCTTCATTGCTATTTGTGTGGAGCGCCACTCACCTGTACGCCTCCAGTCACATGGGGATATTCCCCGACCCTTTGAGAAGTTTCTCCAAGATCCCCCTCTAGCGTTGTCTGACCTCAGAATGGAGGGATGAGTGGGAACGCAAGGACGCCAACAGTATATCCTGGGTCTGTCCTTGGTTCCGACCCGACCCAGTTCTCATCAGATGTGGGGACTATCCGAGTGTACCCTTGATCGGACTCAGGGGCTGCATAGCCTACTCACCTAAGGTAGCTATGAGGCAGCTCATGAGGACCCAAACTACCATTTCCCGAGGGGAGCTCGGAGGACTGTGCTTCTTTGGAGACCCATGCACCATTGCCAACTCACTAGCCATAAGAAAAGCATGGGAGAGGCCAGTCTACATGGGAGACAGAGAGCTAGGAAAAGCTCGGGTGGCTGTCACCAGTGACTATGAGGCATGGAGAAATAGAAGAGGGGTGGCCCAATCATCCTCCACACCTACCACGAGCGCCAGAAATGAAGGGCTGCAGGCTCAAATTGACGCCTTGACCCAGAGGATAGAGATCATGGGAGCCCAGATGAGGGCCCTTGAGGAAAAAGAGCAAGAATCTATCCTCACGATTGATGGTCTACGAAGGCAAGGCAAGAAAAAGGATCATGAAATAGAGCGCCTCAAGGACCAATGTGCTGACGCTAACGAACAAGCTATCCGAACATCCAAAACTACCAGAAGCAGTTCGGATAGCCAACTGCAAGAGATAACCGCCAAAACAGCACACCTTGAGGCCGAATCAGCTAAGCAGGCTCAAACGATTAAGGAGTTGTCGGAAGGGCTCCTCAAGGCTTGGTTAGACATCCGCCAAGAGCGAGAGGCCAACAGGAGACTCACCAAAAGTCTCTCTGAGATACGCCACAAAGAAAAGGAAGGGCTAGCTCAGTATAGCCAAGTACTTCAAGAGAAAGACCGAGCCGTTGAAAAGCTTGATGAACTACAAGCCTTGGTCGTTCATCAAGAGGCGAAGATCAAAGAGGCTCAATAGTACAGTGAAGATATGAGCCAGGCGGTCCGCAAACAAAGCAAAGCACTTGCCCGTCATGTCCGGGAAGCTGAGAGAGAACTACAGAGGAATCAAGACCCTCCTGTGGGTTTCTTTAAAGTTTTCCGCTTTTGCCAAAAGTTGCTTCGCAGTATAGAATAGGGGAATGTACACCTTCTCTTTGAATAAATAAAATTTATTTTTGATCAAATGACTATCTACTTTCATGCATGAGCATTCATTTGCATATTTTAAATTTCCCCTCTTTCACACTTAATAAATAAGATAATAAAAAGGAAGGATTAAACTAACACGTCTTCCAACTCAGAAGAATGGAGAGAAAGCCACTCCTAATAAAGCTCACCCCAACGGTCGAATCATCGCAAGAGGAAAATAAGCCTCGGCCGTTGGTCCTCAAGAGTAAGGAAGAGGGGGCAAGGACGCCAGTGCGACTATTTATGCCACGTCCTTTCCCCTACGAGTCAAATAAAGTTGTACCGTGGAGATATGGGGAATCTTCACCGATAAAAGGAGAAATAACAAACATAGCCGGCATTGGGGGCACAACTAGAAGTGGAAGAATCTACTCCCCCGAGGACACACAGGAAAATGTCCTCCAAAATAAAGGAAAAAATAAAAAGACCGAAGAAGGAAAAGAAAATAAAGAATCCAAGGAGGAGACAGGGGAATTACTCCAGTTCATAAGGCAGAGTGAGTATTCCATTATAGACCAGCTCAACCGTACACCTGCAAAGATCACATTGCTATCTTTGATAATGAGCTCGGAACCACACCGGAACGCCTTGCTGAAGGTCTTGAGCGAGGCGCATGTACCTCACACAATATCCCAAGAAAAGGTTGAGAGGATCGTCGGTCACATCACGACAAACGATCACCTCACCTTCACAGAGGAAGAACTCCCCCTGGAGGGGTCAAACCACAACAAGCCCTTGCATATCTCGGTTAAATGCAAGGAGTACCTCATCGCCAAAGTTCTTGTGGATAACGGGTCATCCCTGAACGTGATGCCCAAGTGCACACTGGATAAGTTGACTATCCAAGGAACCCGTCTGCGCCCAAGCAACACCATCGTTCGAGCCTTCGACGGATCAAAACGAGAAGTAGTGGGAGAGATCAATCTGCCAATCCAAGTTGGACCCACTACCTTCAACGTCGATTTCCATGTAATGGACATTACTCCAGTATACAACTATCTCCTCGGCAGACCTTGGATTCATGACGCTAAGGCAGTACCTTCGACGCACCAGAAAGTCAAATTCATAGTGGGCGACAAACTGGTCACGGTCCAAGCAAAAGACGATATCCTGATCAGTGGACCATCCACCCAACCTTATGTGGATGCGGCTGAAGAGGCCCTTGAAACATCTTTTCAAGCGCTCGAAATTGCCAGCATAGAGCGACTTCCCAGAAACACAAAGGTAGCCCGCATGATGTTGAAGCACGGTTACCATCCTGGCCAAGGACTGGGGGCAGATTTCCAAGGCATGAGGGAACCCCGAGAATTCAAAGACAATCCTTGCAAGTATGGCCTAGGATATGACCCTACCAAGGGCCGAGCAGAAAGGAGAAAAGGGAAGTCTCCCCTCCACACACTCAAGCAAATTTTCCGAAGTGGAGGGGTGCAAGCGTCAAGAGCCACTCTAGTCATTAGGAAATCTTTTTCTTTGTTTAAGGGATGTAAACCCCATGATTGTTAGAGATTATCCCCCAGGGCGAGCCCGACCCCCGGGCATCTTAGGGCACATATTCCCTCATTAATTAATAAGAATGATTCTTTCTATCTGCTTCTCTTCTTTCTACTTTTGACTAGACCACATAAATAACCCTGTCTAAGTAAACAAAAAAGAAAGAAGCACATCCAAATAATCAACATCTACCATTGCTATCATCATCAAGTTAGTTGATTAGAAGCACCTAAAAATAAGACTTCACCTCATCCATAAAGAAAGTCATGCTTCGCCAATACTGTAAAAAAATAAATCCACAAAAAAAGAAAAAAGCCCAGAGAAGCCAAAGGCCAAAAGAAAAGGGCAAATTACCCAGTAGGAAACCCACTAAGAGGGCTACACAAAAGATAGGGTCGACCCGGTAGGATACCCGAACAACAATAAAGGGTAGCCTAGGCAAAAGTTAGGGTTACAAATAAGGTCCACTAGGATTTCTCCAAAATTTTACAAAAGAAGGAACCTAGACAAAAGTTAGGGCCAATACACAGTATCTTAGTTCGAAAACCCAAAGGGCGATCTAGGGAACTCAGCTAGCCATTTAAAAGCAATGGAAATAAAACCAAAGAGCACAAATACAAAAAGAAAGGAAAAATGTTTGCTTAGACAAAACCTAAACACCCAGACTTAACCTTAGCCAGCCATTCTTACAAAACCCCTTTTATCAATAAAAATCAACCCTCTAAAACACAAACCATTGATTTTTACCCCTTTACTTCTTTTCTCTTGACCCTCACGACAATATTCTAATAATTAATTTGGGAATATGGAGGCGTATAGTCAACAAGAGGATTGAAATCCCTAAAGCAAGGAAAAAGGGACACTACATGACAAAAGTGCTCTACAAAAGAAAAAAACAAAAAAGAAGAAGAAGAGAAAGAAGAGAAAGAAAGAAATCACCCTTCGGTCACAAGAAGTCCGACATGGTACAACCAAGAGTAAATGCAGCGAATCAGAAGGCTTTCGGCACAACAAGACACGTTGGTTAAATCCTTCTAAAAACTTAATCAAAATAGGCATTATAAGACATCAAAACATAAAAACATTGCATGCATAAAATGTTTTTAGACCAGGTCCTATTACCTCTTTCAAAAAATAACAAAAACGCAACAAAAAAATACAAAAATAAAAAAATCTCTTCCGTAATTCGAGACCGCCGTCTGGACCAACCAGACCGTCGTCTCGGCTCAGGCAAAAGGCGAGACCGCCGTCTCGCTTAAGCCGACGTCGAGACCGCTGTCTCGATGGACCAGACCGCCGTCTCGACTTGGAGGAGACACGAGACCGCCATCTCGCACACCCAGACGGCGGTCTCAATTTTGCAAAATTCCCTATATATAGGGGGCGCGCTTGGGGACTTCCTCACAACTCCCCTTGCCTCCAGAACCTCCTTTCTCTCAACTCCTGCACTCCCAAGCACCCTCTGGTCAGAATGTTTAGCAGAAGCGCTTCCAGGAAGAGAAGGAACACTGCCGGTGCCAGTAGTTCCGCGGCACCACCGCCCCAGGACCCTTCTCAATTGTCGCCACAGCACCAGGACTGCCTTGAAAATATTCGGACCTACCAGTGGCATCCAATGCTCAAGCTGGATTTCAACATCCTAGCTGAATTCGGATGGGAGGACGACGTCCGGGCCCATCTGGATAGCATTGGGTGGGGCTTCCTGCTGCAGCCACCACCTACACATGTGTACCCACAAGCGGTACTGGAGTTTCTAGCCTCCGTCTCCTACTCTGAGGTCCCCTCCACGGTCCCGGGCCTGCCGCCCACCAGGATGGTGACCTATTTTATGGGCGGGCAATACCAGACCTCCACCCTCAAAGAATTCAACGTAGCCATCGGGTTCGTCCGGCCCGAGGACGCCATGACCCAAGAGTACCGTGAGGCTATCTGCTCACGGCCCACCAACCTTACCGCCGCCGAGATGTGGCATGAGCTCACGGGAGCCACCACACTGCCCACGCTGATGAGGGGATCCGCGCTTCCCCCAGCACTCCGTATCTGCCACAAGCTGTTGGCAGGAACCATACACGGGAGGAAAGAGAGTCAGGGCAAAATATCCCTCCCTGACCTCTTCGTACTATATTGCATGAGCTAGAAGCGGCGCTGCAACCCCGGGTACTTCTTCCTAAGAGCCCTCAAGGACTTCGGGCACAGATCCACGGGGGTCGGGGGTCGTCCTCATGGCTCCACTCATCACCCCCCTGGCAGAAAGTTTGGGGTGCCCTGGCCGGGAAGAGCTGGCCCACAACCTGCGACCCGAATCCATCGGCGGGTCAATCTTGGTCAGCATGGGAATGCTGATCCGCAGAGGGACCCAGCTGGCCCTCCATCCCACACTGGATTTTGCATTGGAGCTCCAGGACGCGATGCAGGATCTGCCTACACCTCCCGACTTCCAACAGCAGCAGCAGCAGCAACCGCCCCGGTATGCGGACGACTTCGCTGGCATGCACCGCCACATGAGCGACCTATGCCAGCAGTTCGACCATATGACTGTGAGGTAAGAGCAGATGTCCTGGAGACAAGAGGAACTATCCCAGAGGCAAGAGCAATTGTCCCAAAGACAAGATACCTTTGACGCCTGGCTGGGAGAAATGTACCAGCACCAGCAGGACATGCGCCACGACTGGACGACATTCCAGCAACGATACCAGGATGAAGTCCAAGAGCAGGAGGACTTCCGGTATCACATGTACCAACATTTCCCTCCCCAAGGATCGGGTCCAGAGGATAGCCTATAGGGATAGTGACTACCAAAGAATAGGGTTGTAATAAAATTTCCCCCATAAATAAAAATTCTATTTCATGCATCTTTTTGCCATCTCTTGCAAAAGCCAGCGTAAAAAAAAAAAAAACTTAAACTTAAAAAAAGAAAAGGCATACGCTCAAGGAAAAAGCCAAAATCCTAAATCGTGAGAAAAAAGAGATAAAACCGCGAGAAAAAGGCAGGATTAAGCCACCACCTCAATCAACGAAATCTCGACTACCAAGCAAGAGTCGAACAAAACCAAGACCCATCCGACCAACCAGCAAGGATCGGATGATCACCACCAAAAGAACAAAAACAAAGAATCCCCGACAATCAACAAAGTTGGATGAAACACCAACAAAATCCCCGGCGCAGCCCAGATGACCATTCAAGAAATCCAAAAACAATCAACTAAAACACAAGAATCGCTCCCCAAGGAGCCGGCGCATGATCAGAATCAGTAAGCCGCCACCATAGCCAAAGGATCAGCTACCGCAAGAAGGGGCATCCAGAGGCACCAAACCAGACGAGGGTTCGTACTCGTCAACCAAGGGGTCAGCTATCGCATCAAAGGAGCATCCCGAGGTTTCACATCGGCGCATGATCAGAGCAGTAAGTCGCCACCATAGCCAAAGGATCAGCTACCGCAAGAAGGGGCATCCAGAGGCGCATAATCAGATGGGGGTTCATACTCGTCAACCAAGGGGTCAGCTACCGCATCAAAGGAGCATCCCGAGGTTTCACATCGGCGCATGAGCTAGAGCAGTAAGCCGCCACCACGGCCAAAGGATCAACTACCGCAAGATGGAGCATCCGGAGGCTTAACACCAGATGGGGGTGCGTACTCATCGGGCCTTACAGAAGGGGGCTCACCGGACGGGGGTTCATACTCGTCAAACACCAGATGGGGGTGTGTACTCATTAGGCCTTACAGAAGGAGGCTTACCGGGCAGGGGTTCATACTCGTCAAACCAGATGAGGGTTCGTACTCATCAGCCGAAGGGGTCAGCTACCGCGTCAAAGGAGCATCCCGGAAGCGCACAACACTACATTTCCCCAGAGGATCACCCGCCGCAAAGACGGAGCATTTGAAGGGCAACCGGGCAAGAGGGTCAACTCCTTTACCCAGTCGATCACCCTGGCACAAAAGGCCAGCAGTCGACTTGTCGGGTAAAGTGGGGGCAGCTGTAGACCCCAAATCTTGCCCGACCGTCAAATAAAGACCAGAAGACCTCCTATTTGAAGATGGACGAAGCCTAACAAGCCATTAGGAGAGACTATTAGGCCCCATACTAGGATAGGAGGGAGTTTCTGTATAAAAAATAAGTTTTCTCGCCTTGTTGGGACGAGACCACCCTCTGGATTTTCCAGACCGCCGTCTCACCTCACGCAAGTGGCGAGACCGCCGTCTCGTTTCCCCAGACGGCGGTCTCGCCGCGTTTGACAGGACAAGACGGCGGTCTCGACCCTGTTAGACGAGACCGGCGGTCTCGCCACCTGACAGCGCGAAAACCTATAAATAGGGGTCCTCCCCCCCTCATTTCCACACCACCTCAAGCTTCTAGCTCTGCCTTCTCTCTAAAAACTTCTCTCTAGAATCCCTCCGACGCATTTCCGGAGTTTCTGAGTGTCTTTGAGAGAATTTTTTGGCATTTCGAAGAGTTTCAGACGTCTTGTAGAGTGAAGGGTTGCCAAAAAGCACCCTCTTTTAAAGAGAAATAAAAAAGAAAGCTTGCTTCGGAGGTTTAAACTCTTCCTCTCCCCTTTTATCGCTTTAAATCTACATTATGCAATAGATTAGGGCCATGTAGTCATACTTTTAAATTCCGCACAATAAAAAGGGCAAAAGAGTATTTTCCGGTTTACTTATTAACAAATAAAAACTTGCCTATCATAGGGAACCCGAAAGGGGCGTAGTAAAGGAACTAATACTTCCTTTATACATAACTAACTCCCTTACCCAACTCTGGTTCTAATGACCAAAGTTGGTTTTCGAAAATCAACGCCTTTTAAAAACCTTTTCCGATGTTTTCGGTAAAAACATCGGTGGCGACTCCACAAAACCCAAAATAAATAAGTCCTTGGGTTAGCCCGGTTATCGGACAACCCAAGGACACTTTTCGAAAACCTCGCCCCTAGGTTAGCCCGGTTATCGGACAACCTAAAGGCGTTGTAACCACCCATAAAAAACGCGAAAACAAAAGGGTCAAAAAAACCATCGTGTCGCTCCGACCGACCTTCTCTCTTTTTGAGACGGCGGCGACATCGACCCTTGGCGAAAATCTATAAATAGGGGGGCCTTGGGGTCAGTTTTGGGCATCCACTTCTGCATCCTCATACATACTTTTCTACATTCTTGAGTGCTTTTTATAAAAAATGCATAGAGGAGAGTCTGCTAGGAAGAGGGGTAGGGGTTCCGGCCCAAGCACATCTGCGGCCCCGGCTCCTCCAGACCTGACCCAACTGACACCCCAACACCAAGCCTGGCTCGAGCACATCCGGGGATATACCTGGCATCCCATGCTAAGGTTGGATTTCCGCATCCTCACCGAGTTTGGATGGGAGAACGAGCTGTGGGGATACATCGAGAGCATCGGGTGGGACTTCCTTCTCCAGCCTCCGCCCACCCGCATATATACGCAAGTAGTAATGGAGTTCCTGGCCTGCATTACGCTGATGGAGCTACCCACCATGATCCCGGGAATCCCTCCGGTCAAAATGGTCTCCTACTTCATGAATGGGTCTTATCGGACTACGACGTTGGATGAATTCAACGGCTCCCTCGGCTTCGTACAACCCGAGGATATCCTGACCCCAGGGTATCAATGAGCCGTCTGTGAGCGGCCACCTACCCTCACAACCGGTGAGATGTGGGTCCTGTCGACCCTACTGAAGGGGTCTGCTCTCCTCCCCGCTCTCTGCATCTGCCACAAGCTACTGGCGGAGACCATTCACGGGTGGAAGGAGAGTTAGGGAAAGGTCACCCACCCTGACCTCTTTGTCCTACACTGCATGCTCCATGGGTGCCAGTGAAATCCCGGCTACTTCTTCGTGAAAGCCCTCAAAGATTTCGGGTGCCGTCCTGTGGGAGCCATCCTCATGGGCCCCCTCATCACCCCATTAGCCGAGAAGTGGGGGTGCCACGGTGGAGAGAGCATCCCCTTCGATCTTCGACCCGAACACATTAGCGGGTCTATGCTTGTCAGCATGGGGATGCTCATCCAACAGAGGACCTAGATGGCCCTTCACCCATCACTCGCCATGACCCCAGACCTTCAAGATCTGGTGGCGATGCAGGACATGCCGGCGACCCCAGACCTTCAACAACAGCAGCGGCAGCAGCAACAACAACATGGGGATGACTTTGCTGACATCAACCGCAACATCTACGACATGCGCCAGCAGTTGGACCAGATGTCCTTGAGACAGGATGTCTTCGAGACCCGGTTGGAGACCTTCGACCAAATATAGGAGGGGATGAGACAAGACCTGACACTGCTCTGGCAAGAAAATCTTAGCTCAGTCCGGAGCCAGGAGGAATTTCAAAGACACATGTATCGGCAGTTCCCCCCTCCCGGATCATCTCCCGGCTCAAGTCCACCCCCGTCTTAGGGATATTACCCCAAAATAACTGTTGTAATAAATTTTATGAATAAATTTTTTTCCATTCGTCTTTACTCTCTTTTTTCAAAAAAAAAAAAGTCAGCGTAACAAAAAAGACTAAAAAGTAAAAAAACTTCCGCTTAGTCCCGAAAAAACCAAAATCCAAAGTTGTGAGAAAAAAGATAAAACCGCGGAAAAAGGCAGGATTAAAAGCCAAAACGATACCCAAGGCAAAGAATCCCCAACAACTAACAAGCTGGATGACTATCAGAAAAGTCGAAAATCAAAAGATCCCCGGGACACCAGAGGACTCTACCAGAAAAAGACATTTATCAACTGGCGCATGAGCTAGAGCAGTAAGCCGCCACCACCACCACCACCAGTCCTACGAAGTGGACTGTACCAACCAGATGGGGGGTTCATATCCATCAGCTTGCGCATGATCTGCACACGAGCCAGAGCAGTAAGTCGTAACCGGTCCTATGCTGTGGACCATACTAGCCTGATGGGGGGTTTATACTCATTCAGTCCTACAAACAGTGGACTGCAACTACCATCCTAATAGGGGGTTTATACTCATCCAGTCCTACGAACAGTGGGTTGCAACTACCAGCCTGATGGGGGGGTTTATACTCATCTAGTCCTGTGAACAGTGGGCTGCAACTACCAGCCTGATGGGGGGTTTATACTCATCAACTGAAGGATCGACTACCACAAGAAGGAGCATCCTAGAGGTGCACAACATTTTTTTTGTCCATAGGGTCGGCCACCGCAAGACGGAGCATCCGAAGGACAGTTGGGCAAGAGGGTTAACTCCTTCACCCTCCAGCCGATCTTTTTGGCATAATAGGCCAACAGTCGGCTAGTCAGGTGAAGGGGGGGCAGCTGTAGACCCCAAATCTTGCCTGACCTCAAAATAAAGAGTAGAAGACCTCCAATTCGAAGATGGGCAAGGCCTAAAAGGTCCCTAGAATAGACTATTAGGCCCCATATTAGAGTAGGAAGGTTTTTCTGTACAAAAAATAAGGAATTCCACCTTGAGGGTCGAGACCATAGTCTCGCTTATCGGGACCGCCATCTCGTCATTGGCAAGGTCGAGACCGCCGTCTCGTTTGGCGAGACGGCCGTCTCGCCCCTTGCCATGGCGAGACTGCGTTCCCGTTTGGCAAGACGACCCTCTCGTCATTTGGCAAATCAATAGTGCCGTCCCAATTGGCGAGACGACCGTCTCGCCATTTGTTAAAATGAGACGGTCGTCCCGAATGGCGAGACGGCCATCTCGACCTTGCCAGGCGAGACGGCGGTCTTGACCTAACAGGCGTGAATCCCTATAAAAGGAGGGTGCTCCCCCCTTCATTTCACACAGTTCTTCCGCCTTTCCTTCTAGTATTTCTCAAAATTCTTCTCCTAGAGCCCCTCTTAGAGAGTTTTTATAGCGTTGCGAGAGAGAAAAGTCAACGTTGTAGAGCGAAGGATTGCCGAAATGCGTCCTATTTTCTAAGAGAATTAATCAAAGCTTGCTCCGGAGGTTTCTTCACTCTCTCCCTCTCTTTTACCATATTTTTTATTTATATTAATCTGTGCAATAACTACTAGGGTCATGTAGTCATTATCTTTTAATTCCGCAAATAAAAGGGTAAAAGCGTCATTTTAAAAGTTTGTTTATAAAATAACCGGCCTATCATAGGGAACCCGAAAGGGGCGTCATAGGGAGGCTAATACCTTCCCTACACGTAACTAACTCCCTTACCCAACTCTGGTTATAATGGCCAAAGTTGGTTTTCCTTAAAAACCAACGCTTTTTTTTTTCTTTTCCGATGTTTTCGGCAAAAACGTCGATGACCACTCCATAAGAACCCTATTCGAAAACCTTGCTTTTAGGTCCAGCCCAGTTATTGAATAACCTAAAAGCTCCCTTTCGAAAACCTCGCCCCTAGGTCCAGCCCGGTTATCGGACAACCTAGAGGTATTGTAACCTCACCCGTATAAAACGTGAAAATGGAAGTCGGAACCATCGCATCGCTCCGACCGCCTCTTTCGATGGCGGCGACAAGAGTTGTTAGAAAAGTTGAAACATATGGTTGTAGTCGATGAAGATTTGAAAATTTGGATACAATGTATTTTTCATTGAATAGTAATTTTCTTGTTTACTTCTTAATTCTAAATCATGAATTTTCAATACTCATGATCAATTTGAAATGTTTATGATTCTCCAACAATATCATCACTAAAATAAAAATAATAATAAACAATTACATTGGAACATTATCATTTCATGCAATGCTCACATCATTCTTTTCACAAATCAACAGAAAAATAATTAATCAACCATAAAAAGCACTCCTATGACACCCCTACGGGACACGTGCTAAAACTAAGATCATGGAGGGAGTTGTAGATGACTTAGAACAACAACATGAGGAACTAAAAGGAGAAATTGTGCAAATGAAGGAGCAAATGAATCAGATCTTAGATATGTTGCGATCATTAAAGGAGGCTAATGGGAATTCCTCAGAAAGACCTCAAAATACCCCTTTTCATCGTCTTGGATTTACTCCACCAACTCAAGCCAATGTCAGTATTCTATTTCCTCCATATGGTCATCCACCAGGCTATACACCACTCCTGGCCACTAATATTCCATAAGTTAACAATCATGCTTCTGATTCAAACCCTTCCTATGGTCCTACTGTCGGTTGTACCCCTCCTGCGATCAACAATGGTCTTGCATTGGCCCAAGCACAAACTCAAAATCCTCACCTTGTCGCTCACGACACACAAACTCCACATCAACCTTCCATTCCTGTACCTCACTTTAAAGGTTGTTCAAATCACCAAAACTCTGACCCAACACTAACCATTGTGATCTATCCCAAACAACCTGATGATAACCAATCCAAAGACAAGCTACAATTCCTAGAAGAAAGATTAAGGGCTATTGAAGGATTTGATTGTTATGAATTTGATGTCGTTGAGTTGTGTTTGGTTTCAGATGTCGTGATTTTACCCAAATTTAAAATTCCCGAATTTGATAAATATAAGGAAAACACTTGCCTGAAGAGTCATTTCACAATGTATTGTAGGAATATGGTTTCATGTGCATATGATGACAAACTTTTGATTCATTTCTTTCAAGGGAGCCTTATGGGAGCCACCTTAAACTGATACATGAATCTAGAGCGAGGACCGATACATACATGGAAAGATTTGGCAGAAGACTTTTTGAAACAATACAAGTATAATATGGATATGACACCTGACAGGACTTAGTTACAAAATATGGTGAAAAGAGAAGGCGAAACATTTAAAGAGTATGCACAACGTTGGAGAGGGATGACTGCTCAAGTTCAACCTCCTTTGCCTGAAAAGGAAATTGTTAGAATCGTGCAGCGGAATGTTCGCGTGGTCGGACAAAAACCAAGAGCGGGGGTGAATTGATTTCTTAACAAAAATTAGGTTTTCAAAATTTTCCCCAAATTTTACCGATTAAAAACTGTGTAAATGTAAATAGAGAAGAGAAGAGAATCTTACACAGGAAATTTATACTGGTTTGGATCAAAAGACCCTACGTCTAGTTGCTAATCACTCAAACAGAGGATTAACACTGTCACTATAATCAAGTTGTTACAAGCAAATTACAATTGAAAAGATAAAGATAAGAAAACACATCTCTTGAAATCCACAAGAGATGATGAACAACTTTCCCTAGAGACGGCACAGCACACAATCCACTAAGAACTCCACTTAGTGATTCTTATCGCTTCTAGCCCACACCAGGTTCCAAAAGCCCCTTTTTCTTGCAACAAACAATTCTTTGGCACTACATCACTTAACTTTTGTATGAAAAAGGTTGTTCTTCTTTTCTAAGTGCCATAGAGAAGCTTAAGTAGAGAAATTAGGGTTTGGAAATTGGGAATTTCGGAATTAGGGTTCTTGGGAAAAGGGTTTTCGAAAATAGGGTTGATTTGAAGTTAAAAATCAAAATCTGACTGAAATAATCGATTAAATGAAGTATTAATCGATTATTACAGAGCCAAAATCAACAGAACCCTGAAACACATTGTTTTAATCGATTAAAAGGGTTGCTAATCGATTAACAGGCCTGTTAATCGATTAACAAGTGGTTTAATCGATTAAACCAGTGAGCAGATACAGAAAATGGTTTTTCTCACTGTTTTAATCGATTATTTCCCTATTTAATCGATTATTGTTGAGCCTGGATGATAAATTTGAGCTTTTTGAAGCTTCTAAGGTGCAGACTATGTACCGGCTATCTTAAACTCTAATATTACATACTCAATCTAATTGAAACAGAGTTATTACAATACAAAACAAGTCTTCAACACTCTAAGTCTTTGAGTTCTTGAATCATCATCAAAATCAACAATCTTCATGTCCATCAAGTGCGACATCAAGTCCTTGAATGTTCAACAATCTCCCCCTTTTTGATGATGATCAAAATTATCTTTTTAAAGCCTTGTAATAACCTGTTTTATCTGTCATACTAACAAACACATTAAACATACCAGATAATATTTAAAAACAATCATATTAGGCTTTAAATATTTTCTCCCCCTATTTTGATTAGAATAAAAAATAATTCATCTATGAAAAACATAAGAGCTCCCCCTCAAAATATGCATAATTTAGAGAAAGACTCCCCCTCAATCAAAGCAATAACAAAACATCACATTTTATTTCAAAGAAAAGCATTCATTACAATATAAGAGAAAAATTACAAATTTTAAAATTCTTCACTATCATCACTATGAAAGTGTGCATCAAATCTATTTTCTAAACGGCACACTTTATCATCTACATCAGATATACGACGAATTATTTCATCATGCCGTACTCCAGAAAGAGTGAAGAATGACTGCATCCTCTTATTCATGTCAGATAACATGTCTTCCATGGATTGACGAGTTTCATGTTGAGTAGAGGAAGTTCCAACACTTTGGATTTGTTCTGAGGGAAACTCAGCAGCAGGAGGCATATCTTCATCAGAATCTTCATTGTCATCACCTTGATTAGGAACGTCATCCTTGTGAACATAAATATCGTTGACACGCACCATTTGTAGTTGGGTCAATGTGCTGTCAAGCATGCAATTCAAGTTATTTGTTCTTACTGTTTGTTCACCTTCGACATTGATTCCCTTATATTCAAGAATCCGAGAGACAAGGAGAGCATATGGAATTTTGAAGGTGGGATAACGTTTGGCTTTTAACATAGTCATGGTGACAAGAACGCCCCAATCTAAAGGCTCATTATTCATTATGGCATGAATAATCCTAAGATCAATTGAAGAACATTGATATGATTTGTAGCCCGGGGACAGAGGATCCAGACAATTAGATGTAGAATCATGCGTTCCTCCTTCTTTAAAGGTCTAGCAAGAAGGAGACGCCCAATCTCCATGGAGGGATTTCGTAGAAAAGAACGGTAAGCTAAGAACCTGTCAAAATCATCTAGCTCACCATAAATGTTAATAGCATCTTCTCTAATTGGAAAGTGAGAGACGATTTCCCAAATATCATCGTCAAGAATAATTGTGACGCCTTTTACTCTAGAGGTAGCAATTTGATCTCTAAATTTAAATCTAGAGTAAAATACCCTAACAAGGTCAGGATAATACGTACCTTGCATTTGGATGAAGGGAAGAACTCCTTAAATTTCAAGAAGGTTGGGAAAATTGAATCCCCTATTGATGAATTGCTCACCAATAAGAAACTTTGGAGAGATAATGGCACGTTCCTTCCAGTGGGTTAGAAATTCTTGTTGGTCATCTGTATCAGAAATCCATCCTTCAACAGAATTAGGACGGGGACGAGATGAGGGAGCAGATCTTCTTCTAGTAGGGATCTTAGCACAAGAAGATGAGGCCATTGAAGAGGAATAACAAGAAGATTTAGAGAGCTAAATGTATTGAGAAGAGGGCAAGATTGCTAGAATAATGCAAGAAAGCTTGATTTCAAGAGATAGAAGTGAGTAGAAGTGAAATGGAGGCCCCTATTTATAATCAAGCATGTCCAACGGTCATATGGAAGTGAATATAGGTCAAGAGATCCGTTGGCAACGGCTAGGAAGCCAAACTTGCCAGGTTTAATCGATTAAAACTCAGATTAATCGATTAAACCAGTGCCAGAGTCATTTAATCGATTAAATTGAGCAGATAATCGATTAATTCTGTATTTAATCGATTAATTATCGAATTAATCGATTAATCCAGAGAGGAATGCCCTGTTTTGAGTGTGTTGGATGCAAATAATCGATTATAACTCCAATTTATCGATTATTTTAGAGAGTACATCATATTTTTGAGGTTTTAACACATGATAAACTATGAACATCCTGTACAATGAATTACAATCATCCAAAAACTGTCTTATTAAGCATAATTTAAGTTATTTCTAATATCCCTAAGTCTCTTCTAAGATCATAAAATCTATCCTTGGGTAGAGGCTTAGTAAAAATATCTGCTAATTGATGCTTTGTATCAACATACTCTATTTTACAGTTTCCTTTGCTGATATGATCTTTCAAAAAGTGATGTCTAATTTCTATGTGCTTAGTTCTAGAGTGCATTATTGGATTCTTAGTAAGATTAATTGCACTCGTATTATCACACATCAAAGGTATGTCATTTTAAAATATACTATAATCTTCTAACTGTTGTTTCATCCACAGAATTTGAGCACAACAACTACCAACTGCAATATATTCAGCTTCAGTGGTAGATAAAGCAACACAAGCTTGTTTCTTAGAATGCCAAGATACTAAGGATGAACCTAACAAATGACATGTCCCACTAGTACTTTTCCTATCAATTTTGCATCCACCATAATCAGCATCAGAATATCCTATTAGACTAGTGCAAGCATCAGATGGATACCATAAACCAAAACCACTAGTTCCTTTTAAATATTTTAAAATATGTTTTACTGCAATTAGATGAGATTCTTTTGGACAAGCCTGAAATCTAGCACACACACAAACTGAATGCATAATATCAGGTCTACTAGTAGTTAAGTATAACAGAGAACCTATCATACCTCTATACATAGTTTGATTAACTTCCAAACCTGATTCATCCTTGTCTAGATAGCATGAAGTTCCCATGGGTGTGTTAGCTTCCTTTGAGGTGTCCATTCCAAACTTTTTAAGTATCTCTTTGCAGTATTTGGTTTGAGAGATGAAAATGCCATCTTTAAGTTACTTGATTTGTAGTCCAAGGAAGAATGTGAATTCTCCCATCATAGACATTTCAAATTCTCCCTGCATTATCTTAGCAAATTCTACACACAACGAATTATCAGTTGATCCAAAAATAATATCATCAACGTATACCTGGACCAATAAAATATGTTCTTTAACTTTCTTTATAAATAGAGTAGAATCAATTTTTCCTCTAGAAAAATCATTTGATGTTAGGAAACTACTTAGCCTTTCATACCAAGATCTAGGAGCTTGTTTCAACCCATATAATGCTTTCTTTAATTTAAAAACATGATTAGGATAACTAAAATCTTCAAATCTAGGGGGTTGCTCCACATAAACTTCTTCTTTAATAAAACCATTCAAAAATGCACTCTTAACATCCATTTGATATAATTTAAATTTCATCAAGGATGCATAAGCAAGAAGTAGGCGTATAGCCTCTAACCTGGCAACAGGAGCATAAGTTTCATCATAGTCTATACCTTCCTCCTGACAATAGCCTTTGGCAACAAGTCTAGCTTTATTCTTTGTTATGTTCCCATCTTCATCAAGCTTATTTCTAAATACCCATTTTGTTCCAATAACTTGATGTGATTCTTCCCTTGGAATTAATTCCCAGACTTGATTCCTTTCAAATTGGTTAAGTTCTTCTTGCATAGCTATGCACCATTGTTCATCTTTAAGTGCTTCCTCCACACTTTTGGGTTCTATCTGAGACACAAAAGCTACAGACATACAAAAGTTAGACATGTTTCTAGTTCTTACCCCTTTTGAAATATCACCTATGATATTGTCCATTGAGAGTCCTCTTGGTGATTGCCATTCTTTTGCTAATTCAGGTGTTTGAGAAGGCTCATTTTCTTCCAAATACAATTCATCAAGAGCCTCTCTTATATATTCATCATCACCTGCAAGTTCTTTATTTGACTCAAGAGGATTTCCCCCAAGGTCTACAATTTCATCAAATGTAACATGA
Source organism: Sphenostylis stenocarpa (assembly GCA_963425845.1). Taxonomy (NCBI): domain Eukaryota; kingdom Viridiplantae; phylum Streptophyta; class Magnoliopsida; order Fabales; family Fabaceae; genus Sphenostylis; species Sphenostylis stenocarpa. The sequence goes on from OY731406.1 coordinate 26,193,813, forward strand.
ATAGATTCTTCAATATTCAAAGTTCTTCTATTAAACACCCTGTAAGCCTTACTAGTTAATGAATAACCTAAGAAAATGCCCTCATCGGCTTTAGAGTCAAATTTTCCTAAGTTATCTTTTCCATTATTTAACACAAAACACTTACATCCAAAAATTTTCAAATGAGCAACATTAGGCTTTCTACCATTAAACAATTCATAAGGAGTAGATTTAATAATTGACCTAATGAGCATTCTATTTAAAACATAACATGCAGTACTAACCGCATCAGCCCAAAAATATTTAGGAACATTAGATTCATTTAACATAGTTCTAGCAAGTTCCTCTAATGACCTATTTTTCCTTTCAACTACACCATTTTGTTGGGGAGTCCTAGGAGCAGAAAAGTTATGTAATATTCCCTTTTCTTCACAATAACTTTCAAAATTTTCATTTTGAAACTCACCACCATGGTCACTTCTCAAAACTTTAATTCTTAAGTCTTTCTCATTTTGAATTTGTTTTGCAAATTTTCTAAAGACCTTAAAAGCTTCAATTTTCGTAGTTAGGAAAAATGTCCATGTATATCTAGAGTAATCATCAACAATCACAAGTCCATAATAATTTTCACCAAAGCTTTTTATCCTAGAAGGTCCAAATAAAGCTAAATGTAATAATTCTAGGGGTTTTGAAGTGGAAATAACATTCTTTGATTTAAATGATGATTTTACTTGTTTACCCTTTTGGCATGCATCACACAATCTATCTTTTTCAAATTTTAACTTAGGCAAACCAATAACTAAGTCTTTTGAAATCAATTTGTTCAAGTGTTGCATATTTATATGAGTCGCTCTCTTATGCCATAACCAAGGGTTCTCTTCCTTAGCAACTAAACATGTTATGCTAGACTCATGTAAACAATCCAAATCAATCAAATATATGTTGTTATGCCTAATGCCTTTTAATTCTACATTTTTGGAATCTATCAAATGTATGGTGCAAAATTTACTTTCAAAAATTACCTTAAAGCCTTTGTCACATAATTGACTTATAATAAGGAGATTATGCTTAAGTCCATCAACAAGTAGCACATCCTTGATCTCCATAGTGTTTGCACCACCTATGTTTCCAATTCCAAGGATCTTCCCTTTGTTGTTGTCCCCATAAGCTACATATCCTTGTTCCTTAGCTTTGAAACTTACAAATTTAGATTTATCTCCGGTCATATGTTTTGAGCATCCGCTATCAAGATACCACATAGACTTCTTTGATTTGGAAGTTTCCTACAAAACAAGAATATAGTAAACTTAGGTCCCCACAACTTTTGGGTCCTTGGGGTTAGAGACATAACAAACTATTTAACTATAGGAACCCAAATGTATTTACCTTTAGGTACACCAAAATGTTTAATTTTACATCTATTTGACGTGTGACCTTGTTTCATGCAATAAAAACATGCTTTAGATGTAGTATTTGAAAATGATGCATTTCTAATCATAGATGCTCTAGTTCCTTTTTCTACCCATACTCTTTTATTTTTCCTTTTAGGCTTTTTCAAAGGAACTTGATGATTTACATTATTTTGAGCAAACACCATTTCATGCCTCTTAAGATCATCTATTTCCTTTTCGACTTTGTCTAACAAATGGTTAAGAATATCTATACCATATTCATGCTCTTTACAATTTGCACATGCCATGTTCTTATCATTATCCTCATCTAAACATACAATTTTCGTATTTAATAACTCTTTTTCTTCTAAACATGCAATTTTCATTTTTAAAGAGTCAATTTCCTTTTCGGATCTACTTAGATTCTGCTTTACCACTTTATATTCATTTTTCAAATTCTTAAAAGCACTAAACAATTCATTATAAGCATTTTGCAATTCATCATAGTTAATATCCTCATCACTAGAAGATGTGTCGGAATCACTTACCTCAAAATCGGAAGAAATGTTGTCATTTGCCATTAAGCAAATATTTGCTTCTACTTCCGAGTCACTTGATTCCGAACTTGAATCGCTGTTATCCCAAGCAATATAGGCTTTCTTCTTGAAGACCTTTTTTCCTTTGAATTCATCATTCTTCTTATTTGGACATTCGGTCTTTACATGTCCTGCTTCACCACAACCATAGCATTTTATATTTACAGAAGAATTTTCCCTTACCTTTCCTTTACCTTTGAAGGGATGTCTTCCTTTGGCTTTCATGAATTTGGTAAACTTCTTTATCATAAGACTCAACTCTTCTTCTTCATCGTTTGAGTCTTCTTCTTCCTTTTTATTTTTACCTTTGGAGATTTCGGTTTTGAAGGCTAGATTCTTCTTTTGATATTGCCCTTCTTCATCGTTTAGCCTACCAAGCTCAAGCTCATGCTCTCTTAGCTTTCCGAATAGCGCCGCCATTGACATTGTGGAAAGATTTTGTGACTCCAAGATGGCCATCACCTTAGGTTGCCACTTCCTATCCAAAGATTTCAAAATTTGAACATTTAATTCATCAACGTCAAATACTTTACCTAATCTGGTGAGATGATTCACAATATGAGTGAAACGCTTTTGAACGTCGAAAATCGTTTCTCCTTGTTGCATCCGAAACATCTCGTATTCTTGGATTAGAGAATTTTTCCTTGCTCTTTTGACGTTGTCGGTACCTTCGTGGGTTACTCTTAGCATTTCCCACATTTCCTAAGCACTTTTACACACAGAAATTCTGTAAAACTCGTCAAGAGTTAGAGCAGATGAAATTATATTTCTAGCCCTAACGTCAAATTGTGGTTTTCTATTTTCTTCTGCAATCCATCTAGAAAAAGGTTTAGGAACTTCAACATTGTTCTCAGTAACTTTAGGAATAAATGGACCATTTAAAACAACATCCCAAACGCCTCTATCAATAGACTCTAAAAATATTTGCATTCTTACTTTCCAAAAAGGATAATTTTGACCTGCAAAAAGTGGGGGTCTATTGATAGACGCACCTTCGGCAAAAGTTTGATTTTGTCCGGCCATTTTCGAAAAATTTGAATGACTATCAAAGCAAGCTCTGATACCACTTGTTAGAATCGTGCAGCGGAATGTGCGCGTGGTCGGACAAAAACCAAGAGGGGGGGTGAATTGGTTTCTTAACAAAAATTAGGTTTTCAAAATTTTCCCCAAATTTTACCGATTAAAAACTGTGTAAATGTAAATAGAGAAGAGAAGAGAATCTTACACAGGAAATTTATACTGGTTCGGATCAAAAGACCCTACGTCCAGTTGCTAATAACTCAAACAGAGGATTAACGCTGTCACTATAATCAAGTTGTTACAAGCAAATTACAATTGAAAAGATAAAGATAAGAAAACACCTCTCTTGAAATCCACAAGAGATGATGAACAGCTTTCCCTAGAGACGGCACAACACACAATTCACTAAGAACTCCACTTAGTGATTCTTATCGCTTCTAGCCCACACTAGATTCCAAAAGCCCCTTTTTCTTGCAACAAACAGTTCTCTGGCAGTACAACACTTAACTTTTGTATGAAAAAGGTTGTTCTTCTTTTCTGAGTGCCATAGAGAAGCTTAAGTAGATAAATTAGGGTTTGGAAATTGGGAATTTCGGAATTAGGGTTCTTGGGAAAAGGGTTTTCGAAAATAGGGTTGATTTGAAGTTAAAAATCAAAATCTGACTGAAATAATCGATTAAATGAAGTATTAATCAATTATTACAGAGCCAAAATCAACAAAACCCTGAAACACAATGTCTTAATCGATTAAAAGGGTTGTTAATCGATTAACAGGCCTGTTAATCGATTAACAGATGGTTTAATCGATTAAACCAGTGAGCAGATACAGAAAATGGTTTTTCTCACTGTTTTAATCGATTATTTCCCTATTTAATCGATTAAAGCCGAGCCTGGATGATAAATTTGAGCTTTTTGAAGCTTCTAAGGTGCAGACTATGTACCGGCTATCTTAAACTCTAATATTACAGAATCAATCTAATTGAAATAGAGTTATTACAATACAAAACAAGTCTTCAACACTCTAAGTCTTTGAGTTCTTGAATCATCATCAAAATCAACAATCTTCATGTCCATCAAGTGCAACATCAAGTCCTTGAATGTTCAACAGAAATGGTCACGATGTTTATTAATATGCTCCAATCACCTTTCTATGATAGGATGATTGGAAATGTATCATCAAATTTCTTTGATTTGGTCGTCATTGGAGAAAGAGTTGAAATGGGAGTAAAAAGTGGAAGAAATTACTCATACAACAACTGGATCAACAAGTGTGAAAAAACCCTTAACTCCTACTGACAAGAAAAAGGGAGGAGATGTCATCATGCCAGAACCATTCATGCCTAATATCACTCATTTCATGCCAAATTATCGATCCCATTACATGTACAATCCTTAAGTATGAACAATTTCTCACCCACCCTAGAATGATCTATTGATCACCCCCACCACGAGTCCTGCCACCTTCAATCCCTCAAACAAGCCAACTAACCTCCCCTTACTAGGATGTGAGTAATGCCAAAAGCAGGTAAATAATCAACGAAGAACACCTGCTACCATCCCTATGACTTATACTGAACTCCTCCAACATTTGGTCAAAAATTCCTTAATTGTTCCTTTTCCTTTGTGTTAGATATTGTTTGATATTGTTAGATATTTTTAACCATAATATCAAACAATATCTTCTGTTTATTCTGTTTACTTTCGGTTACTCTTTTAGTTATACCTTTTTCTATTATAAATAGATTACCCTATGTGTGGTTTATACACAAGGAAGATTAATCTCAAACCCTATTTCCTCTATATTCAACATGGTATCTAGAGCTTAAGGTTATTTTCAAATTTTTTCGCCTTTGTCCACTGCTAGTGCCACCACCGTTGCTGCTTCTAGCTAAACTGATCTTCCACATCAGAAAAGAGTTATTTTTGTTACTGGATATTATTTGGTAGTGTGGCATGTCTATGAAGGTTCTAACAAGGAAATACTTGGTATTTAAGCGTGTGATCCACCTCTCTTTCCTGGGAACTTACCTAGTGTACTGGTTCACGTTGTTGTCATCACCGCCTCTGCCGCCGTTGGAGTTTCATATTTGATCGGCAACATACAATTTTTCTCATCTTGGTCAGGCGACCATCGTACCATTGAGATCACCACTATCGGAGTTGGTCGTCCGTTGTCTTGTGCGCCGTTTAGTCTCAACGGACTTGTTTTGGTCTTCTCGTTTTGGATATGTGCTTCATGGGTTGATTGGATTACTTTGAATTTTTTTAGGGTTTGTTCTCCCGTCGTTCATGACTTCTTCCTCTCCTTATACTTCTTCCAATTCTATTAATGATTCTTTTGAGCATCTCACCGTGATGATCGGACTCGCCCTCGCAAATAGGGAAAATGGCGTCCTAAGTGTGAACATTGTGGAAAGTTAGGTCACAAGATTAACAAGTGTTATACATTACATGGTCATCCTCCTAGATCTACTGTAGTTGTTCAAACCGTTCTTTCCCCACCTTTTTCTGTTGGGGATCCTCCTTCTTCTATTGCATCTGACATACATAGTATGTTCAACAAATTTCTCAAATGGTATAAGGATCAACAGTCTTCTAGTTCCACTACATCTGTCGCACACACAGGTACATATTTTGCTGGTCTGACCCAATCCTCTTCTTCTAGTCCTTGGATTTTTTATTCAGGAGCCACTGATCATATTACTGGTAACAAATCTTTGTTCTCCTCTTTATCCTTTCCTAATCCTTTACCTTTTGTTACACTGGTTGATGGCTTTAGAGTATCATCTCATGGTATTGGAACTGTTAAATTTTTCCCTTCTTTAATCATTGATAATGTTCTTTATGTCCCTGGGTCTCCTTTTAACCTGTTGTCCATCAGTCGTCTTACTCGTCCTCCTGATTGTGTTGTTTCTTTTACCAACAATTTTGTGTGTTTACAGGACTGGAGTTCGAAACAGGTGATTGACACAAGATGTGAGTCTTATGGTCTTTATCATCTCCGTCCCTCTACATATGTTGGTGCAGTTATGGATTTTCCCTCTCTTCTTCATGCTCAGTTAGGTCATCCAAGTCTTGCCAAGTTACAGAAGTTTGTCCCTGCCTTGCCAAACTTGTGTAGTTTGGTGTGTGAGTCGTAACAATTAGGCAAACATAGTCGTACTTCCTTTTCTCGTAGTGTCACAAGTGGTGCTTCGTCCCCTTTTGTCATGGTTCACTCTGACATTTGGGGACCTAGCCGCGTTAAGTCTACTTTAGGTTTTCAATACTTTGTTACTTTCATTGATGATTATTCCAGATACACTTGATTATTTTTGATGAAAAATCATTCTGAATTATTTCATATCTTTCAAACTTTTCTTAATGAAATTCAAACTCAGTTCGGTGTTTCTATTAGAGTTTTGCATAGTGATAATAACCGTGAATATCTTTCTCATTCTTTTAAACAATTCATGGCTTCTCACGGTATTTTGCATCAAACTTCTTGTGCTTGTACACCTCAACAAAATGGTGTAGCTGAACGTAAAAATAGATATCTTATTGAAACAACTCACACTCTTTTAATTCATGGAGAGGTTCCTCAACATTTTTTGGGTGATGCTCTTCTTACTACATGTTATCTCGTTAATCGCATACCTTCTTCGGTTTTAGATAATAAAATACCTCATTCCATTTTATTCCCTCATGAACACTTCATCCCTTACCTCATTTCAGAGCGACACGATGGTTCCGACTTTCCAATTTTTGTGTTTTTATAGGTGATGTTACAACGCTTTTAGGTTGTCCAATAACCGGGCTGAACCTAGAGGCGAGGTTTTCGAAAAGGTGTTCTTGGATTGTCCGATAACCGGGCTAACCCAAGAACTAATTTGAAGGGGTTCTTATGGAGTCGCCACCGATGTTTTTACCGAAAACAAAGAAAAAGGGGTAAAAAGGCGTTGGTTTTCTAAAACCAACTTTGGTCATTAAAATCAGAGTTTAGGTAAGGGAGTTAGTTACGTGTAAGGGAAGTGTTAGTTCCCTTACGACAGCCCTTTCGGGTTCCCTATGATAGGCCAACTATTTTATAAATAAACTTTTGAAAAGACATTTTTACCCTTTTATTTACGGAATTAAAGTAATGACTACATGACCCTAATGTCTATTATGCAATTTAATCATAAAAATAAAGACAGTAAAAGAGAGGGAGAGTGAAGAAACCTCCGAAGCAAGCTTTTTAATTAATACTCTTGAAAAGTAGGGTGCGTTTTGGCAGCCCTTCGCTCTTTACAACACCGAAAACTCTCTCTAAACGCTATAAAAAGCTCTCAAAAACTCTCAGAAACTCCGGAAATGCTTCGAAGGGACTCTAGGAAGAGAATTTGAAGAAAGTGTAGAAGGGAAAGTGGAAGAACTGTGTGAAATGAGGGGGGGAACGCTTACTATTTATAGGGATTCATGCCTATTAGGTCGAGACAACCGTCTCGCCATTCGGGACGGCGGTCTCGACTTGTAAAAGTGGCGAGACGGCGGTATCGACTTTTCTAGAGACAAGAAGGTCTTATCGCCAAATGGGAGGGGTGTTGCCATTGGCAAGTGGCGAGACGACCGTCTCGCCAAACGAGACGGCAGTCTTGACTTGCAGCAATGGCGAGACGGCGGTCCTGAAAAGCGAGACAGTGGTCTCGACCCCTGAAGGCGAAAATCCTTATTTTTATACAGAAAAACCTTCCAATCCTAACATGGGGCCTAATAGTCTCTCCTAGTAGCTTCTTAGGTGTCGCCGCCTCCCAAAAAGGGGCGGTTGGAGCAACGCGATGGTTTTTTCGACCCTCTTTATTTTCGCGTTTTTTATTGGTGGTTACAACGCCTTTAGGTTGTCCGATAACCGGGCTAACCTAGGGGCGATGTTTTCGAAAGTATCCCTGGGTTGTCTGATAACCGGGCTAACCCAGGGATTTATTTAGTTGGGTTCTATGGAGTCGCCACCGATATTTTTACCATAAACATCGGAAAAGTGGTTTTAAAAAAGGCGTTGGTTTTCGAAAACCAACTTTGGTCATTAGAACCAGAGTTGGGTAAGGGAGTTAGTTACGTGTAAAGGAAGTATTAGTTCCTTTACGACGCCCCTTTCGGGTTCCCTATGATAGGCTGGCTACTTTGAATAAATAATTAAACTGAAAAAATGCGCTTTTACCCTTTTATTATGCAGAATTTAAGTTTATGACTACATGGCCCTAGCTTCTATTGCATAATTTAAATGGCAGTAATAAAAATAGAGAGGGAGAATATGCACCTCCAAAGCAAGCTTTTATATTTCTTTAAAGAGAGGGTGCGTTTTGGCAACCCTTCACTCTACAACTCTCAGAAACTCCGGAAATGCCTCGGAGGGATTCTTAAGAAGATTTAGAACGCTCAGTCTATGCCTAGAGACACTCAGAAACTCCGGAAATGCCTCGGAGGGATTCTTAGAGAGAGAAAGTCTAGAGAGAAGGGAGAGCTTCTTGGATTCTGTGTGGAAATGAGGGGGGGAGGACCCCTATTTATAGTTTTTCGCGCCTGACAGGTCGAGACCGCCGTTCTCGTCTGACAAGGTCGAGACCGCCGTCTGGAAAACCCAGACCGCCATCTCGACCTCTGCAGAAGTCAAGACCGCCGTCTGGAAAATCCAGACCGCCGTCTCGACTTTGCAGGCGTCGAGACCGCCGTCTGGAAAATCGAGACGGCGGTCTCGTCCTGGCGTTGAGACGAGACGGCGGTCTGGTCCTTCCAGACGGCGGTCTCGTCCCTTCAGGGCGAGAAACTTTATTTTCGGGCCAAAAAACCTTCCTATCTTGGTACGGGAGCCTAATAGTCTCTCCTAATGACTTGTTAAGCTTCGGTCATCTTCAAATAGGATGCTTTCTGACTTTATTCTGAGGCCGGGCAAGATTTGGGGTCTACAGCTGCCCCCCCTTTACCCGACCAGTCGACTGCTGGCCTTTTGTGCCGAGGTGATCGACTGGAGGGTAAAGGAGTTGACCCTCTTGCCCGGTTACCCTTCAGATACTTCGTCTTTGCGGCGGATGATCTTCTGGGGAAATGTTGTGTTGTGCGCTTCCGGGATGCTCCTTCGACGCGGTAGCTGACCCCTTCGGCTGATGAGTACGGACCCCCATCTGGTTTGACGAGTACTAACCCCCGCCCGGTAAGCCCCCTTTTGTAAGGCTTGATGAGTTTACACCTCCATCCGGTGTTTGACGAGTACTAACCCCCGCCCGTAAGCCCCCTTTTGTAAGGCTTGATGAGTTTACACCCCCATCTCGGTGTTTGACCTCCGGATGCTCCATCTTGCGGTAGCTGATCCTTTGGTTGACGAGTACGAACCCTCGTCTGGTTTGGTGCCTCTGGATGCCCCTTCTTGCGGTAGCTGATCCTTTGGCAATGGTGGCGGCTTACTGATTCTGATCATGCGCCGTCTCCATGAGGAGTGATCTCTGTGTTGGTAGATTTTTTTGTACTTCTTGAATGTTCATCCGGGCTGCGCCGGGGTCTTTGTTGGTTGTCCATCCAGCTTTGTTGGTTGCTGGGGATTTTTTGTTTTTGTTCGACTTTCGCTTGATAGTCGAAATTTTGTTTTAATCCTGCCTTTTTCTCGCGGTTTTATCTCTTTTTTCCTCGCGATTTTGGATTCTGGCTTTTTATTGAGCATGTGCCTTTTTCTTTTTTAAGCTTTTTTTTTTGTTATGCTGGCTTTTGCAAAAGAAGGCGAAGGATGCGGGAAATAAAATTTTCTTTATAGGAAATTTTATTACAGCGATTTTTTTCAACCAGTACAGTCCCTAAGAGTCATCATCATCAGAAGGGGTGCGGTGGGGAAAATGTATATACATGTGGTAGCGGAAGTCGATTTGTTCCTGGATTTCATCGTTGTAATCCTCCTGGAATGTCGTCCACTCCTGCCGCATCCTCTGCTGCTCTTGGCGGATCTCATTTTGGCCCTCCTGAAAGGCCTGTTGGCGAACGTCTTGGTCCTGCCGCCATTGGGTCTGTTGCTCTTGCCATATCGCCATTTGGCCGAGCCGCCGGCTCGGATCGTTCATGTGTTGGTGGAGGCTAGCAAAGTCCTCCGTGTATGGTGGTGGTCGTTGCTGTTGCTCGCTGGGAGCCGGAGACGTGGGCGTATCCCGCATCGCCACTATTCCCTGGAGGTCCAGCTCAAAGTCCAGGGTGGGATGCAGGGCGAACCGACTTCCCCGGCGTATCAGGCATCCCCATGCCGACCGAGCATTGGCCCGTTGATGGGCTCGGGTCGCAGATACGGGCCGGCTCTTCCGGCCGGGGCACCCCATTCTCTCTCGCTAGAGGGGTGATGAGGGGAGCCATAAGGATGGCCCCTGTGGATCTACTCCCAAAGTCCTTCGGGGCCCTCGGGAGGAAGTACCCGGGATTGCAGCGCCGTCTCCGGTGCATGCAATAGAGGACAAAGAGGTCGTGGAGGGATATCTTCCCCCGACTCTCTTTCCTTGCGTGGATGGTGCCTGCCAGCAGCTTGTGGCAGATACGGAGTGGTGGGGGGAGTGCAGACCCCCTCATCAATGAAGGCAATGTGGTGGCTCCAGTGAGCTCATGCCACATCTCAGCAGCGGTGAGGTTGGTGGGCCTAGAGCAAATGGCCTCACGGTACTCCCGAGTTAACGCCGCCTCGGGCCGGATGAATCCAATGGAAACATTGAATTCCTCCAAAGTGGTAGTGTGGTATTGCCCACCCATAAAATAGTTGACCATTTTGGTGGGCTGCATGCCTAAGGCCATAGAGGGGATCTCAATGAGGGAGACCGAGGCCAGAAACTCAAGTACCGCTTGTGGGTACACATGAACGGGTGGAGGCTGTAGCAGAAAACCCCACCCGATGCTATCGATGTGCGCTCGGACGTCTTCTTCCCACCCGAACTCGGCCAAGATGTTGAAGTCCAGTGTCAGCAGGGAGTGCCACTGGTAATTTCGGAGGTTGTCCAGGCGGGCCTGGTGTTGTGGTTGAAGTTGAGAAGGGTCCGGGGGTGGCGGTGGTGCCGAGCTGCTAGCCCCAGCGGTGGCCCTTCTCTTCCTGGATCCGCTTCTGCTGAACATCTTTAGTGGGGAAGGCTTAGGAGAGTAAAATATGAGTGTTGGAGGCTTTGGGGGCTTGGAGAGTTGTGAGGAAACCCCCCAAGCGCGCCCCCTTTATATAGGATTTTTTCCAGGTCGAGACCGCCGTCTGGGAAGTCGAGACGGCGGTCTCGTTTTGCCAACAAATCAAGACGGCGGTCTCGTTTTGCCAACAAATCAAGACGGCGGTCTCGATAACCAGACGGCGGTCTCGACTTTGCCTAAGTCGAGACGGCGGTCTGGTTTCTTGATACGGCGGTCTCGATTTGCAAGGGAACCGAGACGGCGGTCTGGAATATCCAGACGGCGGTCTCGAATTTTCGGGTTTTATTTTTATTTTTATTTTTATTTTTTTGCATAAGAAATAGGACCTGGTTCAAAAACATTTTATGCATGCAAATGTTTTCATGTTTGATGTCCTATAATGCCTACTTTGGTTAATATTTCAGAAGGACTTAACCAACGTGTCTTGTAGCGCCGAGTGCCTCCTGATCTGTGCTTTTGTACATGTTGTACCATACCGAACTTCTTGTGACCGAAGAGTAGTTTCTTTCTTTTCTTTTTTTTTCTGCTTCTTTTTTTTTGTAGACCCCAAATCTTGTCCGGCCTCAGAATAAAGTCAGAAAGCTTCCTATTTGAAGACGGCTGAAGCCTAACAAGCCATTAGGAGAGACTATTAGGCCCCCGTACTAAGATAGGAAGGTTTTTTGGCCCGAAAATAAAGTTTCTCGCCCTGAAGGGACGAGACCGCCGTCTGGGAATACCAGACCGCCGTCTCGTTTCAACGCCAGGACAAGACCGCCGTCTCGATTTTCCAGACGGCGGTCTCGTCACCCGCAAATTCGAGACGGCGGTCTGGGTTTTCCAGACGGCGGTCTCGATTCCTGCCAAGTCGAGACGGCGGTCTGGATTTTCCAGACGGCGGTCTCGACCCTCTGCCTCGAACGAGATGGCGGTCTAGACTTTCCAGACGGCGGTCTCGACCCTGTCAGAGGAGACGGCGGTCTCGACCTGTCAGGCGCGAAAAACTATAAATAGGGGCTCTCTCCCCCTCATTTCACACACCCAGCAGCAAGAGCTCTCCCTTCTCTCTAGAATTTCTCTCTCTAAGAATCCCTCCAAGGCATTTCCGGAGTTTCTGAGCGTCTCTAGGCATACACAGAGTGTTCTAAATCTTCTTTAGAATCCCTCCGAGGCATTTCCGGAGTTTCTGAGAGTTGTAGAGTGAAGGGTTGCCAAAACGCACCCTCTCTTTTTAATATATAAAGCTTGCTTTGGAGGTGCATATCCTCACTCTCTATTTTTTACTGCTATTTAAATTATGCAATAGAAGCTAGGGCCATGTAGTCATATATTTAAATTCCGCATAATAAAAAGGGTAAAAGCGCTATTTTCCAGTTTAATTATTTATTCAAATTAGCCAGCCTATCATAGGGAACCCGAAAGGGGCGTCGTAAAGGGACTAATACTCCCTTTACACGTAACTAACTCCCTTACCCAACTCTGGTTCTAATGACCAAAGTTGGTTTTTGAAAACCAACGCCTTTTTAAACCCCTTTTCCGATGTTTATGGTAAAAACATCGGTGGCGACTCCATAGAACCCAACTAAATAAATCCCTGGGTTAGCCCGCTTATCGGACAACTCAGGGATACTTTTGAAAACCTCGCCCCTAGGTTAGCCCGGTTATCGGATAACCTAAAGGCGTTGTAACCACCAATAAAAAATGCGAAAATCAAAGAAGAAGAGTCGAAAACCATCGCGTCGCTCCGACCGCACCCCCGCTTTCGGGAGGCGGCGACGCATGGCGACTCCACCGGGGAAGCCTAGAGAGTTGATCCCATTTAGTGATGGGCTGGCTTAAAAAATAATTAAACCCGTAAAATAGCGCTTTTACCCTACCTTGTATTATAACATGCTTTATTGTTTGGCTTTCAAATAACTCGTTGCTTGTTTATACTTACGCAATTGATTGAAATATAAATTGCAGCACAAAACCCTTGCACACTACAGTTCCCTCTATACCCGGGGCAAGTGAGATAACTATAGGGAGTGGGTGGCGAGTACGGTTCGCTGCAGTTAGGGCCTTGTGCCCACCACAGTGTGATCGGAAACCACCACTCAAGGTGATAACCTTCCTCTTTTGGCAACAAGACCGACTCCGGCCTTAGTGCCGAGCATGGTTGGACGGCTGGAGAGTGGGGACCCTATAATGGGGGCACCTTGGGGGCCTTAGCCTGGTGAGAACAGTTAGAACCTACCCTAACCAATGCACCTTTCTGCAGGAAAACCCTACCTCGTGATAAAAACGAAGTCTCGCCGGTTCGGGGATGATCGAATTATGTGTGCATATGATTGTTGCATTTGTATGTTGCATAGCATAAACAAACAACAGAACAAAATCACCAAAAAATATATTTTACAAATAAACACCCTTATCTCGGACATTCTGCCTTTTAGCTAGGCTGGTTTCAGGTTCTTTGCAAGCTAAGTAGCCACGCAGTTCCGACAGAAGAGATAAGGGACGATAAATATTCTTTCGCATAAAGCCACATTTTATCTCGGACAGTCTGCCTTTTAGCTAGCCTGGTTTCAGGTTCTTTGTAAGCTAAGTAGCCACGCAGTTCCGACAGAAGAGATAAAAGGCTATAAAATAAACATCAAAAAAAAAAAATAAAAAAAAAAAACAAATAAAATAACAACATTTATAATTTTGACAAAGTCAACACCATTCATATTACATCATATTACATGAGTAAAGAAAAACCAAGAGAGAAAATAAAAATGAAAGCACATTCAGCATCATTTAAACGGAATCTCTCATGCATAAACATATTCATGTTAGTCCAAGCACTCAACATGCATTAATAAAACTTTTTCGGGCATTCTAGAAAGTGGCTGGTCCTCTCCCCACTCGTACTCGTGCACAAAAAGCCAAGGCAATGGAGAAATTAGAGGAGCAGAACCGAAAACTTTCTGCGGAAGTTGACACCCTCCGGGAGCAAGTAGCCCAACTGATGTAGGTCATACGCCAAGGGCAGAGCAAGGGCGACGAAGGCCAAGCTGAAAATGCCCCTCCCCACCACGAAGAGGAAGAAGAAGAAGAATACTTCTTCGGCGGGAAGGATGCCAAGACTGCATGCATCCTTACCCCAGAGGTATCCAAACAACAACTCTCCGCCCAGGAGGAGAGGCTGAAGGCGGTCGTAGGGCATAACTTCGACGTTAAGGAGGTGGCTGACATGTGCCTCGTGAAGGACATCCGCTTCCCTCCAAAATTCAAGGTCCCGGACTTCCCTAAGTACGCCGGGATGACCTGCCCTAAGAACCATCTTACGATGTATTGCCGTAAGATGGCCGCCCATGCTGACAACGAGAAACTCCTGATCCATTGCTTTCAGGAGAGTCTGGCGGACACGGCTCTCAACTGGTACATGCAATTGGAGAGAGGGCAGGTCCAGAACTGGAAGCAGCTGGCAGACACTTTTCTCCGTCGCTACCGTTATAACATCGATCTGACACCTGACAGGTCAGATCTTAGAAGCTTGAGTAAACGGGACGACGAGGCCTTCAAAGCGTACGCCCAGAGATGGAGGGAATTGGCTGCCCAAATAGAGCCCCCACTAACGGACAAAGAAACGGTGGCTATGTTCATAGACTCACTGACTGGAGCATACTACGATAAGGCGATAGCCAGTACCTCCAACCTTTTCTCGGACATAGTCACTGTGGGGGAAAGAGTGGAGCAAGGGCTGAAGAGTGGCAAAATAGCACGACCCTCTCCTCCCAACACATCATCCAGGAAACCCTTCAAAAAGAAGGAAGAAGCTGTGCACGCCATCAATTTCGCAACTCCTTCTTCTACCCCTCAGGCAGAGCGGCAGCCAAGAAAGAAGGAGAGGAAGTTCACGCCTATCCCCACCTCCTATGCAAAGCTGCTGCCCCAACTGTTGGAAGCCAGCCTCCTGGCCCGCGTTCCTCCCAAGAAGCAGCTGGAGCCTCCCTATCCCGAGTGGTACAAGCCCAATGAAAAATGTAGCTACCACTCGGATGCACCAGGACATTCAACCGACAACTGTTTGACCTTGAAATATAAGGTCCAAGAGTTAATCGACGCCGGTTGGATAACCTTCGACGCCTCTGCTTCCAGCACCGATGTCAAACCTCTGTCGAAGCCAGAGTAGCAGAGAGGGAGGACTGGGAGGATCAGCCCTAGGGGTTTTGTCTTTAAGCTTTTCTCTACATCTCTTGTGGTCCCCGCCCGCGACCACAAGAATTTTTTATTAAAAGGGCTTGTAAATACATTCTCATTTCCATTAATATACAAGGCATTTTGTCATATTCATTCTTTTCCCTCTTATATTTATTATTCTTTCAAAAATAAATTGAATAATAAAATCTGACTAAAACAGAACCTAAAACGCATCATGTCTATGATTGATGAATCTCTGTGGACCCTGGAAACGGAAGATGAATGGACTGAGTCTGACAGTGAGCAGGAGACCATTTCTCCGGACATGCAAAGGATGCTGGAAAAAGAAACACGCATCATACAACCGCATCAGGAAGAAATAGAAACTGTCAATTTGGGAAAAGAGGATGAGGAGAAAAAGGTGAACATCGGCACCCAAATGGAAAGTAGCACGAAAAAGGGGTTAATACTGCTCCTGAAAGAACATATGGATGTATTTGCCTGGTCATACCATGACATGCCGGGACTTGACACGAGCATAGTGGAACACAGATTACCACTGAAAGAGGGGTGCCGGCCTGTAAAGCAGAAGCTCAGGAGAATCAAACCAGACTGGTCCTTAATGATAAAGGAGGAGGTACAAAGGCAGTTGGATGCCAATTTCCTGGTGGTTTCCAAATATCCAGAATGGTTGGCCAACATAGTACCCGTCATCAAAAAGACTGGGAAGGTCAGGGTCTGCGTGGATTATAGGGACCTCAATCGAGCAAGTCCAAAGGACGACTTTCCCCTACCACATATAGACACGCTGGTAGACCATACCGCTACTAACACATTGTATTCCTTCATGGACGGGTATGCGGGGTACAACCAGATCAAGTTGGCCGTTGAGGATAGAGAGAAAACCTCCTTCATTACACCATGGGGCACCTTCTGCTACCGAGTAATGCCATTCGGACTCAAGAATGCGGGGGCAACCTATTAGAGGGCTATGGTCACGCTATTCCACGACATGATCCACAAGGAAATAGAAGTATATGTGGATGACATGATAGCCAAGTCCAAAAACGAAATGGACCACATTCAATATCTCCGGAAACTTTTTGATCGACTTCGAAAGTATCAACTTAAGCTAAACCCGGCAAAATGTACTTTCGGAGTACGATCAGGAAAACTCTTAGGGTTCATTGTCAGTGAAAGAGGAATCGAGGTGGACCCCGACAAAACGAAGGCAATTTTGGAAATGCCTCCACCAAGCACAGAAAAGGAGGTCAGAGGGTTTCTGGGCCGGATAAACTACATTGCCCGTTTCATCGCACAATTAACAGATAAATGTATCCCCATTTTTAAACTGTTGCGCAAGAATCAGCCAACGGTGTGGAACGAAGAATGCCAACAGGCGTTTGATAAAATCAAAACATGTTTAACCATTGAAGGGAGACCTCTAATCCTATATTTGTCAATCCTCGAGGAGTCCATGGGATGCGTGCTCGGCCAACACGATGAAACCGGGAAAAAGGAACGAGCCATTTACTATCTCAGTAAAAAATTCTCAGATTATGAAACCCGTTATACACCATTCGAAAAAACATGTTGCGCATTGGTGTGGGTCACTTAGCGTCTCAGACAGTATATGGCTCGACATACAACGTGGTTGGTCTCTAAAATGGACCCGATCAAATACCTCTTCGAGAAGCCCATCTTGACCGGAAGAATAGCTAGGTGGCAAGTTCTCCTCTCAGAATTTGACATTATCCACGTCACCCAGAAAGCTATTAAAGGAAGTCCCCTAGCGGATTATCTAGCTCATGGATCCACAGATGAATACCAATCTCTACAGGATGATTTTCCCGATGAGCATATCATGCACATCGAACACGAAGAGACCAAAGAAGAGATGTGGACCATGTTCTTCGATGGGGCTTCCAACATGCTTGGACACGGGGTAGGAGCTATTTTGATGTCCCCCGAAAAGAAACACATCCCTGTAACAGCCAGGCTTAATTTTGATTGCACCAATAACATGGCCGAATACGAAGCATGTGCGCTGGGAATCCGAGCGGCTTTAGATCATGGGGTCACTAAGCTCAAAATATTCGGTGATTCATCCCTCGTCATCTACCAACTTAAAGGTGAATGGGAAACCCGAAACGCCAAATTAATCCCATATCTAGAGTACTATAGACCCCTAATTTTGCCCGGCCTCTCAAATAAAAGCTAGGGGAACTTCACACAAAGACAAAGATCACCCGGCTTCCCAAATAAAAGATAAGAAGACTTCTCGCAATAAGACGGAGGTCACCCATCAACACAATAAAGGCAAAGGAGACTTCCTACACAGAGATAAAGCTCGCCCAACACTTTAATAAAGGCCAAGAAGACTTCCTACATGAAGATAAAGCTTCAACGGACACACATCGGCATCAATCTACGTCCGAAAAAGGAAAGGAAAGCTTCCCAGGGGTCCCAGAACGCGAAAACTGGACTAAACAGGCCGAGACCACCGTCCCAGAGTTGGGACGGCCGTCCCAACTGTCCCTGTGCAAGTGGGACACGCGTCCCAAACTTGGGACGGCCGTCCCAAACCCCAGGGGGTCTCAGCCTTTGTTAAATTGCATTTGGGACGGCCATCCCAACCCAGACTGGCCGTCCCAGATTGGCACAACGTGGAAAACGCGTTTGGGATGGCCGTCCCAACCCAGACGACCATCCCAAAGTTCCAGGCGAAAAATGGCTATAAATAGGAGCCTCATTTGTCATTCTCAACACACCAGACAACTCTGAGACTTGTCTTCTTCTCTCCCTCTCTCGAATGATCTCTCTGATTGCCTTTTTTAGGTAACAATCAGTTAAGGAATTTGTATTCCGGCATTCGATTTCTTCTAGAAAATTAGTCGAGTCGATTAGGGTAGACGAGAGGAGAACAATTGTAGAGCGAAGGACTGCCGAAACGCGTCCTCTTTGTACAAGAATCATAATATAAAGCTTGCTACGGAGGTTTTTCTCAATTCTCTTCTTCTTTATTGCTTTATTTATTGTTTTCTGTATGCAATGTAGATAAATCATGTAGATAACCATATCTAAATAACTGTATCAATAAAATAAGGGTAAATGCGTAATTTCTCATAATCTTCACTTAATGAATAAATTCGTCATAGGGAACCCGAAAGGGGCATTGTGGGGGTGCTAAAACCTTCCCCACATGTAACTAACTCCCTTACCCAACTCTTGTTATAATGGCCAAGTTGGTTTTTAATAAAATCAACGCCTTTTTTCCTTTTCCAATGTTTCTGGTCAAAACATTGGTGGCGACTCCAAAAGAACCCCTTTTCGAAAACCTTGCTTCTATTAGAGGATAGTTCAGTGTTGAGCACCTCGGAAGCAATGAACACAATTTTAACAAAAAACGCGAGTCTCAACCATCTTTTCGCGATCGCTCGCATAAACGTTCGAGACGTCCCCAGGACGTCGGAACGGACGGCGGCGACAGATGGTGACTCCACTGGGGAAGCTAGAGAGTTGATCCCATTTAGTGACGGATAAATTCAAACTAAGCAAAGATTTGAAATTACGCCTTTACCCTTCTGTAT
Source organism: Sphenostylis stenocarpa (assembly GCA_963425845.1). NCBI lineage: Eukaryota > Viridiplantae > Streptophyta > Magnoliopsida > Fabales > Fabaceae > Sphenostylis > Sphenostylis stenocarpa. The sequence goes on from OY731406.1 coordinate 26,212,686, forward strand.
GTTTTTATTGTATGGCTTTAAATAACTGCTGTATGATTATTTCTGCAATTGTTTGAAATATAAATTGCACACAAAAACCCTTACACACAACAGTCCCTCTATACCCGGGGGCAAGAGTGAATACCTATAGGGAGTGGGTGGCAGATACGATCGGTTAGTTGGCACACGGGGCTACTACCGTTGTCGGAAAACCACCAACTCAAGGTGATAACTCTCTTCTTTTGGTCTAAGGGTGTCGCCACGAAGTTCCGTGCATGACTCGAGGATTGAGAGATTGAGAGGCCCCTATAATGGGGGCACCTTGGGGACCTTTGGCCTGGTGAGAATAGTTAGAACCGCCTAAACCAAGCACGTTCTGCAGGAAAATCCCACCTCGTGATTAAATAAGCATGACTCTGCTCGTGGATGTATGAATTGTGTGTGCATACGTTTGCTGCATTTGTATTGATGCATTAGCATAGGGTAATCATACAACAAAAAATGAAAAACCCTAAAAATCAAAAAGTGATAAGATAAGACTTTTATCACGGACAGTCTTCAGTTAAGCTAGCCTGGTTTCAGGTTCTTTGTAAGCTAAGTAGTCACGTTGACCGACAGAAGAGATAAAGGGTCATAAAAAAATATAAAAACACATTAAAGTCATAAAAATACCTTTGTTACAAAATAAAAATTATTAGCGAAAGTCTTATAATTCATATCACCTTTTCTTCATAAAAATAAAAAGGGAAGAAGATAGGACTCTCTTCATTAAAATCCATAAACATTCATATAGATAAGTTTCCTTTTAAGAAATACCAAGTACTATCATGAATCATACTAGGAATAAAACATGATAATACTTAGAAAAACAAACACTTGCATACATGCATTTACAAAAACCCATCCTCATATCATGCATTTTTAATTTCTGCTAGATAATGGAGGGATCCGGTAGTAGACAATTAAAGAAAGTGGAGATCCTTCTGTACCGTGTAGAGAAGCTAAGGCAGCTTGTGTACTTATATGCCGTCGGAGGTCTCGTGCTAGTTTTGAGAAATCTTATGGAAGAATTCTTGACCTCTTAAAGATCAAGCATCGATCCAATATTTGTTAGAGCATTGGTCCACTTCGGAGTCCCAATCTACACTCGCTTTGAGTTTTCGCAGTTTGACTCGGTACCAACCTTAGAGGAATACGAACTCATGGTTAGATGGCCTCGGTCAGTTGGGGTTTATGTATGCTCAGGAGAATATACGACCGTGAGAAAGGTTGCTACTATCATACGATCGCCCTCTCATCAATCCGCCTTACAGGGGAAAGGGAATGTCCGAGGTTGGAAAATATCCGTAATAGAAGACCACCTGACCTCTTTAGCCGAAAAGAAAGATTGGTCTACATTCAACAAAACTCTAGCATTGGCAATGTTCGGAATCATATTATTCCCATTTCATGCGAATATTGTGGATCATGCTGCAATGGATGCATTCTTTGCCTGGGATGTGTATTCAAAAAGTCCTATACCCGCAATCCTTGCCGATACCCTGCTTTCGTAGAATTTTGCCGACGTAAACAGGGAAAAACACTCGGATGTTGTACTTCACTACTATATGTATGGGGTGTTACTCACTTTTACGCCTCAAGCCACATGGGTGTATTTCCTGACCCTTTAAGAAGTTTCTCAAAAATCCCTCTTCAACATAGTCAAGCTTTAGAGTGGAAAGCCGAGTTAGAAAACTGGAATATAGAGCATGTATCTTGGGTTTGCCCTTGGTTCCGACCCGGTTATATTCTCGGTACGATGCGGAGATTACCCGAGCATACCACTTCTAGGTCTCGGAGGTTGTATAGCCTACTCTCCTAAAATGGCTATGAGACAACTTATGAGAACTCGGATCGCACCAACCCAAGAAGAGCTCGGAGGGCCGAGTCTATGCCACTATTCCCATAGCTTTGAAGAAGTATCTGTTGTCCGGAAAGCATGGGAAAGACCAGTCTACATGGGAGATAATGAACTCGGAAAGGTTCAGGTATCTACATCCCGTGAATATGAAGAATGGAGGAAAACTAGAGGGATACCCCAGCCATCTGCTTCATTCACCACAACATTAGCCAGTGAGGAGCTACAACTGCAGGTCAATGCCTTGAACAAGAGGGTTGAAGTCATGGAAGCTCAGCTGAGGGCTTTTGAAGAAAAAGAGCAAGAATCAGCCCTTATAATAGATGGTCTAAAAAGGCAATGCAAAAAGAAGGACCATGAAATAGAGCGTCTTAAAGATGATTGTGCTAACTATCAGGAAGAGACTAAACAAGCATTGAAGATGCCAAGGCTTGAGCAAGATAGTCTATTTCGGGACATGAGCGATGAAATAACACATCTTGAGAGTGCGTTGACAGAACAGGCAAAGACGATCAAGCTAATACAAGACGACCTAGCAAATACTCGGTCAGAAGCACAGAAGTGGTGGGAAACCGCTGAAAAATACAGAGAAGACCTAGAGGAGCTACGTGAAAAAGAAAAAGATGGATTAGCTCAATACGGTCAACTACTTCGCGAAAGAGACCAAGTAATAGAAAGGTCTGATCAGCAGCAAGCCTTGATCGTTCATCAAGAAGAGAAGATAAAAGAGGCTCGTCGATATAGTGAAGACATGAGCCGGGCGGCATTTGAGAAAATCAAGATGCTCAGAAATCACGTGATAACAGCTAAAGACGAATTACGAAGAAAGCCTAATTTACCTATAGGATTCTTCAAGCTTTTTCGCTTTTGTCAACACTTGCTTCAAAGCATTGTATAGAAGGATAAACACTTTCTAATAAAAGGATTTATTTTTCTCTCCTTAAATTGTCTATTGCATTCATAAATTGCATAGATTCACATATCCCTCCTCGTTTTAATAAATAAAGATAATAAAAAGAAAGGATTAACTGATGTGCTTTCCACAAATCAGAAAAATGGAAAAGAAGCCTTTCGTCATCAAAATCTCTACGACGGTCAATAAATCTGAAGATGATAACAAACAAGCACCGTTAATCATTCCAATCAATAAAAGGGAAGAAACAATAACGCCTTTACGTTTATTCGTGCCGCGTCCTTTCCCTTATTCATCGAATAAAGCCGTACCTTGGAGATACTCGGAAGAATTGCCGGATAATCAAGATATCTCCAACATAACCTAGTATGGGGGCATGACTCGAAGTGGAAGAATATACTCCCCCAAGGAATTACAAGAAAATACTCCTAAAGAGAAGGCGAAAAATAAGGCCGAAGAAGAAAAGGAATCCAAGGAGGAGACAGATGAGTTACTCCAGTACATAAGACAAAGCGAGTACTCCATCATAGATCAACTCAATCGTACTCCAGCAAAGATAACTTTGTTATCACTCATCATGAGTTCGGAACCGCATCGAAACGCACTGTTAAAGGTTTTGAATGAATCATTCGTTCCGCATGCAATATGCCAAGACAAATTTGAAGGAATCATTGGTAATATTACAGCCAATAATCATCTTACCTTCACCAATGAAGAATTCCCTTTGGAAGGGTCAAATCATAATAAGCCTTTGCATATCTCTGTCAAATGCAAAGAATATCTCATTTCCAAAGTTCTTGTGGATAATGGGTCGTCCTTAAACGTTATGCCTAAAAGCACACTCGACAAGATAACAAGTGCAAGGAACCCACATGCGCCCGAGTAATACAGATTGTTCGAGCCTTTGACGGGTCAAGACGTGAAGTAGTAGGAGAGATTAGTCTACCAATCCAAATCGGCCCTACTATCTTCAATATAGACTTCCACGTGATGGACATCATGCCAGCATATAGTTGTCTCCTTGGTAGACCTTGGATTCATAGCGCTAAGGCAATACCTTCAACGCTCCACCAGAAAGTCAAGTTTGTGACAAATTATAAACTCGTCACAGCTCAAGCCGAAGAAGACTTTCTGATAAGTAAACCATCTGTCCAACCATATGTGGATGCAACTGAAGAGGCTCTTGAAACGTCTTTTCAAGCACTTGAAATTGCCAACATAGAAAGACTCCCTGGTAATACAAAGGTGGCCCATATGATGAGAAGATATGGATATCGCCCAGGACAGGGGCTCGGAAAGAATGTTCAAGGAATAAAAGAGCCACCAGATTTCAAAGATAATCCTCTAAAGTATGGTTTAGGGTACGACCCCACAAAAGATCAAACCATACGGAAAGCAGGGAAGTCTTACCCCTCGAAGACGATATTCCGAAAAGGAGGGGTATTAGCGCAAAGGGTAGCGTTAGTCATTAGGTGTCCTTCTTCTGATTCTAAAGGATGTAAACCTAGTGACTATTAGAGATCACTCCTCGGGGTGTGCCCGTCCCCCGAGCATCTTTAGGGCACACATTTCCCTGAAATTACAAAAGAATGCTATTCTTACTATCTGCTTCTTTTCTTACTAAATGTATCTATACCCCATTTTAATAAACAAGGTTTAGATAAAGCGTTTTGTTCCAAATGCGTCTGAATAATTAAAACGCCGCAAAGTAAAGTAAAAAATGATTGATTAATTAGAAACACAACTAAAATTTATCTTGATAAAATCAAGTTTCGACAATGTTGTGCAAAAAAAATATATGCATACAAAAAAAGAAAGCCCATCAAGGTCAAAGACCGAGACAAGAAAATAAAAGGGCAAAATACCCGGCAGGAAACCCACAAAGGGGGTTGCGCAAAAGTTAGGGTAAACCCGGCAGGAGACCCGAACAATAATAAAGGGTAACCTGGGCAAAAGTTAGGGTTATAAAAAGTCCGCTAGGTATTCCTTAAAAATAAATACAAAAGAGGGAAACCTAGACAAAAGTTAGGACATAAGCACAGCATCCTAGACTGAAAACCCGAAAGGGCGGCCTAGGGAAGTTAATCAATCGCAAAAAGGCGCTATATAACAATAAGCAACGATGCCTCGTTATAAGAGCAAAACGTTTTGTCTAAACTAGCCTAAACACCGACCAACCTAGGCTAGCCATTCTTACAAAGACCTTTCATACAAAAATATCCCTCTAAAACACAAGCCTTTGATACAAATCCTTTTCTTTCTCTTCTCTTGACCATTTCACTATAAAGCATTCAAGTAATAAAGGGGAATGTGGTAACATAGTGATCAATAGGAAGGTTGAAATCCCTAAGGAAAGGAAGAAAGGCATTGATATGGCAGTTGCCCTACAAACAGAAGATTGCTCTTCGACCATAGCAAAGAAAATTCCAAGACGGCAAATCAATACAGCTAAGCTTGTTATCCAAAACACAAGATGACATGAAGGCACAGCACCAAGAATGCGCCCGAAGTCAAAGCACATCAGTTAAAACTTTCAAAATATTAACTGAAATAGATCATAGGATGCATTTCATAAAACATTACATGCATTAAAACATCAATGAATGGAGTCCCATCTTCTTTCTCATCAAAAACTCGAAAAACCAGCATAAGAAGCTTGGGACGGCCGTCCCAATGTCCAGACGTCCGTCCCAAGTGCCATTTTTTGTTTGAGACGTGCGTCTCAGGTGGGGGCTGAGCCATGACCAATTTTGCCATTTGAGACGGCCGTCCCAACCCAGACGGCCGTCCCAAACTCCCCTGCGCGGCTATATATGAGAGGTGCGGGAATTGAGCTTTGGCACCTCATTCCAAGCCTCCTATCTTGTTCTTCCTCCTCCTCCATACATTTTTAGCATTTCTAAGAAAGTAGAGCTCACAATGGAACCCGGAGAAGCCTCATCCAGAAGAAAACGCACCCGGACTGCTGCTAGGAGAACTCCTGTCACTAGCCTGATGATGGCAGAAGCGCATCAACAACGATTGGTGTAGACCCCAAATCTTGCCCGGCCTCCAAATAAAGTCAGAAGGTCCCCTATTCGAAGACGGTCGGAGCCTAACAAGCCACTAGGAGAGACTATTAGGCTCCCATACCAAGATAGGAGGGTTTTTTGGCCCAAAATAAAGTTTCTCGCGTTGAAGGGGACTCCCGGGTCAAGTCTCGCTCAAGCGAGTACGTCCGTCGCTTGAGCGACAGTGCCGCAAACAAAGGGGACTCCCGGGTCAAGTCTCGCTCAAGCGACCGGTATACTCGCTTGAGCGACGGATGCTCCAACAAGACCGGGTCTCGTTGACTACGAAAACGAGACCGGGGTCTCGTTCACCCAGACCGGGGTCTCGTTACCAGCGAAAACGAGACGGCGGTCTCGTTGTACGAGACGGCGGTCTCGTTGCTCATGTTAAACGATACGGTGGTCTCGTTGTACGAGACGGCGGTCTCGTTGCTTATGGTAAATGAGACGGCGGTCTCGTTGTGCGAGACGGCGGTCTCGTTGCTGTCAGACGAGACCGGCGGTCTCGCCATCTGACAGTGCGAAAACCTATAAATAGGGGCTCTCCACCCCTCATTTCCACACCCCACAGCTGCATAGCTCTCCCTTCTCTCTAAAACTTCTCTCTAGAATCCCTCCGACGCATTTCCGGAGTTTCTGAGTGTTTTCAAGAGTGATTTTCGGCGTTCGAGAGGTTTCCGACGTCTTGTAGAGTGAAGGGCTGCCATAAAGCACCCTATTTTTCCGGAGAATTAATATAAAAAAGCGTGCTTCGGAGGTTCAAATTCTCTCTTTCCACCTTTACCGCTTTTATCTTAAATTATGCAGTAGACATTAGGGCCATGTAGTCATACTTTTAAATTCCGCAGAATAAAAAGGGCAAAAGTGTGTTTTTCTAGTTTATCAATAAAAATAAGCCGGCCTATCATAGGGAACCCGAAAGGGGCGTCGTAAAGGGACTAATACTCCCTTCGCACGTAACCAACTCCCTTACCCAACTCGGTTCTAATGACCAAAGTTGGTTTTCGAAAACCAACGCCTTTTTAAAACCCCTTTTCCGATGTTTATGGTAAAAATATCGGTGGCGACTCCATAGAACCCAAAATAAATAAGTCCTTGGGTTAGCCCTGTTGTCGGACAACTCAAGGACACTTTTCGAAAACCTCGTCTTTAGGTTAGCCCTAAGTATCTGGACAACCTAAGGACGTTGTAACCACCAATAAAAACGCGAAAACAAGAAGAGTCGATAAAACCATCGCGTCGCTCCGACCGCCTCATTTTTTACGGCGGTGACAGATGGCGACTCCGCTGGGGAAGCCTAGAGAGTTAGTCCCATTTAGTGATAGGTTGGCTTAAACAATAAATAAACCAAGAAAATACACTTTTGCCCTTAACTTGTATTTATAACATGTTTTATTGTTTGGCTTTCAATAAACTGTTGTTTGTACTTACGCAATTGATTGAAATATAAATTGCACACAAACCCTTGCACACTACAGCTCTTCCTATACCCGGGGCAAGTGAGATAACCATAGGGAGTGGGTGGCAGGTACGGTTCGCTGCAGTTAGGGCCGTGTGCCCACCAAGCGTGATCGGAAACCACCACTCAAGGTGATAACCTTCCTCTTTTGGCAACAAGACCGACTCGGCCTTAGTGTTGAGCATGGTCTGGACGGCCGGAGAGTGGGGACCCTATAATGGGGGCACCTTGGGGGCCTTAGCCTGGTGAGAACAGCTAGAACCTACCCTAAACCAATGCACTCTTCTCGCAGAAAACTCTACCTCGTGATAAAAAAAGGAATCTCGCCTGTTCGGGGATGATCGAATTGTGTGTGCATATGTTTGTTGCATTTGTATGTTGCATAGCATAAACAAACAACAGAACAAAAAACCAAAAAATATTTTTCGAATAAACACCCTTATCTCGGACAGCCTGCCTTTTAGCTAACCTCGGTTTCGGGTTCTTTGTAAGCTAAGTAGCCACGCTAGCTCCGACGTAAGAGATAAGGGACGATAAATATTCTTTCATAAAGCCATATTTTTATCTCGGACAGTCCGCCTTTTAGCTAGCCTGGTTTCGTGTTCTTTGTAAGCTAAGTAGCCACGCAGTTCCGACGTAAGAGATAAAAGGCTATAAAATAAAAATTCAAAATAAAAAATAAAAATCCAAAAAATAAACGAAACAACTCTTGACAAAGTCAAAGCATCCATACTACATCATATCATGAGTAAAGAAAAACCAAGGAGAGAAAATAAAAATGGGAGCGCATTCAAGCATCATTTAAATAAAAAACTCTCATGCATAAGCATATCCCATGTTAGTTTAAGCACTCAACATGCATTAATAAAACTTTTTCGGACATTCTAGAAAGTGGCCGGTCCTTTTCCTACCCGTACTCGCGCACAAAAGGCTAAGGCATTGGAAAATCTAGAGGAGCAAAACCGAAAGCTCACCGCAGAAGTTAATACCCTCCGAGAGCAGGTAGCTCAACTAATGGAGGTTATACGCCAAGGCCGGAGCAAGGGCACCGAGGGCCAAGCCGAAAATGCCCCTTCCCATCACGAAGAGGAAGAAGAAGAAGAATACTTTTTCGGCGGAAGGATGCCAAGATCGCACGCATCCTTACCCCAAAAGTATCCAAACAACAACTCTCCGCCCGGAGGAGAGGTCGAAGGCGGTCGAAGGACATAACTTCGACGTCAAGGAGGTGGCCGATATGTGCCTCGTGAAAGACATCCGCTTCCCTCCCAAATTCAAGGTCCCGGACTTCCCCAAGTACGCCGGCCGACTCGCCCCAAGAACCATCTTACGATGTATTGCCGTAAGATGGCCGCCCATGCCGACAACGAGAAACTCCCGATCCATTGCTTTCAGGAGAGTCTCGCGGATACGGCTCTCAACCGGTACATGCAATTGGAGAGAGGGCAGGTCCAGAACCGGAAGCAGCTTGGTCGACGCTTTTCTCCGTCGCTACCGATACAACATTGATCCGACCCCCGATAGGTCGGATCTCGAGACTCGAGCAAAAGGAGCGACGAAGCCTTCAAAGCATACGCCCGAAGATGGAGGGAATTGGCCGCCCAAATAGAGCCTCCTTTGACTGGACAAGGAGACAAGTGGCTATGTTCATCGACTCACCGACCGGAGCGTACTACGACAAGGCAATAGCCGCACCTCCAACCTCTTCTCGCATATAGTCACCGTAGGCGAGAGGGTGGAGCAAGGATTAAGGAGCGGGAAGATCGCACAGCCTTCCCAAGCCGGTGTCTCCTTCAAGAAGCCCGCCAGCAAGAAGAAGGACGAGTCTCGTGCACGCAATCAACTTTGCCACTCCTTCTTCTACCCCACAAACGCCCAAGCAACCCCGCAAGAAAGAGAGGAAGTTCACTCCTATCACCACTTCCTACGGCCGCCGTCGCCTCACTCGCCGGAGGCTAAGCTCCCGACCCGCGCTCCTCCTAAGAAGCAATTAGAGCCTCCTTACCCCGAATGGTATAAGCCGAACGAAAAATGCGCTTACCATTCGGGTGCACCCGGTCATTCTACGGAGAACCGCTTGACCCTCAAGTATCGGGTTCAAGAGTTAATCGACGCCGGTGGATTACTTTTGACACCTCTCGCTTCTAGCACCGATGACAAACCTCTATCGAAGCCGTAGTAGCAAAGAGGGAGGACTAGGAGGACCGGCCTTAGGGTTTCTTTTTAGATTTCTCTATATCTCCTGCGGTCCCCGCCCGTGGCCGCAGGAATTTTGACCAAAAGGGCTTGTAAATAACATCATTTTCCTTAATATACGAGGCATTTTTCGTCAACATTCATTCCATTCATTCTTTTCTCTCTTACATTTATTATTCTTTCGTAAATAAATTGAATAATAAAATCTATGACTAAAACGAACCTAAAACGCATCATGTCCGTGATTGATGAATCCCCATGGACTCCGGAAACGAAAGGCGAATGGACCGAGTCCGACAAGTGAGCACGAGACCATTTCTCCGGACATGCAAAGGATGCTGGAAAGAGAAACACGCATCATACAACCGCATCAAGAAGAAATAGAAACTGTCAATTTGGGAAAAGAGGATGAGGATAAAAAGGTGAACATAGGCACCCAAATGGAAAATACCACCAAAAAAGGGTTAATACTACTCCTAAAAGAATATATGGATGTATTCGCCTGGTCATACCATGACATGCCAGGGCTTGACACGAGCATAGTGGAGCACAGATTGCCACTAAAAGAGGGGTTCCGACTCGTAAAGCAAAAGCTCGGAGAATTAAACCCGACTGGTCCTTAATGATAAAAGAGGAGGTGCAAAGGCAATTGGATGCCAATTTCCTAGTAGTCTCCAAATACCCGTAATGGTTGGCCAACATAGTACCCGTCATCAAAAAGACCGGAAGGTCGTGGTCTCGCGTGGATTATAGGGACCTTAATCGAGCAAGTCCAAAGGACGACTTTCCCCTACCACATATAGACACGCTAGTGGACCATACCGCTACTAACACGTTGTATTCCTTCATGGATGGGTACGCAGGGTACAACCAAATCAAACCGGCCATGGAGGATAGAGAAAAACCTCCTTCATTACACCATGGGGGACTTTTTGTTATCGCGTAATGCCTTTCGAACTCAAGAATGCGGGGGCAACCTATCAAAGGGCTATGGTTACATTATTCCACGACATGATCCACAAGGAAATAGAAGTATATGTGGACGACATGATAGCCAAGTCCGTAAATGAAACGGACCACATCCAATATCTCCGAAACTCTTTGATCGACTCCGAAGTATCAACTTAAGCTAAACCCAAGCAAAATGTACTTTCGGAGTGCGGTCAGGAAAACTTCGGGGTTCATTGTCGGTGAAAGAGGAATCGAGGTGGATCCCGACAAAACAAAGGCAATTTTGGAAATGCCCCCACCAAGCACGTAAAAGGAGGTCGAGGTTTTCCGGGTCGGATAAACTACATTGCCCGTTTCATCGCACAGCTTAATGGATAAATGTATCCCTATCTTTAAACCGTTGCGCAAGAATCAGCCAACGGTATGGAACGAAGAATGCCAACAAGCGTTTGATAAAATCAAAGCTTGTTTAACCAACCCACCAGCATTGGTACCACCCGTCGAAGGGAGACCTCTGATCCTATATTTGGCGTTCTCGAAGAATCCATGGGATGCGTACTCGGCCAACATGATGAAACCGGAAAAAGGAACGAGCCATTTACTATCTCAGTAAAAAATTCTTAGATTATGAAACCCGCTATACACCATTCGAGAAAACATGTTGCGCATTGGTGTGGGTCACTCGACAGTCTCGGACAAGTACATGGCTCGACATACAACATGGTTGGTCTCTAAAATGGACCCAATCAAGTACCTCTTCGAGAAGCCCATCTTGACCGAAGAATAGCTAGGTGGCAAGTTCTCCTCTCGGAATTCGACATTATCCATGTCACCCGTAAAGCTATTAAAGGAAGTCCCCTAGCGGATTATTTAGCTCATGGGTCCACGAGATGAATACCAATCTCTACAAGATGACTTCCCCGATGAGCACATTATGCACATCGAACACGAAGAGACCAAAGAAGAGATGTGGACCATGTTCTTCGATGGGGCTTCCAACATGCTTGGACACCGGATAGGCGCTATCTTGATATCCCCCGAAAAGAAACACATTCCCGTAATGACCAGTGCTTAATTTTGATTGCACCAATAACATGGCCGAATACGAAGCATGTGCATTGGGAATCCAAGCAGCTTTAGATCATGGGGTCACTAAGCTCAAAATATTCTGGCGATTCATCCCTCGTTATCTATCAACTTAAGGGTGAATGGGAAACCCGAAACGCCAAATTGATCCCATATCTAGAGTACATCCACGAGCCGGTCGCAAGAATGGAAAGTGTCACCTTCCAAGCACATTCCTAGAGAGGATAATCAAATCGCCGACGCCCTAGCCACACTATCATCCATGTTTGCCCTGGACCAGGAACATGAGATGCCAATCATTCAAGTCAAACCGCACGATAAGCAAGCTTTTGTATGGCGCAAATGACGAGCGCGATCAAAACCCCCGGTACCATGACATTAAGCGGTACCTCATGAAGGGAGAATACTCCGAGGGAATCAGTGACAATGATAAGCGAACCATTCGCAAAAGGGCCATAGGGTTCACATTGATTGAAGGAACCCTCTACAAGAAGAGCCCCGATTCCACTCTCTTAAGGTGTGTGGACCAAGAAGAAGCCCAAACACCGATAAAAGAAATCCACAAGGGGACTTTTGGAACCCATGCACCAGGGCATGTCATGACAAAGAAAATCCTCGTGGCGAGGTACTATTGGTCCACGATGGAAGCCGATTGTCACCAATACGCTAAGAAATGTTATAAGTGCCAAGTTTACGCCGATAACATTCATGTGCCGCCCGCACCCCTCAGCAACCTGGCTACACCATGGCCATTTTCTATGTGGGGCATGGATGTCATCGGACCCATCGAACCCAAAGCTTCTAACGGCCATCGTTTCATATTAGTAGCAATTGACTATTTTACCAAGTGGGTTGAGGCAGCGTCATACGCACACGTAACCCGGAAAGTGGTGACCACCTTCATCAAGAAAAACATTATATGCTCAGTACGGCATCCCTCATAGGCTCATTACCGACAATGGGACCAATCTCAACAATAAGATGATGGAGGAATTATGCCAAGACTTCAAAATCCAAGCACCACAATTCCTCTCCGTACCGACCAAAGATGAACGGTGCAGATGGAGGCAACCAACAAAAATATCAAGAAAATTATCCGGAAAATGGTGGTCACCTATAAGGACCGGCATGAGATGCTTCCCTTTGCCCTACACGGCTACGTAACATCAAGCACGGACCTCCACAGGGGCTACTCCCTTTTCCCTCGTTTATGGAATGGAGGCCGTACTACCAGCAGAGGTCGAAATACCCTCCCTACGAGTCGTCATGGAAGCCAAATTGACGAAGCCGAATGGGTCCGGAACCGGTATGATCAGCTTGAACCTAATAGAAGAAAAATGATCGAACGCCATATGTCGAGGACAAGCTTATCAACGAAAAATCAAGAAGGCCTACGACAAGAAGGTCAATCCCCGCACTTTCCAAGAAGGAGATCTAGTAGTAAAGAAACCGCTCCCAACACGATAAAGACAAAATCGGGAAATGGGCAGCCAACTATGAAGGACCCTTTGTGGTCAAGCGAGCCTTCTCGTGGGGAGCCCTTATCCTCACCAATATGGACGGAGAAGAACTCCGATATCCTATCAACTCGGATGCGGTAAAAAAATATTACGCTTAAGGAGCATTGCTCGTGACCCGTCAGATGAAAACTCGCAAAGAGCGTCCCGGGCAAAAGATAGGGCCTATATACCTCGCTAGGATACGTCCTAGGCAAAAAGTAGAGGCACACACACAAAAAAAAAAAAAAAAAAAAAAAAAAAAATAAAAATGGGAGAGCAATGATTACCTTAGCCGAAAACCGCAAAGGCGACTAAGGTAATACTTCGCAACAACGAAGCAAACTTCGCATAGTCTTCACTCCGGCTCGTGCATCTCAACCGAAGTGACCAGGAAGAATGGGGAAGCAAAAATCACGGATATTATTGTGGTACCCTCATACAGCTTTAGCCAACCCCGGCCACCATGCTTACAAATTCTCTTGTAAACCTCCATGTAAAAATAAACCATATCGTTATATCAATAAAATTGTCTTTTCTTCTCCTTACCTACCTGCGTAAATGCCTCCGTATTAACGAAATATGAGCATGCATAAAACAAGCAATTTGAGAAAGCATAATAACAAAAGACGCACATCACCAACCAGGGTCGTCCCAAGTAAAAAGTACGGGGTAGCTCGCTAGATCGAAAACCCGCAAAGGGCGGTCTAGGCAAAAAATAAGGCTTTTATAAAAAGGAAAAGCTCATCAAAATACCTCACGGAAAGAATTAAAACCCGCTAGACCGAAAACCCGCAAAGGGCGGTCTAGGCAAAAGATAGGGTTGAAAAAGTGCAAAAAGAATAATCACGAGAAAACAAAAGAAGGAAAGCACCGGTCACTTTCTAAATGTCCTCAAATGGAACTACATTTAGGGCATCCACACACAAGTAGTCACACAAAAATGACTTTGTCAAGAGTAAAACAAACAAAAATACTATAGAAAGCATTTAGCCTCATGCTTGCATTCATCTCAATATGATTTCGTCGACCTTTTGCCTCCGTTACAAAAGCCGGCGCAACAAAAAACTAAGAAAAGAAAAAAGACATATGCTCAGAAAAAGCCAAAACCCTAAGATCGCGAGAAAAAAAGAGATGAAACCGCAAGAAAAAGGCAGGGTTAAGTCATCGCACCAACCAATAAAGTTTCGACCATCGAACAAAAGCCAAACAAAACCAAGATCCATCCAACCAACCAGCAAGGATTGGATGATCACTGCCAAAAGAACGAAAACAAAGGACCCCCGGCAATCAGCAAAGGCCGATTGATCACCAACAAAATCCCCAGCATGGCCCAGATAACTATTCAAGAAAGCCGAAAAGCAGTCAAATCAACACAAGCAGCACTCTCCAGAGAGCTGCGCTTGATCTGCGCCCGAGCCAGATCAGTAAGTCGCATTACCACCCCGATGGGGGCTCATACCCATCCGGTCCCATACAACGGACCGTACCACCCGATGGGGGTTCATACCCATCCGGTCCCGCATAACGGACCGTACCACCCGATGGGGGGTTCATACCCATCCGATCCCACACAACGGCCGTACCCACCACCTCGATGGGGGCTCGTACCCATCCGGTCCCGCACAATCTGACCGCACCAGACTCCGATGGGGGTTTATACTCATCAACCGAAGGATCGGCTACGTCGAGAGTAGTATCCGGAGGTTCCACCACGTGTCCATCGAAGGGATCGGCTACGTCGTAAGTAGTATCCCGGAAGTGCACGAGCACAAAAATCATTCCCCGAGAGTCGGCGCATGAGCCACCCGAGGCGCAAGCCGCCACTACCACCAGTCCTACGCAGTGGATTGTACCGCCGGATAGGGGGTTCATACCTATCAACCAGCACATAGAGGCGCCTAGCCGGCGCATGGGCCACATGAACTGTAAGCCGCCATTACCGGCCTGATGGGGGTTCATACCCATCCGGTCCCACACAACGGACCGCAACTACCGGCTGATGGGGGGTTTATACTCATCAACCGAAGGATCGGCTACGTCGGAAGTTGTATCCGGAGGTTCTACCACGTGTTCACCAAAGGGATCGGCTACGTCGAAGTAGTATCTCGGAGGCACGCGACCACAACATTTCCCGCAGGATCATCCGCCACAAGACGCGATATCCGAGGGTAGCCGGCAAGAGGGTCAACTCCTTTACCTTCCGCCGATCTGCCCGCATAACAGGCCAACAGCTTGACTAGTCGGTAAAGGGGGCAGCCGTAGACCCCAAATCTTGCCCGACCTCCAAATAAAGTCGAAGGTCCCCTATTCGAAGACGCCGGAGCCTAACAAGCCACTAGGAGAGACTATTAGGCTCCCATACCAAGATAGGAGGGTTTTTTGGCCCAAAATAAAGTTTCTCGCGTTGAAGGGGACTCCGGGTCAAGTCTCGCTCAAGCGAGTACGTCCGTCGCTTGAGCGACAGTGCCGCAAACAAAGGGGACTCCGGGTCAAGTCTCGCTCAAGCGACCGGTATACTCGCTGAGCGACGGATGCTCCAACAAGACCGGGTCTCGTTGACTACGAAAACGAGACCGGGGTCTCGTTCACCTGCACCGGGTCTCGTTACCGACGGAAACGAGACGGCTGGTCTGTACGAGACGGCGGTCTCGTTGCTCATGTTAAACGAGACGGCGGTCTCGCTGTACGAGACGGCGGTCTCGTTGCTTATGGTAAACGAGACGGCGGTCTCGTTGTGCGAGACGACGGTCTCGTTGCCGTCGGATGAGACCGGCGGTCTCGCCATCCGACAAGCGCGAAAACCTATAAATAGGGCTCTCCACCCCTCATTTCCACACCCACGCTGCATAGCTCTCCCTTCTCTCTAAAACTTCTCTCTAGAATCCCTCCGACGCATTTCCGGAGTTTCGAGTGTTTTCAAGAGTGATTTTCGGCGTTCGAGAGGTTTCCGACGTCTTGTAGAGTGAAGGGCCGCCATAAAGCACCCTATTTTTCCAGAGAATTAATATAAAAAGCGTGCTTCGGAGGTTCAAATTCTCTCTTCCACCTTTACCGCTTTTATCTTAAATTATGCAGTAGACATTAGGGCCATGTAGTCATACTTTTAAATTCGCAGAATAAAAAGGGCAAAAGTGCGTTTTTCTAGTTTATCAATAAAAATAAGCCGGCCTATCATAGGGAACCCGAAAGGGGCGTCGTAAAGGGACTAATACTCCCTTCGCACGTAACCAACTCCCTTACCCAACTCGGTTCTAATGACCAAAGTTGGTTTTCGAAAACCAACGCCTTTTTAAAACCCCTTTTCCGATGTTTATGGTAAAAATATCGGTGGCGACTCCATAGAACCCAAAATAAATAAGTCCTTGGGTTAGCCGGTTGTCGGACAACTCAAGGACACTTTTCGAAAACCTCGTCTTTAGGTTAGCCCGGTTATCGGACAACCTAAGGACGTTGTAACCACCAATAAAAACGCGAAAACAAGAAGAGTCGATAAAACCATCGCGTCGCTCCGACCGCCTCGTTTTTGACGGCGGCGACATCTGTCTTGTTTTCGACTCTTCTTGTTTTCGCGTTTTTATTGGTGGTTACAACGTCCTTAGGTTGTCCGATAACCGGGCTAACCTAAAGACGAGGTTTTCGAAAAGTGTCCTTGAGTTGTCCGACAACCGGGCTAACCCAAGGACTTATTTATTTTGGGTTCTATGGAGTCGCCACCGATATTTTTACCATAAACATCTAAAAGGGGTTTTAAAAAAGCGTTGGTTTTCGAAAACCAACTTTGGTCATTAGAACCGTAGTTGGGTAAGGGAGTTGGTTACGTGCGAAGGGAGTATTAGTCCCTTTACGACGCCCTTTCGGGTTCCCTATGATAGGCCGACTTATTTTTATCGATAAACTAGAAAACGCACTTTTGCCCTTTTTATTCTGCGAATTTAAAAGTATGACTACATGGCCCTAATGTCTACCGCATAATTTAAGATAAAAGCGGTAAAGGTGGAAAGAGAGAATTTGAACCTCCGAAGCACGCTTTTTTATATTAATTCTCCGGAAAAATAGGGTGCTTTATGGCAGCCCTTCACTCTACAAGACGTCTAAAACCTCTCGAATGCCGAAAATCACTCTTGAAAACACTCGAAACTCCGAAATGCGTCTGAGGGATTCTAGAGAGAAGTTTTAGAGAGAAGGGAGAGCTATGCAGCTGTGGGTGTGGAAATGAGGGGTGGAGAGCCCCTATTTATAGGTTTTCACGCTGCCGAGATGGCGAGACCGCCGGCCTGCTCGACAGCAACGAGACCGCCGTCTCGCACAACGAGACCGCCGTCTCGTTTACCATAAGCAACGAGACCGCCGTCTCGTACAACGAGACCGCCGTCTCGTTTAACATGAGCAACGAGACCGCCGTCTCGCATAACGAGACCGCCGTCTCGCTTCGCTGTAACGAGACCCCGGCTCGGGTGAACGAGACCCCGGCCTCGCTTCGTATTCAACGAGACCCCGGCCTTGTTGGAGCATCCGTCGCTCAAGCGAGTATACCGCCGCTTGAGCGAGACTTGACCCGGAGTCCCCTTTGTTTGCGGCACCTGCCGCTCAAGCGACGGACGTACTCGCTTGAGCGAGACTTGACCCGGAGTCCCCTTCAACGCGAGAAACTTTATTTTGGGCCAAAAAACCCTCCTATCTTGGTATAGGAGCCTAATAGTCTCTCCTAGTGGCTTGTTAGGCTCCTACCGTCTTCGAATAGGGGACCTTCTCGACTTTATTTGGAGGTCGGGCAAGATTTGGGGTCTACAGCTGCCCCCTTTACTCGACTAGTCAACTGTTGGCCCGTTATGCCGCATGATTGACAGGAAGGTAAAGGAGTTGACCCTCTTGCCTCGGCTACCCTTCTGGATATCCCGTCTTGTGGCTGATGATCCTCTCGGGAAATGTTGTGGTCGCGTGCCTCCGAGATACTACTTCGACGTAGCCGATCCCTTTGGTGAACACGTGGTAGAACCTCCGGATACAACTTCCGACGTAGCCGATCCTTCTGTTGATGAGTATAAACCCCCCATCAGCCGGTAGTTGCAGTCCGTTGTGTGGGACCGGATGGGTATGAACCCCCCATCAGGCTAGTAATGGCGGCTTACAGCTCATGTGGCCCATGCGCCGGCTAGGCGCCTCTTATGTGCCGGTTGATAGGTATGAACCCCCTATCTCGGCCGGTACAATCCACCGCGTAGGACCGGTGGTAGTGGCGGCTACGGCTCGGTGGCTCATGCGCCGACTCTCGGGGAATGATTTTTGTGCTCGTGCACTTCCGTGATACTACTTCGACGTAGCCGATCCCTTCGATGGACACGTGGTGGAACCTCCGGATACTACTCCCGACGTAGCCGATCCTTCTGCTGATGAGTATAAACCCCCATCAGCCGGTAGTTGCAGTCCATTGTGCGGGACCGGATGGGTACAAGCCCCCATCGTGGTGGTGGGTACGACTCGTTGTGTGGGACTCGGATGGGTATGAACCCCCCATCGTGGTGGTACGGATCCGTTGTGCGGGACCGGATGGGTATGAACCCCCCATCGTGGTGGTACGGTCCGTTGTATGGGACCGGATGGGTATGAGCCCCCATCGTGGTGGTAATGCGACTTACTGATCTGGCTCGGGCGCAGATCAAGCGCAGCTCTCTGGAGAGTGCTGCTTGTGTTGATTTTCTTGAATAGTCATCCGGGTCATGCCGGGGATTTTGTCGGTGATCAATCGGCCTTTGCTGATTGCCGGGGGTCCTTTGTTTTTGTTCCTTTGGTAGCGATCTTCCAATCCTGGTTGGTTGGTTGGATGAATCTTGGTTCCGTTTGGCTTTTGCTCGGTGGTCGAAACTTCGTTGGTTGGTGCGATGACTTAACCCTGCCTTTTTCTCGCGGTTTCATCTCTTTTTTCTCGCGATCTTAGGGTTTTGGCTTTTTCTGAGCATATGTCTTTTTTCTTTTCTTAGTTTTTTGTTTTTACTATGCTGACTCTTGGAAAGGATGGCAAAAAGATGCGCGAAATAAAATTTTATTCATGAGGAAATTTTATTACATCCCTATTTTTTTGGAGCTACTATCCCTAGGGGCTATCTTCTGGACCTGATCCCTGGGGAGGGTAATGCTGGTACATATGGTATCCGAAGTCCTCCATCTCTTGGACTTCATCCTCGTACCTTTGCCGAAAAGTTGCCCAGCCTTGGCGCATGCTTTGTTGGTACCGGTACATCTCCCCGGTCGGGTGTCGAAGGCCTCCCGCCTTTGGGACAGCTTGCTCCACTATCCGGAATAGCCGATCACGCCTCCGGGACGCCTGTTCTTGTCTCACGAGCTCATGCCGTCGAGCCGTCGGCACAGTGTCGTCCATGTGGAGGTGCATGCCGACAAAGTCGTCCGAATATCGAGGCGGCCGCTGCCGATGTTGCTGCGTCTGCTGGGAATCGGGGGATGTGGGCGCAGCTGCATCACATCATGGAGCTCTAAGGCAAAATCCAGGGTGGGGTGGAGAGCCACTGGTTCCCGCCGCGGATCAGCATTCCCATGCCGACCAAGATCGTCCCGCCGATGGATTCGGACGCAGTGTTGTGGGTTAGTTCTTCCCGTCCGGGACACCCAATCCTTTCGCTAAGGGGGTAATGAGGGGAGCAACGAGGACGCTCCCCACAGATCTGTTCCCGAAGTCCCCGAGGGCGGCTCTCGTGAAGAAGTACCTGTGGTTGCGCGTCGCCTTTGGCTCATGCAAGTATAGTATGAAGAGGTCAGGAAGGGATATCTTGCCTTGACTTTCTTTCCTTGCGTGTATAGTTCCCGCCAGCGGCTTGTGGCGTATGCGAGTGCTCGGGGAAGCGCAGATCCCCTCATCGCCGTAGGCAACGTGGTGGCTCCCGTGAGCTCTCGCCACATCTCGGCGGCAGAAGGTGGGCGGGCCGTGAGCGTAGCAGCCGTCACGATACTCCCGGCTCATGGCTTCCTCGGGCCGGATGAACCCGATGTCCACGTTGAATTCTCCGAGGGTAGAAGTTCTGATACGCCCATTCATAAAGTAGGTTACCATCTCGAGTGGGTGGTAGGCCCGGGACGGTGGAGGGACTCTCGGAGTAGGAGACAGAGGCTAAGAATTCCAAGCACCGCTCGCGGGTACACATGTGCTCGGTGGTGGGTGCAACAGAATCCCCATCCAATGTCGTCTAGATGGGCCCGGACGTCGTCTTCCCATCCGAACTCAGCCAGGATGTTGAAATCTAGCTTGAGCATGGGGTGCCATTGGTAGGTCCGGATGTTCTCAAGACGGGCCTGGTGTTGTGGTGCAAGCTGGGAAGGGTCCTGAGATGGCGGTGCTGCGGAACTACTGGCACCAGCAGTGCCCCTTCTCTTTCTAGAAGCGCTTCTTCCAAACATATTGACTAGAGGGAGCTTGGGAGTGCGAGAGTTGAGGGAGAGGAAGTTCTGGGGTCAAGATGAGGTGTGAGGAAGGCCAAAGCCGCGCCCCCTATATATAGGAAAAATTTCCAGAACGAGACCGCCGTCTGGGTGGACGAGACGGCGGTCTCGTTTCTCTTCCGGAACGAGACGGCGGTCTGGTGCAACGAGACGGCGTTCTCGTTTTCGCCGACAACGAGACGGCAGTCTGGTGCAACGAGACGGCGTTCTCGTTCTGCGGGGTAAACGAGACGGCGTTCTCGTTTTTGCCGACAACGAGACCGCCGTCTCGTTTACCATAAGCAACGAGACCCCATCTGACTTTATTTGGAGGCCGGGCAAGATTTGGGGTCTAAAGCCTTTTCATCCCTTGTTCTTCCTCCTCCTCCATACATTTTTAGCATTTCTAAGAAAGTAGAGCTCACAATGGAACCCGGAGAAGCCTCATCCAGAAGAAAACGCACCCGGACTGCTGCTAGGAGAACTCCTGTCACTAGCCTGATGATGGCAGAAGCGCATCAACAACGATTGGCAAATATCCAACAATTTGCCTGGTACCCTATGCTGCGGTTAGATTTTGTGATCCTTGCTACATTCGGCTGGGAGCAAGACGTTAGGAAGTTCATCCACAACATAGGATGGGACTTCCTACTCCGCGAGCCGCCCACTCGGATCCATCGCACCGCTACAATGGAGTTCCTCGCCTCTGTCAACATGATGGAAATGCCATCCGCAACTCCCTGGAGTGCCACCAACACAAGCCGTCTCCTACCTGGATGGATGGAGCCTACCGGACCACCGCCCTGGATGACTTCAACGTCATCATGGGATTCCGCCAACGAGCCGATACAAGAACACCGGAATATCGGTCCGCATATCCGGAGAAACCTACCGTTCTCACCACCACCAGCATGTGGAAGGAGATTACTCGGAGCTATCAATCTCCCATCTAATCTGAAGGGTGCAGCCTTCAATCCCCCTCTTCGCATTTGCCACAAATTACTTGCTGGGACCATTCGCAGTAGGAAGGAAAGCCAGGGAAAGGTCACGCTGGCTGATCTTTTTATAGTCTACTGCATGCATCAGGGACACCGATGCAACCCGGGATACGCATTCCTGAAGGCTGTAAAGGAATGCGGTACTCGGGGACCAGCGGGAGCGATCATGGTGGCTCCCTTCCTTACCCCTCTAGCTGAATATTGGGGATGCACGGACGGAGAAGATATCCCAGCTGAACTTCAACCAGAGCCTATCAACGGAGGAGTGCTGACGCACATGAATATCCTCAGCAGAGAAGGAACAGGGTTCATCTTAAACCCTATCATCTCGATTTCATGGGATATGCGCGACTTCGGGACGCCGCAAGACATCCCTACCACTTCAGAGTCCCAGCAGCAATCACGCAATCCGGACTTCTCCGGCTTATACCGACGCTTAGACGAGGAGCACGCCTATATGGAAGGAGAGTTCCAGTTTATACGCCAGCAGTTTAGCCAGCTGACTGTCAGGCAAGACAGGACGGACCGCCAGATAGAGAGCCTGGTCCAGACTCAGGCGAGATTCCAGCGCCGCCTACTCCGCCGCTTCCCTTCGCCAGCACCATCTGCCCATTCCAGCCCAGAGGCAGACGATTATGATTTATTTTTATAGCTTTCTAGTATTTTGAATATGCTTGAAATGTATCCAACAAAAAAAAACAGTAATAAATAAAAGTAGTTATTTCTGTTTCACATTTCAAAAGCCCATGTGTACAAAAACTATAAAATAAAAGGCACACATGATATACTAAAAAGCCGGATTTCAAAAAGTCGCGATAAAATTAAATCGCGATAGAAAAAGGCAAAATCAAAATTATCTTCAGCAAAATAAGGAGCTTCAAGGAAACTAGCTCCAACCATTAACCTTCTATACCAACAAAAGAAGGTACATCAAAATGAAAAAGCCAATGGAAAGGCTCGGTCATCCCCAAGAGGATCCTTGCTTACTACAGAGGCAAGACAAAAAAAATTACTCCATGACTCAGCATCATCATCACATGAGTCATCAAACCATAGTCATTTAAAGATCCGACCACTATCCTTCCATCCAAGGAAAAGGAAGTCATCAACCTTCTACACCAATAAAAGAAGGAGAAGAAAAGCCAATGGAAAAGGCTTGATCATCCCCAAGCGGATCCTTGCCTACTCCAGAGGCAAAACGAAAAGATTACCTCACGACTCAGCTTCATCGCCACATGAGTCATCAAGCACACTCATGCAAGAGTCTCCGCTTCATTCCCCAAAGAAGAATAAGGGCTACACAAGAGCCCATCATACGGAGTCAAATCCTCCACATCACCAGGGGGCAACAAAAGGAAAAGAAAAAAAACTTTCCATCCCCTAACGGAGGCCATCACAGAAAAAGGCTGCACGAAAATCCCCAAGAAGAATATATCAAGAAAATCTACAAAAAGAGGAAAACAAAATTTTTCCATCTTCCAGCTCAAATAAGAAGCTTCACAAAGCCAGGGGCCAGGACTCCGTCATCAAATTTGGATCCCCAGGAAACCAACAGACTCCTCGGTGAATCCCAAAAAGAGAGAAAAAGAATAAAATCTCTTCACCCACTCAATAAAGAGCTTCACTAAAAAACAGGAGCTCAAGACTCCATCATCATGAAAAATCAAATCAAAGATTAGATCCCCAAAGAGAAAAATCCCCCAGGGATCACAAAAAAGAAAAGAGAAAAATATCTTTTCATCCAAAAAACCAATGTGCATAAAAAGGCACACATGTGTAAAAAACCAACTCGCGAAAAAAGAAGTTCAAATCGCGAGGAAAAAAAATAAAAACCAATTCCCCAGCAGGAATAAGAGCATAGGCAAAGCCAGCTCAAAATAGCAAACATCCAATAAGAAGTCGAAAAACTCCATTTCTCCCTAGGGGGGCAATTCAAAATAGATCTTCGGAATGAAATTAATTCTCCAGTGGATCATCAAAAAGAAAAATCCCTAGCAAGCCTACCAGCAAAGGCAAACTACAAATTCATATCCTCAGGGAGTTAACCATCTGGAACACCCAGTATGAATATCCCCAGTGAAGTGCAAAGCCTTCACTCCCAAGAAGAGCCTCTGCCTAAGGTAAGCAAAAAACTGATATCCCCAAGAAATGGGAAATCAACCTATAAGAGGTAATACAAGCACAAAGCTTTCAAAAAGCATCCACCTACTCAGAGGTATTATCAAGAACAAATACCCTCAAGTAGAACATCAGCCTATTCAGAGGCGAAAAACAAGTAAAAAGCCTTCACCACTATTGAAGCACCCGCCTAATCAAGAGGCACAATAAAAAAATCAACAAAATCCCCAGTGGATTCCCCCGCCTAATCAAGAGGCACAACAAAATCCCCAAGTGGATCTTCGCCTAATCAAGAGGCACAATCAATAAGAGAATTCAAAATCCCCAGAGGATTCCCGCCTAATAAGAGGCAACCAGCAAAGAATCCCCGGCAAAGCCGGATGGCTAAACAAAAAAGGACAAAAACAAAGAATCCCCGACAAAGACCGGATGGCTAAAAGGAAAAGCCAAAACCCAAAGAATCCCCGGCAAAAGCCGGATGGCTAAAAGAAAAAGCCAAAACAATGAAATCCCCGGTAAAACTGGATGACTAACAGAAAAGTCAAAAAGTCAAACCAAATCATTCCCCACGGAATAGGCGCATGATCAAAAACAGTAAGCCGCCGACACTTCTCCAAAAGACCAATTAAAGGTTAAACTCATCAAAATTGAGTGAGAATAGAACCGAGCCAATATGCAGGTTCACACCCAATAGAACCCGAGCCAATATGCAGGTTCGCATCCAATAGAACCCGAGCCAATATGCAGGTTCACACCCAATAGAACCCGAGCCAATATGCAGGTTCGCACCCAATGGGGGTGTAAAAACCATTAGAACCCGAGCCAATATGCAGGTTCGCACCCAATGGGGGTGTAAAAACCATTAGAACCCGAGCCAATATGCAGGTTCGCACCCAATGGGGGTGTAAAAACCACTAGAACTCGAGCCAATATGCGGGTTCGCACCCAATGGGGTGTAAAAACCATTAGAACCGAGCCAATATGCGGGTTCGCACCCAATGGGGTGTAAAAACTATTAGAACCGAGCCAATATGCGGTTCGCACCCAATGGGGGTGTAAAATCCATTAGAACCTAGTCAATATGCGGGTTCGTACCCGGTGGGGGTGTAAAAACCACTAGAGCCTAGTCAATATGCGGGTTCGCACCCAATGGGGGTGTAAAATCCATTAGAACCTAGTCAATATGCGGGTTCGCACCCAATGGGGGTGTAAAATCCATTAGAACCTAGTCAATATGCAGGTTCGCACCCAATGGGGGTGTAAAATCCATTAGGACCTAGTCAATATGCAGGTTCGCACCCAGTGAGGGTGTAAAATCCACTAGAACCTAGTCAATATGCGGGTTCACACCAAGTGGAGGTGTAAAAAAACCACTAGAATCTAGCAAAAATGCAGATTCGTACCAGGTGGAAGAATAAACCCACCAAAACCTTATAAAATAAGGTTTATACCAGATGAGGGTAGGTACTCATCAAAACTTAGCAAAATGCCTCGGGTAGAGTAAAAATACTCACCTGAAGCATTACAAAAAACGGGTGCAAAGACTTGCTTCTATTAGAGGATAGTTCAGTGTTGAGCACCTCAGAAGTAAGTACCCACAAGAGTTTAGCAAAATGCAAACTCATATCGGGTGAGGGTAGGTACTCACCAAAACCTTGTAAAACAAGGTTCATACCTAGTGGGGGTAGGTACTCACAAAAGTCTAGTAAAATACAGACTTATACCAGGTGAGGGTAAGTACTCACCAGGGCTTTATAAAAGGAGGCTCAAACCAGATAGGGGTTGGTACCTATCAAAATATTTATCATCCGGAGGATCAGCAAAGGAGCAGCATCCGAAGGATAACCGGGCAAAAGGGTTAACTCCTTCCCCTACCAACTAACTTTGTCGGTATATTAAACCAACAAATTAGTTTGGCAGGTGAAGGGGGGGCAGCTGTAGACCCCTAATTTTGCCCGGCCTCTCAAATAAAAGCTAGGGGAACTTCACACAAAGACAAAGATCACCCGGCTTCCCAAATAAAAGATAAGAAGACTTCTCGCAATAAGACGGAGGTCACCCATCCACACAATAAAGGCAAAGGAGACTTCCTACACAGAGATAAAGCTCGCCCAACACTTTAATAAAGGCCAAGAAGACTTCCTACATGAAGATAAAGCTTCAACGGACACACATCGGCATCAATCTACGTCCGAAAAAGGAAAGGAAAGCTTCCTGGGGGTCCCAGAACGCGAAAACTGGACTAAACAGGCCGAGACCACCGTCCCAGAGTTGGGACGGCCATCCCAACTATCCCTGTGCAAGTGGGACGCGCGTCCCAAACTTGGGACGGCCGTCCCAAACCCCAGGGGGTCTCAGCCTTTGTTAAATTACATTTGGGACGGCCATCCCAACCCAGACTGGCCGTCCCAGATTGGCACAACGTGGAAAACGCGTTTGGGACGGCCGTCCCAACCCAGACGGCCATCCCAAAGTTCCAGGCGAAAAATGGCTATAAATAGGAGCCTCATTTGTCATTCTCAACACACCAGACAACTCTGAGACTTGTCTTCTTCTCTCCCTCTCTCGAATGATCTCTCTGATTGCCTTTTTTAGGTAACAATCAGTTAAGGAATTTGTATTCCGGCATTCGATTTCTTCTAGAAAATTAGTCGAGTCGATTAGGGTAGACGAGAGGAGAACAATTGTAGAGCGAAGGACTGCCGAAACGCGTCCTCTTTGTACAAGAATCATAATATAAAGCTTGCTACGGAGGTTTTTCTCAATTCTCTTCTTCTTTATTGCTTTATTTATTGTTTTCTGTATGCAATGTAGATAAATCATGTAGATAACCATATCTAAATAACTGTATCAATAAAATAAGGGTAAATGCGTAATTTCTCATAATCTTCACTTAATGATTAAATCCGTCATAGGGAACCCGAAAGGGGCGTTGTGGGGGTGCTAACACCTTCCCCACACGTAACTAACTCCCTTACCCAACTCTGGTTATAATGGCCAAGTTGGTTTTTAATAAAATCAACGCCTTTTTTCCTTTTCCAATGTTTCTGGTCAAAACATTGGTGGCGACTCCAAAAGAACCCCTTTTCGAAAACCTTGCTTCTATTAGAGGATAGTTCAGTGTTGAGCACCTCGGAAGCAATGAACACAATTTTAACAAAAAACGCGAGTCTCAACCATCTTTTCGCAACCGCTCGCATAAACGTTCGAGACGTCCCCAGGACGTCATAACGGACGGCGGCGACAAGTACATCCACGAGCTAGTCTCAAGAATGGAAAGCGTCACTTTCCAGTACATCCCTAGGGAGGATAACCAAATTGTCGACGCCCTCGCCACTCTATCATCCATGTTTGCCCTGGACCAGGAGCATGAGATGCCAATCATTCAAGTTAAACTGCATGATAAACAAGCTTTCTGCATGGCAGTAAATGACGAGTGCGATCAAAACCCCTGGTACCATGACATCAAGCGGTACCTCATGAAGGGAGAATACCCCGAGGGAATCAGTGACAATGATAAGCGAACCATTCGCAAAAGGGCCATAGGGTTCACGTTGATTGAAGGAACCCTCTACAAAAAGAGCCCCGATTCCACCCTCTTAAGGTGTATGGACCAAGAAGAAGCCCAAACACTGATAAAAGAAATCCACAAGGGGACTTTTGGAACCCACGCACCCGGGCATGTCATGACAAAGAAAATCCTCAGGGCAGGGTACTATTGGTCCACGATGGAAGCTGATTGTCACCAATATGCCAAGAAATGTCATAAGTGCCAAGTATACGCCGATAACATTCATGTGCCGCCCGCACCTCTCAGCAACCTGGCTACACCATGACCATTTTCTATGTGGGGCATGGATGTCATCGGACCCATTGAACCCAAAGCATCTAACGGCCATCGCTTCATATTGGTGGCAATCGACTATTTCACCAAGTGGGTTGAGGCGGCATCATACGCACACGTAACCTGGAAAGTGGTGACCACCTTCATCAAGAAAAACATCATATGTCGGTACGACATCCCTCATAAGCTCATTACTGATAATGGGACCAACCTCAACAATAAAATGATGGAGGAATTATGCCAAGACTTCAAAATCCAGCACCACAATTCCTCTCCATACCGACCAAAGATGAATGGTGCAGTAGAGGCAGCCAACAAAAATATCAAGAAAATCATCCAGAAAATGGTGGTCACCTATAAAGATTGGCATGAAATGCTTCCTTTTGCCTTGCACGGCTACCGGACGTCGGTTCGAACCTCCACAGGGGCTACCCCGTTTTCCCTCGTATACGGAATGGAGGTCGTGCTACCAGTAGAAGTCAAAATACCCTCTCTGCGAGTTGTCATGGAAGCCAACTTGACCGAAGCTGAATGGGTCCAGAACCGGTATGATCAGTTGAACCTAATAGAAGAAAAACGACTGGACGCCATATGTCGGGGGCAAGCTTATCAGCGGAAAATCAAGAAGGCCTACGACAAGAAGGTCAATCCCCGCACTTTCCAAGAAGGAGATCTAGTAGTAAAGAAACTACTCTCAGCCCAGAAAGACAAAGTGGGGAAATGGGCAGCCAATTACGAAGGACCATTTGTGGCCAAACGAGCCTTCTCAGGCGGAGCCCTTATCCTCACCAATATGGACGGGGAGGATCTTCGATATCCTGTCAACTCAGATGCGGTGAAAAAATACTATGCCTAAAAGACATTGCTCATGACCCGTCAGGATGAAAACTCGCAAAGAGCGTCCTGGGCAAAAGATAGGGTCGATATTCCTCGCTAGGACACGTCCTAGGCAAAAATTAGAGGTGCATAAAAAAAAAAAAAAAGAGAGAAGAACAATGATTACCTTAGCCAAAAACCGCAAAGGCGACTAAGGTAATACTTCCGCAATAGCAAGCAGACTTCGCATAGTCTTTACTCCGGACTCGGGCATCTCAACTGAAGGGACCAGGAGAAATGGGGAAACAAAGATCACAAGACATGATTGTGGCACCCTCATACAGTTTAGCCAACCCTGGCCAACCATGCTTACAAATTCTTTTGTAAAACCCCCATGTAAAAATAAACCATCTGGTTACATCAATAAAATTGTCTTTTTCTCTTTACCTACTTGTGTAAATTCCTCTATATTAACGAAATATGAGCATGCATAAAACAAGCAATTCGAGAAAGCATAAAAACAAAAGACGCACATCACCAACCAGGGTCGTCCCAAGTAAAAAGTACAGGGTAGCCTGCTAGATTAAAAACCCGCAAAGGGCGGTCTAGGCAAAAGATAAGGCTTTCATAAAAAGGAAAAAGCTCATCAAAATGTCTCACACAAAGAATTAAAACCCGCTAGATCGAAAACCCGCAAAGGGCGGTCTAGGCAAAAGATAGGGTTAAAACAAAAAGTGCAAAAAAAAGAATAATCACGAGAGAACAAAAAGAAGGAAAGTATCGGTCACTTTCTAAATGTCCTCAACTAAAATAAAATTGCATCAACAGCATCCATACACGAGTAGTCGCACAAAAATAACCTTGTCAAAAGTAAAACAAAATACTGTAGGCAAATAAAAAGCATTTAGCCTCATGCTTGCATTCATGAAAAACCAAAAAAGGTATCCCGGTATGACTTCGCCAACCTTTTGCCTTCTTTTGCAAAGACCAGTATAACAAAAACAAAAAGAAGCTTAAAAAAGAAAAAAGGCGCACGCTCAATAAAAAGCCAGAATCCAAAATTGCGAGAAAAAAGAAATAAAATCGCGAGAAAAAAGGCAGGATTAAAACAACTACTTTGACCAACAAAATTCCGACTACCAAGCAAAAGTCGAACAAAACAAAGAAAACCCAACCAACCAGCAAGGGTCGGATAACCAACACAAAAATCAAAAGCAAAAATCCCCAGCAACCAATGAAGCTGGATGAACAGTAAACCAGATTTCCGGCAACCCGGATAACCATTCCAGAAAGGTCCAAACCACAAACACAAAAAGTTACTCCCTAGTGAACCGGCGCATGATCAGAATCAGTAAGCCGCCACCATCGCCAAAGGATCAGCTACCGCAAGAAGGGGCATCCAGAGGCACCAAACCAGACGAGGGTTCGTACTCGTCAACCAAAGGATCAGCTACCGCAAGATGGAGCATCCGGAGGTCAAACACCAGATGGGGGTGTAAACTCATCAAGCCTTACAAAAGCGGGCTTACCGGGCGGGGGTTAGTACTCGTCAAACACCAGATGGGGGTGTAAACTCATCAAGCCTGACAAAAGGGGGCTTACCGGGCGGGGGTTAGTACTCGTTAAACCAGATGGGGGTTCGTACTCATCAGCTGAAGGGGTCAGCTACCGCGTCGAAGGAGAATCCCAGAAGCGCACAACACAACACCTCCCCAGAGGATCTTCCGCCGCAAAGACGGAGTATCCAAAGGGAAACCGGGCAAGAGGGTCAACTCCTTTACCCTCCAATCGATCACCTTGGCACAAAAAAGGCCAGCAGTCGACTGGTCGAGTAAAGGGGGGGCAGCTGTAGACCCCAAATCTTGCCCGGCCTCAGAATAAAGTCAGAAAGCTTCCTATTTGAAGACGGCCGAAGCCTAACAAGCCATTAGGAGAGACTATTAGGCCCCCGTACTAAGATAGGAAGGTTTTTTGGCCCGAAAATAAAGTTTCTCGCCCTGAAGGGACGAGACCGCCGTCTGGGAATACCAGACCGTCGTCTCGTTTCAACGCCAGGACGAGACCGCCATCTCGATTTTCCAGACGGTGGTCTCATCACCCGCAAATTCGAGACGGCGGTCTGGGTTTTCCAGACGGCGGTCTCGACCCTCTGCCTCGAACGAGACGGCGGTCTGGACTTTCTAGACGGCGGTCTCGACCCTGTCAGAGGAGACGGCGGTCTCGACCTGTCAGGCGCGAAAAACTATAAATAGGGGCTCTCTCCCCCTCATTTCACACACCCAGCAGCAAGAGCTCTCCCTTCTCTCTAGAATTTCTCTCTCTAAGAATCCCTCCGAGGCATTTCCGGAGTTTCTGAGAGTTGTAGAGTGAAGGGTTGCCAAAACGCACCCTCTCTTTTTAATATATAAAGCTTGCTTTGGAGGTGCATATCCTCACTCTCTATTTTTTACTGCTATTTAAATTACGCAATAGAAGCTAGGGTCATGTAGTCATATATTTAAATTCCGCATAATAAAAAGGGTAAAAGCGCTATTTTCCAGTTTAATTATTTATTCAAATTAGCCAGCCTATCATAGGGAACCCGAAAGGGGCGTCGTAAAGGGACTAATACTCCCTTTACACGTAACTAACTCCCTTACCCAACTCTGGTTCTAATGACCAAAGTTGGTTTTCGAAAACCAACGCCTTTTTAAACCCCTTTTCCGATGATTATGGTAAAAACATCGGTGGCGACTCCATAGAACCCAACTAAATAAATCCCTGGGTTAGCCCGGTTATCGGACAACTCAGGGATACTTTTGAAAACCTCGCCCCTAGGTTAGCCCGGTTATCGGACAACCTAAAGGCGTTGTAACCACCAATAAAAAATGCGAAAATCAAAGAAGAAGAGTCAAAAAACCATCGCGTCGCTCCGACCGCAGCCCCGGTTTTCGGGGAGGCGGCGACATTTTTGTAGAGCACTCTTTGTCATGCAGTGTCCCTTTTTCCTTGTTTTAGGGATTTCAATCCTCTTGTTGACTATACGCCTCCATATTCCCAAATTAATTATTAGAATATTGTCGTGAGGGTCAAGAGAAAAGAAGCAAAGGGGGTAAAAATCAATGGTTTGTGTTTTAGAAGGTTGATTTTTATTGATAAGAGAATTTGTAAGAATGGCTGGCTAGGGTTAAGCCTGGGTGTTTAAGCTTTGTCTAAGAAAACATTTCCCTCTTTCTTCTTTTTGTATTTGCGCTCTCTGGTTTTATTTCCATTGCTTTTTAAATAGCTAGCTGATTTCCCTAGATCGCCCTTTGGGTTTTCGAACTAGGATACTGTGTGTTGGCCCTATCTTTTGTCTAGGTTCTCTCTCTTGTAAAATTTTTGGAGGAATCCTAATAGACCTTTATTTGTAACCCTAACTTTTGTCTAGGTTACCCTTTATTGTTGTTCGGGTATCCTACCGGGTTGACCCTATCTTTTGTTTAGCCCCCTTAGTGGGTTTCCTACCGGGTAATTTTGCCCTTTTCTTTGGCCTTTGGCTTCTCTGGGCTTTTTCTCTCTTTTTTTGGATTTATCTTTTTTGTTCACAGTATTGGCGAAGCGTGACTTTCTTCATGGCTTTAAGTGAAGTCTTATTTTTATGTGCTTCTAATCAGCTAACTCGATGATGATAGCAATGATGAAGATTTGATTATTTGGAAGCGCTTCTTATTCTTCTTTTCTTTTTATGTTTACTTAGACAGGGTTATTTATGTGGTCCAATCAGAAGTAGCAAGAAGAGAAGCAGATAGAAAGAATCATTCTTTATTAATTAATAAGGGAATATGTGCCCTAAAATGCCCGGGGGTCGGGCTCGCCCTGGGGGATAATCTCTAACAATCATGGGGTTTACATCCCTTAAACAAAGAAAAAGATTTCCTAATGACTAGAGTGGCTCTTGACGCTTGCACCCCTCCACTTCAGAAAATCTGTTTGAGTGTGCGGAGGGGGGACTTCCCTTTTGCTTTTCCCGCTCGGCCCTTGAAAGGGTTATATCCTAGGCCATACTTGTGAGGATTGTCTTTGAATTCCGGGAGTTCCCTCATTCCTCGGGAATCGCCCCCGATCCTTGGCCGTGATGGTAGCCATGCTTCAACATCATGCGGGCTACCTTTGTATTTCTGGGAAGTCGCTCTATACTGGCAATTTCGAGTGCTTGAAAAGATGTTTTAAGAGCCTCTTCAGCCGCATCCACATAAGGTTGGGTGGACGGTCCACTGATCAAGATATCGTCTTCTGCTTGGACCGTGACCAGTTTATCATCCACTACGAATTTGACTTTCTGATGGAGCGTTGAAGGTACTGCCTTAGCGTCATGAATCCAAGGTCTGCCGAGGAGACAGCTATATGCTGGAGTAATATCCATGACATGGAAATCGACGTTGAAGATAGTGGGTCCCACTTGGATTGGCAAATTGATCTCTCCCACTACTTCTTGTTTTGATCCATCGAAGGCTCGAACGATGGTGCTGCTTGGGCGCAGACGGGTTCCTTGGATAGTCAATTTATCCAGTGTGCACTTGGGCATCACGTTCAGGGACGACCCGTTATCCACAAGAACTTTAGCAATGAGGTATTCCTTGCACTTGACTGAGATATGCAAGGGCTTGTTGTGGTTTGACCCCTCAAGGGGGAGTTCTGCTTCTGTGAAGGTGAGGTGATCGTTTGCCATGATGTGACCGACGATCCTCTCAACCTTTTCTTGGGATATCGTGTGAGTGCGCCTCGCTCAAGACCTTCAGCAGGGCGTTTCGGTGCGGTTTCGAGCTCATTATCAAAGATAGTAACGTGATCTTTGCAGGTGTGCGATTGAGCTGGTCTATAATGGAATACTCACTTTGCCTTATAAACTGGAGTAATTCCTCTGTCTCCACCTTGGATTCTCTATTTTCTTTTTCTTCTTCGGTCTTTTTATTTTTTCCTTTATTTTGAAGGACATTTTCCTGTGTGTCCTTGGGGGAGTAGATTCTTCCACTTCTAGTTGTGCCCCCAATGCCGGCTATGTTTGTTATTTCTTCTTTTATTGGTGAAGATTCCCCATATCTCCACGGTACAGCTTTGTTTGACTCGTAGGGGAAAGGACGTGGCATAAATAGTCGCACTGGCGTCCTTGCCCCCTCTTCTTTATTCTTGAGGACCAACGGCCGAGGTTTATTTCCCTCTTGCGGTGATTCGACCGTTGGGGTGAGCTTTATTAGGAGTGACTTTCTCTCCATTCTTCTGAGTTGGAAGACGTGTTAGTTAATCCTTCCTTTTTATTATCTTATTTATTAAGCGTGAAGGAGGGGAAATTAAATATGCAAATGCATGTTCATGTATGCAAGTAGACAACT
This sequence comes from Sphenostylis stenocarpa, assembly GCA_963425845.1. Lineage (NCBI taxonomy): Eukaryota > Viridiplantae > Streptophyta > Magnoliopsida > Fabales > Fabaceae > Sphenostylis > Sphenostylis stenocarpa. The sequence goes on from OY731406.1 coordinate 26,246,271, forward strand.
GTTGAATAAGAAAAAGATTTCATTAATTCATTGGAAGGTGTACATTCTCCTATTCCATGCTACGAAGCGTCTTTTGGCAAAAACGGAAAAGCCTAAAGAAACCCACAGGCGGGTCTTGTTTTCTTTGTAATTCTCTCTCAGCTTCCCGGACATGATGAGCGAGCGCTTCGCTTTTCTTGTGGATCGCTTGGCTCATTTCTTCGCTGTATTGTTGAGCCTCTTTGATCTTTGCCTCTTGATGTATGACCAAGGCTTGTAGCTCCTCAAGCTTTGCAACAGCTTGGTCCTTCTCTTGAAGTACTTGGTCATACTGAGCTAGCCCGCTCTTCTCCTTAATGCGTAGCTCATAGAGACCTCTGCTCAGTTTTTTGTTGTTCTCTCGCTCTTGGCGGAGGTCTATCCAAGCCTGGAGGAGCCCTTCTGACAACTCCTTGATCGTTTGAGCCTGCTGAGCCGATTCCACCTCAAGGTGTGCCGATCCGCGGTTATCTCCCGTAGTTGGCTATCCGAGCTGGTTCTCGCGGCTTTGGATGCTCTGGATAGCTTGTTCGTTAGCGTCGGCACATTGGTCCTTGAGGCGCTCTATTTCATGATCCTTTTTCTTGCCTTGCCTTTGTAGACCGTCAATCGTGAGGATAGAGGCTTGTTCCTTTTCCTCAAGGGCCCGTATCTGGGCTCCCATTATTTCTACCCTCTGGGTCAAGGCATTGACTTGTGCTTGCAGCTCTTCGTTGTTGGCGATTGGCGCGGGTGTGGTGGATGGTCAAGCCATCTCTCTTCTTCTCCTCCATGCCTCATAGTCACTGGTGACAGTCACCCGAGCTTTTCCTAGCTCTCTGTCTCCCATGTAGACCGGCTTCTCCCATGCTTTCCTCACTGGTCGGTGAGTTGGCGATTGTGCACGGGTCTCCAAAGAAGCACGGCCCTCCGAGTTCCCCTCGGGAGATAGTAGTTTGAGTCCTCATGAGTTGCCTCATAGCTACTCTAGGGGAGTAGGCTATGCAACCCCCGAGTCCTATCAAGGGTACATTCGGGTAGTTCCCACATCCGACGAGAACCGGGCCGGGTCGGAACCAAGGGCGGACCCAAGATATGTTGTTGGCGTCCTTTTGTTCTAACTCATCCCTCCATTCTATAGTCAGGCATCGTTGGAGGGGGATTTTGGAGAAGCTTCTCAAGGGGTCGGGGAATATCCCCATGTGACTCGGAGGCGTAAAGGTGCGTGATGCTCCACACATAAAGTAACGAAGAGCGACAGCGGAGTGTTCTTCTTGCTTCGATGGCGTAAATCCACCGATAGCAAGGTGTCGGCAAGAATAGCGAGCGGGGGACTCTTCGAGTTCACGTCCCAAGCGAAGAAAGCGTCCATGACGGCTTGATCGATCGTGTCGAGATGGAAGGGGAACGAGGTCGTTCCGAAGATTAATAATGCCGGGGTCTTGTTGAAGGCAACCCACTTTGCCCTTTCAGCCGGGTAGGACAGGTGGTCTTCTAACATTGATACTCTCCATCCCCTGGGTGTTCCCTCTTCCTATCAGGGTACTTTGTCGGTACGGTAGGTGGATAAGGGCAGCGACTGGTGCTGCAGGAGTATACGCCTCTTGGCGGATATGGACCCCGGCTGACTTGGGCCATTTCAACATTGTTTCATACTCCTCTAAAGTGGGCACCATGTCGAACTGCGGAAATTCAAAGCACCGCAGACTGGAATTCTAGAATTGAATCAGTACCCTGAGGAAGACTTGATCGACACTGATCTTTAGGAGGTCCAGAATCTGTCCATAGGACTTTTCAAAATCAGCGCGGACCTCCGGTGGCATTGTTGCACTAAGCCGTTCTAGCTTCTCAGTATGGCTTCGGAGAATATCCACCTTCCCCACTTGTCTACTTGTCCCCTCCATTTTCTAAAACCAAAATGTATGATTTGATGAAGATGATGTTTATTGAATGTGAGTGTTTATTTTACTATTTATCATGTTTTTCTACATGATGTATGGTATTTGCGTATTTTTCAAAAGAATAAACTATCTATATGAATGTTTTATGAATGCAATATTTTTGGACCAGGTCTTATTTGTGAATTTTGGAAAAGTGGATTGTCTGATAACCGGGCTAACCCAGGGATTTATTTAGTTGGGTTCTATGGAGTCGCCACCGATATTTTTACCATAAACATCGGAAAAGTGGTTTTAAAAAAGGCATTGGTTTTCGAAAACCAACTTTGGTCATTAGAACCAGAGTTGGGTAAGGGAGTTAGTTACGTGTAAAGGAAGTATTAGTTCCTTTACGACGCCCCTTTCGGGTTCCCTATGATAGGCCGGCTACTTTGAATAAATAATTAAACTGAAAAAATGCGTTTTTACCCTTTTATTATGCGGAATTTAAGTTTATGACTACATGGCCCTAGCTTCTATTGCATAACTTAAATGGCAGTAATAAAAATAAAGAGGGAGAATATGCACCTCCAAAGCAAGCTTTTATATTTCTTTAAAGAGAGGGTGCGTTTTGGCAACCCTTCACTCTACAACTCTCAGAAACTCCGGAAATGCCTCGGAGGGATTCTTAAGAAGATTTAGAACGCTTAGTCTATGCCTAGAGACACTCAGAAACTCCGGAAATGCCTCGGAGGGATTCTTAGAGAGAGAAAGTCTAGAGAGAAGGGAGAGCTTCTTGGATTCTGTGTGGAAATGAGGGGGGGAGGACCCCTATTTATAGTTTTTCGCGCCTGACAGGTCAAGACCGCCGTTCTCGTCTGACAAGGTCGAGACCGCCGTCTGGAAAACCCAGACCGCCGTCTCGACCTCTGCAGAAGTCGAGACCGCCGTCTCGACTTTGCAGGCGTCGAGACCGCCGTCTGGAAAATTGAGACGGCAGTCTCGTCCTGGCGTTGAGACGAGATGGCGGTCTGGTCCTTCCAGACGGCGGTCTCGTCCCTTCAGGGCGAGAAACTTTATTTTCGGGCCAAAAAACCTTCCTATCTTGGTACGGGAGCCTAATAGTCTCTCCTAATGACTTGTTAAGCTTCGGCCGTCTTCAAATAGGACGCTTTCTGACTTTATTCTGAGGCCGGGCAAGATTTGGGGTCTACATTAGGCTTCGTCCATCTTCGAATAGGAGGTCTTCTAGTCTTATTTTGAGGCCGGGCAAGATTTGGGGTCTACATTTCTTTCTCTTCTTTTTTTGAGAGATAGGACCTTATCATATGCATGCAATGTTCGCGATATGCATCCTACAATGCTATTTCAATTAATATTTCAAAGGGATTAATCAAATGTGCTTTTACTCCTGATGAGCTTCTGACGTTATGTGCTTTCGTCGACAGGATAGGCTATATCGCTTTTGTCGTCTTGATTTTGCCATGACCGAAGAATAATTGTATTGATTGTAGAGCGACTTGCCATGTCAGTGCGCCCCTCCCTTTCCTTGGGGGATGTCAATCCTCCTATTGATTACTATCTCCACATTTCCCTACTAATTACTAGAATGCCGTAGTGGTAAGGGTCAAGAGAAAAGAAGGAAGAGGATATTTAATTCAAAGGCTTGTGTTTTAGAATTGTTTTATTTTGACAAAAAATTGTTTTTGTAAGCATGGCTAGCCAAGGTTGGTTAGAGTGTTTAGGCTAGTTTAGACAAACGTTTTTTTTATGGAGTGACGTCTTATTCTATGGCGCTTGCTATGAATGATTGACTTCCCTAGTCCGCCCTTTGGATTTTCAGTCTAGGATGTTTTGATTTGTTCTAACTTTTGTCTAGGTTTCTTTTTTTTCTTTTTTTTGTTTTTTTCTTTTTTTGTTTTTTGCTTTGGGAAACCTAGTGGACTTTATTTTGTAACCCTAATATTTTCCTAGGCTACCCTTTATGGTTGTTCGAGTTTCCTAGCGGGTTTACCCTAACTTTTGCGTAGCCCCCTTTGGTGGGTTTCCTACAGGGTATCTTGCCCTCTCTTTTTGGCCTTTGACTTCTATGGGCTTTTTTTTTTTTTTTCTTTTCTCTTTGCACAACATTGGCGAAACACGACTTTATTATGATGAGGTGAAACCTTTTTTTTGTGTTTCTAGTCAATCAGTGATGATGGATTTGACTTTTATTTTGGTCAATGGCGCAGTTTGATTACTTTGACGCATTTTGAAAACGTTTGCTTAAACATGGTTATTAATGAGGTTTAGATATGAACAACAAGAAGAGAACCAGATGGTAAGAATGACATTCTTTGTAATTAATAGGAAAATATGTGCCCTACAATGCTCGGGGGTCGGGCTAGTCCCGAGGAGTAATCTCTAATAGTCATTGGATTTACAAACCCTAAGAATTAGAAGGAGAACACCTAATGACTAAAGTCACTTTTGACGCTTGAACCCTTCTATTTGGGAAAATCTGATTCAAGGTGTGGAGGGGAGACTTCCCTTTTCTCCGTGCAGCTTGATCCTTTGTAGGGTAATGCTTTAAAGGATTGTCTTTAAAATCTGATGGCTCCCTTATTCCTTGAGAGTTTCTAATGAGCCCTTGGTTTGGGGCGGCATCTATATTTCCTCATCATGTGGGTCACCTTCATATTGTTGGGGAAGTCTTTTCATATTGGCAAAAAATATTTCAAAGGTCCTCTTCAGCCGCATCCATACAAGGTAGGGCAGACGACTTACTGATCTGAATGTCGTCTTTAGGTTGAACCATGACCAGCTTGTCGCCTACCGTGAGTTTGTCTCTTTGGCAGAGCATTGAAAGAATTGGCTCAGCGTTGTGAATCCAAAGTCTCTTCAATTTCCTCTTTGAATTATGTTTTTCTTCGGTCTTATTATTTTTTCTTTATTCTTGGGAGCATTGTCTTATAGCTCCTCAGGGGAGTAGATTCTTTCACTTCTAATTTTGCCCCCAATGCTAGCTATGTTGGAGATATCCTCAATGTTGGGTTATGTTTCTGTGTGTCTCTATGGTACAACTTTACTTGATTCGAGGTATGGACAAATGTAATGGCATCCCTGCCCCCTCTTCCTTATTAACCTGGATACCCAACGGTTGAGGCTTATTATCCTCCTTAGGCGGATCAACCGTTGGAGAGAACTTGACGACGAAAGGTTTGCTCTTCATTTTACTTCGATTCGTGGAAAGCACATCGACTAATCCTTTCTTTTTATTATGTTATTATTATTAAAGTGAGAATGAATGCAATTTATGAATGCAATTTATGAATGCAATTTATGAATGCAATTTATGAATGCAATAGACGTTTGAAGAGATGATGAAAACAAACAATTTTATTTATTTCATCCAGACAGTGTACATTCCTCAATGCAATGTTTCGAAGTACATTTTTTAAAAGCGGAGAAGCCTAAATGAACCCATAGGCGGGTTAGAATTTCTATTTATTTCCTTTTTGGCTTCTCGTGCATGGCATGTGAATGCCCTAACCTCTTTTCATGTATTGAGGAATGTCCACTTCTTCGATTGTCTATTATTAGATTCATGTTATGAGGATGAAGTTTGGTGGATGCATGTATGCAAGTGTTTGTTTTTTTTTCTAAACATTATCATATTTTATTTTCTGACATGATGTATGATAGTGTTTGGGATTTTGTGTTTTTTTTTTATGCGGATGAGGGCATGAAGAATACCAGCCGCTTTCTAGAATGCAAAAATATTTTATTGTTTAAAAGGAATGATTTATGAGATGGATATTCCTTAAGACAATGACTTATGTATCCTCCTTAAAGTCTATGCTTTGTGGGGTATCATACCCACCTCGGTGTAATGGTTCCTTCCCCATCACAGATTTGACAAGTATAATGGGGATCACCATCACACCTTAGTACACTTGTCCCTTCCTTGTCACGAAGGTCACAAATGTGCTCGGGGCCTATCTAGTGCTCCCTATAATGAATATATTTATGCATGCACTAGTACAAAAGGGCAATAGATGTTCAAAGTGGCATAACTTTTGACTGAGATGTCCGATTTGGACGTACAACATATCAAAACGAAGAGAAAAAGGTGAAGAATCAGATTGCGAATGCCCAAAGGGGATTTGGCCCAGTAATTTTCCCAATAAACACTTCTAAGACCCATTTTTTAGGGATTTATTAAAATGATGTGTATGCATACTTTCCTTATGCATTTATTTTCTCTCTTGGTTTTTCCACTTATGAAATGATGCGATATGAATGATAGGACTTTGTCAAAATTCTTTTTATTATTGTTTTGATTTTGTTATTATTATTTTATTTTATTTTTTTTAGCCTTTTATCTCTTCTTTCGGACTGCGTGGCTACTTAGCTTACAAAGAACATGAAACCAGGCTAGCTAAAAGGCAGACTGTCCGAGACAAGGGTGTTTATTGTAAAAGATATTTTTCTGGTATTTGACATTTTTATCTGTTGTTTGGTTATGCTATGCAATCAAATGCAACAAACAAATGCACACACAATTCACGCATTCGCGATCAGGCGAGAATTCGTTTTAATCACAAGGTAGGGTTTTCCTGCAGAAAAGTGCATTGGCAAACGTAGGTTCTAACTTTTCTCACCAAGGCTTAGGCCCCCAAGGTGCCCCCATTATAGGGTCCCCACTCTCCAGCCTTCCGACCATGCTTAGCATTAAGGCCATAGTCAGTCTTTGTGCCAAAAGAGGAAGGTTATCACCTTGAGTGGTGGTTTCCGAGCATACCGGTGGGCTCATGGCCCTCACTACGGCAAACCGTACCTGCCACCCACTCCCTATGGATTTCTCACTTGCCCCCGGGTATAGAGGGAATTGTTGTGTGTAAAGGTTTGTGTACAGTTTTTATTTCAAACAATTACGTAAAATAAACAAAAAACAGTTATTAAAGCCAAGCAATTAAAGCATGTTATAATACAAGATAGGGTAAAAGCAAAATTTCTTAGTTTATTTATTAAATTGACCCATCACTAAATGGGATCAACTCTCTAGTTTCCCCAGTGGAGTCGCCATCTGTCGCCGCCGTAAAAAAGAAGCGGTCGGAGCGATGCGATGGTTCCGACTTTCCATTTTTCGCGTTTTTATGGGTGATGTTACAACGCCTTTAGGTTGTCCAATAACCAGGCTGAACCTAAGGACGAGGTTTTCAAAAGGGTGTCCTTAGGTCGTCCGATAATCGGGTTGACCTAAGAACTAATTTGAAAGGGTTCTTATGGAGTCACCACCGATGTTTTTACCGGAAACATCGAAAAAGGAGAGAAAACGCGTTGGTTTTCAAAAACCAACTTTGATCATTAAAACCAGAGTTAGGTAAGGGAGTTAGTTACGTGTTGTTAGAAAAGTAGTTTTAGATCAAGAGGGGGGGGGTGAATTGATCTTTGAAATATTTTCGCAAATAACAGATTATCTAATTCAAAAATTAAGATTACAGATCTGTTCTTGAATCACAAAGTAATCAATCAAAAAATAAACACAACAACAGAATTAAAAGAGAGAAAGGTTTAGAAAGATATCACCGGTGTTTATACTGGTTCACCCAATACCAGGGCTACGTCCAGTCTCCAGCCAAATTCAAGCTGAGTTCCACTAGATCAAATGTTTTACAGATTACAATCTTACACTTAATCTATCACAAGAACCAAATTCTAGTTCCTGCACCTAACCTTTCACCAAGAACCAAATTCCAGTTCTTGACAACCTCTACAACCAAATTCCAGCTGCAGAGAAACTAGTGCCCACAATTCCAGGCACCAAACAATACAAAAAGAATGTAAAGAATTGAAAAGAAGAAACTAGAATGCTCAAACCAATTTTATGCAATTCTGCAGTGTGTTTCTTCTCCAAAAGAGAGCAATTTGCCTCAAGAAAGAATTTCAAAGAACTTCACAAAAACTGGCACGAATCTTTCTTGAAAGAGTGCTAAAGTTTGCTTGCTTGATTGCTAAAGATTGATGTACAATATATATTTTAAAATGTTCAAGCCAAACTATTTTTATAGAAGATTTTCAAAACTGCTGGTTTAATCAATCTATTAAAATAATCTTTTAATCTGTTAAAAGTCTAGTTTTAATCTGTTAAAACTTCTTTTAATCCATTAAAGCGTTCTTGATTATTTAACAGATTTGTTTTAACTGATACGACAACGTTTATATCAATTAAAACTCTTTACAAAAAATATTCTAATTTGATTTAATCGATTGTTTCGTGTTTCAATCGATTAATATACTGCAAAAATTTCTTGTAAAACTTTCCAAGTTATTTTAACTGATAAAAATAAGTTTTAATCGATTAAAACGCTTTGTAGAAATTTTCTAAGTTGTTTTAATCGATTGAAACGAGATTTAATCAATTAAAAGAGTTCTGATCGGTCACAACTAAATTCTGATCGATCATAACTGATTCTGATCGGTCATAATTGCATTCTGATCGATCATCCTGAACCCTTAAGTGGTTTTAATCGATTGAAATGTATTTTAATCGATTAAAATACTGCAAAAACACTTCTCTGAACATTCTAAGTGATTTTAATCGGTTATTTCAAAACTGTATCAGTTAAAAACTTGTTTAAGAAAGCTTTTGTCAAAATACTTTGTTTTGAACTTGTTTAAACGATTTTAGAGGCATTTTGCAAAATCTTTTAAGTGAAGAAACCTCATGTAGCAGAAAGGATAAAATGATTATACCTAAGCATAGCTGCGGACACACTAATCCCTCAACTCTTTTATCTAAGTGACTTGTTGACCGCTGCAAAGTTGCCTTTGACTTCATCTTTGACTTCATCAAATCAATGAGATCTTTGCCAAAGTATTTTAATAAGATCTTCATCACTTTCAGTCTCCCCCTATTTGATGAAGACAAACACCACTTCGAAAAAAAAACTCTGCAAAAGAAGTCACTTGATAATACAGATTAGTGAATAATAAAAAATGTATTATTTTCCTATTTCTCCCCCTAAATTACTGCTCCCCCTAAATTAAGAGTTATTTCTCCCTCTAATTTGTTAAAAAGTAAAGCAACTATTTCTCCCCCTTTTGACTTCATCAAACATAGGGAACATAAGAGAAACAATGCAAAGGTATGTATCAATAAGATTTTGAAAATAGAAAAAAATGAAAAATACGATACTTTATTCATGTAAAGATCAATCAAAGTTGATTCAAACTTATCTTCATTAACACGTTTGTAATGAATACAATTAACACGTGTAAAGATAAGGGAATCACGCTTTAGTAGCATGTTACAAGAACAACCATTAACTAAAGCCTTTAATTTTTCTTTCCAGAATAAAAATCGATTAAAAACAGGGCAAAATCGATTAAAAGGTTCTTGTTAATGATTTTAATCGATTGAAATAAAGTTTTAATTGATTAATCTAGTGAAGGATTTTGAAAGTATGAAACATAAGTGCATTTAATCGATTAATTCGACATTTAATCGATTAAAACAGTAAAGAAAAATGTTGTATAAATTCTTTTAATCGATTTAAAAGATTTTTTATTGATTAAAACAACCAGTTTTTGAAAACTAAGTAATGTTTGATGCATCTAAAATGCATAATTCAGTGCAAATTTTGAAAAACCGATCACGAGCAAGAGGTTTTGTAAAAATATCTGCTAGTTGTTTTTCAGTTTCTATAAAGAAGATTTCACAATCACCTTTCAAAACATGATCTCTAATGAAATTATGTCTTATTTCTATATGCTTTGTCCTAGAATGTTGGATTGGATTTTTAGTTAACATAATAGCACTAGTATTATCACACAAGAGAGGAATTTTTCTGCGAATTAAACCATAATCCTCAAGCTATTGTTTGATCCAAAGAGATTGAGCACAACAACTCCTAGCTGCAATGTATTCTGCTTCAGCTGTAGAAAGAGCAACACATGACTGCTTTTTACTATGCCATGAAATTAGACTGCTTCCAAGGAGGTGACAGGTGCCACTGGTGCTTTTCCTATCAAGCTTACAACCTGCAAAATCTGAGTCAGAGTATCCAACTAGATTTAATTTTGACTCACCTGGATACCATAACCCAACATTTAAGGTTCCTTTGAGATATTTGAGGATCCTTTTGCAGCGAGTAAGATGAGACTCTTTTGGTGCAGATTGGAACCTGGCACACATACAAACAAGTGAACATAATGTCAGGTCTACTTGCTGTTAAATATAGCAAAGAACCAATAAGCCCTCTATATTTAGTTTCATCAACAAATTTTCCTTTTTCATCAGAGTCAAGATAGCAATTTGTGGACATAGGTGTTGATGCCTCCTTGCAGTGTTCAATCTCAAATTTCTTTAAGAGTTCTGTGCAGTATTTGGATTGATGAAGAAAGCTTCCTTCTTGAAGTTGTTTAACTTGTAATCCAAGAAAGTAGTTAAGTTCCCCCATCATAGACATCTCAAACTCTCCCTGCATATCTTTGATGAATTCTCTACATAAAGACTCATTGGTAGCTCCAAATATGATGTCATCAACGTATACTTGAACCAGAATTACATCATTATTCAATTTCTTTAGAAATAAAGTTTTGTCAACCAAACCTCTTTGATAGCCCTTTGAAATAAGAAAGTTACTTAGCCTTTCATACCATTGTCTCGGGGCTTGTTTGAGACCATACAGAGCTTTCTTCAATCTATAAACATATTCTGGATGAATATGATCTTCAAACCCAGGTGGTTGAGTAACAAAGACTTCCTCATTTAAGTAGCCATTCAAGAAAGCGCTTTTGACATCCATTTGAAATAACCTGAAATTTTTAATTGCAGCATAGGCAAGTAATAGTCTAACAGCTTCTATTCTAGCCACTGGAGCATATGTTTCATCAAAATCAATTCCTTCTTGCTGATTATACCCTTTAGCAACCAATCTAGCCTTGTTTCTAGTTATTATGCCATTTTCATCCATTTTATTCCTAAAATCCCATTTTGTTCCTACAATATTGGCATTATCTAGCTTTGGAATTAATTCCCATACCTCATTTCTTGTAAATTGATTTAATTCATCATGCATAGCATTAATCCAATTATTATCTTTTAATGCATCAGATATGTTTTTAGGTTCAATTTGTGATACAAATGCCATGTGATTGCAAAATTTATTTAAAGATCTTCTAGTGGAAACTCCCTGATTTATTTCACCAATGATGTTGTCTATTGAAAGATTTCTTGGATTTTTCCATTCCTTGGGCAGTTCCTCTTCAGTTTCTTCAATTTCTTCAACCTGTTTTTGAGAAACTGTTGATTCTCGCAGCTTTTAACCGTTACATTTTATCGCTTAAAATATCTTCTTCGTACTATATTCGAAACATTCTGCATATTTGGGTTAGTTTCATCAAATGTAACATGGACAGATTCTTCTACAGTTTTTAGCCTTTTGTTAAAGATTCTATAAGCATGGCTATTTAATGAATACCCCAAGAATATACCTTCATCTGATTTGGAATCAAATTTTCCAAGATATTCTTTTCCATTGTTTAAGACAAAAACTTTACTTCCAAATACTCTAAAATAGTTTATGTTAGGCTTTTTACCTTTGAATAATTCATAAGGAGTTTTCTTAAGAAAGGGTCTGATTAAAACACGGTTTAATACATGGAAAGCAGTGCTAACGGCATCAGCCCAAAAATATTTTGGTAATGCTTTCTCATTAAGCATTGTCCTAGCAAGCTCTTCAAGAGAACGATTTTTCCTGTCAACTACACCATTCTGTTGAGGAGTTCTAGGAGCAGAAAAATTATGCTTGATACCATGTTTATCACAAAATTTATTGAATTTTTCGTTTGAAAATTCTCCCCCATGATCACTTTGAATACAAGAAACAAAATAGTCTTTCTCATTTTGAATTTGTTTCGCAAATTTCTTAAACAAATGGAAAGTATCAGATTTTAATTTCAAAAATAATGTCCAGGTAAATCTTGAGTAATCATCTACAATAACCAGTGCATATAGATTTCCTCCTAAGCTCATAGTTCTAGAAGGACCAAAGAGATCCATGTGCAAAAGTTCAAGAGGTCTAGATGTTGAAACAATATTTTTCTGTGAGAAAGAATTTTTGACTTGTTTCCCCTTTTGACATGCATCACATACTTTGTCTTTCATAAACTTGAGTTTAGGTAACCCAACTACAAGATCTCTAGAAATCAATTTGTTTAGATGATTCATATGAATATGAGCTAACCTCCTATGCCATAACCAAGAATCATTCTCTTTAGAAATTAAGCAACAGTTCTTAGCAGAATTAGTATCTAACATGTAAATATTGTTGATCCTCTTACCAGTAATCATTACCTATTATGAATCTGATCCGATAATTTGACATTGATTTTGCCCAAAAACAACTTTGTGTCCTTTATCACACAACTGGCTAATACTAATCAAATTATGTTTTAAACCCTCAACATATAAAACATTGTTAATAATACCTGATTCTGCACATTTGATGTCACCTATTCCAAGAATTCTTCCTTTATTATTATCACCATAGACAACAGTCCCACCATTCTTTAGTTTAAGATTTAAAAATTTTGTAATATCACCTGTCATGTGTTTGGAATAGCCACTCGTCAAGGTACCAGTAGATCTTCACTTTGTTTTTCCCGAAATGAAATTAGTATAGTTGTAGTACAAAATGATACAAGTATTGAAATAAACAATTAATTCTGCACTGGAAGTATAATTTTAATCGATTAATTTGATACTCAATCGATTAATCAAGTTCTGGAGAGAATGTATCGAATAATAATCGATTTAAACGAGGAATAATCGGTTAATTTTATCCTGTTTAATGATTTTAACTGATATGAATCCATTTTAATCGATTAAAACAGTTAAAATATATTCCAGAGAACATTTTAATCGATTAATTCGCATTTTAACCGATTAAAATTGTACGGATAGTTCTTCTGGTATGCTCTGTAAATTATTTTAACCGATTGAAATAGTTTTATATCAATTAAAATACTCAGTCCATGAATCCAGAGACAAAATTCGCCGATTTGATACACAGGGACTTCCAGATTTTGTTCCTGCAAAACAGATTAGGCATATTTCGGTACCCTTTAAAATTACTCGGGTCCAATTATGTTATATGAAGTGAATTTTTGGGAATCCACTTCATTTTACCTTTAGGTATGGCATATTTCTTAATTCTACAATGTTTAACAGAATGCCTTTTTTTCATGCAATAAAAACATTTAACAAATGGAGACGAAACAAATTTACTATATGCAAAATAATTTTTAAATGCTCTGGTTTTCTTTCCAATAGACGGTGTAAAACCTATGCCACCACGATCAATAACTAATTTCCGAGAATCAAGTATCATATCAAGACTAGTCTTTCCTTGTGCTAGTTTAGATGCAGCTTTTATTAAGTATGATAATCTTTTTTGTAACTCGAGACAGCTTTTACAATCTTTAGCATTACACATGCAATCGAATTATTACCTAATTCCAAATTTTCATTCTTGGTTTCTTCATCAACTATTTTCTTTTCAAGAATAGTGATCTTGTTTTCTAATAAACTATTCATGCTTTTTAATCTTTTGTTTTCAGTTTCTAATTTTTTTGCTACTGCATGTATTTCATAAAAAGCATCTTGTAATGAACTATAATTCATAGAGTCAGAACTTACACTGGTTTTTGGTGAATCCGAGTTGACCATTAGACATATCTCTGTTGTTTCTTCATAGGTCATTTCAAGAATCTTCCACATTTGTGCAAAAGTCTGACAGTGTGCTATCCTGAAAAAATCGTCTCTGTTAAGTGCAGATATGATAATATTTTTGGCAATACAATCATCCTGGATTAATTTCTTTTCACAGTTATTTGAGCTAGACCAATCTTTGTTAATGATATCAGGTTTTTGTTCAATAATATTCCAACATTTATACTAACAGATTCAATAAAGATCTTCATCCTAATCTTCCAAAAAGGATAATCTGTTCCACAAAACAGTGGAGGTCTATCAATACAAGCACCCTCACAAAATTTGTTTCCAGCCATGGATCGAAGAACTTGAATAACTCTCAAGAACCTCGCTCTGATGCCAATTGTTAGAAAAGTAGTTTTAGATCAAGAGGGGAGGTGAATTGATCTTTGAAAGATTTTCGCAAATAACAGATTATCTAATTCAAAAATTAAGATTACAGATCTGTTCTTGAATCACAAAGCAATCAATCAAAAAATAAACACAACAACAGAATTAAAAGAGAGAAAGGTTTAGAAAGATATCACCGGTGTTTATACTGGTTCACCCAATACCAGGGCTACGTCCAGTCTCCAGCCAAATTCCAGCTGGGTTCCACTAGATCAAATGTTTTACAGATTACAATCTTACACTTAATCTATCACAAGAACCAAATTCCAGTTCCTGCACCTAACCTTTCACCAAGAACCAAATTCTAGTTCTTGACAACCTCTACAACCAAATTCCAGCTGCAGAGAAACTAGTGCCCACAATTCCAAGCACCAAACAATACAAAAATAATGTAAAGAATTGAAAAGAAGAAACTAGAATGCTCAAACCAATTTTATGCAATTCTGCAGTGTGTTTCTTCTCCAAAAGAGAGCAATTTGCCTCAAGAAAGAATTTCAAAGAACTTCACAAAAACTGGCGCGAATCTTTCTTGAAAGAGTGCTAAAGTTTGCTTGCTTGATTGCTAAAGATTGATGTACAATATATATTTTAAAATGTTCAAGCCAAATTGTTTTTATAGAAGATTTTCAAAACTGCTAGTTTAATCAATCTGTTAAAATAATCTTTTAATCTATTAAAAGTCTAGTTTTAATCTGTTAAAACTTCTTTTAATCCATTAAAGCGTTCTTGATTATTTAACAGATTTGTTTTAACTGATATGACAACATTTATATCAATTAAAACTCTTTACAAAAAATCTTCTAATTTGATTTAATCGATTGTTTTGCGTTTCAATCGATTAATATACTGCAAAACTTTCTTGTAAAACTTTCCAAGTTATTTTAACTGATAAAAATAAGTTTTAATCGATTAAAACGCTTTGTAGAAATTTTCTAAGTTATTTTAATCGATTGAAACGAGATTTAATCGATTAAAAGAGTTCTGATCGGTCACAACTAAATTCTGATCGATCATAACTGATTCTGATCGGTCATAATTGCATTCTGATCGATCATCCTGAACCCTTAAGTGGTTTTAATCGATTGAAACGTATTTTAATCGATTAAAATACTGCAAAAACACTTCTCTAAACATTCTAAGTGATTTTAATCGGTTATTTCAAAACTATATCAGTTAAAAACTTGTTTAAGAAAGCTTTTGTCAAAATACTTTGTTTGTAACTTGTTTAAACGATTTTAGAGGCATTTTGCAAAATCTTTTAAGTGAAGAAACCTCATGCAGCAGAAAGGATAAAATGATTATACCTAAGCATAGCTGTGGAGACACTAATCCCTCAACTCTTTTATCCAAGTGACTTGTTGACCGCTGCAAAGTTTCCTTTGACTTCATCTTTGACTTCATCAAATCAATGAGATCTTTGCCAAAATATTTTAATAAGATCTTCATCACTTTCATGTGTAAGGGAAGTATTAGTTCCCTTACGACGCCCCTTTCGGGATCCCTATGATGGGCCGATTATTTTATAGATAAACTTTTGAAAAGACGCTTTTACCCTTTTATTCGCGGAATTAAGATAATGACTACATGGCCCTAATGTCTATTACGCAATTTAATTATGAAAATGAAGACAGTAAAAGAGAGGGAGAGAGTGAAGAAACCTCCGAATCAAGCTTTTTGATTAATTTTCTTGAAATAGGGTGCGTTTTGGCAACCCTTCGCTCTTACAATGCCGAAAATCGCTCTCGAAACGCTATAAAGAGCTCTCTAAGACACTCAAAAACTCCGGAAATGCTTCGGAGGGACTCTAGGAAGAGAATTTAAAGAAAGTGTAGAAGGGAAAGTGGAAGAACTGTGTGAAATGAGGGGGGGAGCGCTCACTATTTATAGGAATTCGTGCCTATCAGGTCGAGATGGTCGTCTCGACTGGCAAGGTCGAGACGACCGTCTCGCCATTCGGGACGGCCGTCTCGACATGCAAAAGTGGCGAGACCGCCGTCTAGTTTGGCGAGACGATGGTATTGACTTTCCAAGTGACGAGAAGGCCTTCTCGCCAAACGGGAGGGGGGTCTCGCTATTGGCAAGTGGCGAGACGACCATCTCGCCAAACGAGATGACGGTCTCGACTTGCATTAATGGCGAGACGACGGTCTCGACTTCTGAAGGCAAAAATCCTTATTTTTATACATAAATCCTTCCTACTCTAACATGGGGCCTAATAGTCTCTCCTAGTGGCTTTTTAGGCTTCATCCATCTTCGAATAGGAGGTCTTCTGCTCTTATTTTGAGGCCGGACAAGATTTGGGGTCTACACCGATTTAATAAACTTAGAAATTTCTCTTTTACCATACCTTGTATTATAACATGTTTATTTGCTTGACTTTAATAACTGTTGTTTTTTTATTTTACGCAATTGTTTGAAATACAAACTGTACACAAACCTTTACACACAACAGTTCCCTCTATACCCGGAGGCGAGTGAGAAATCCATAGGGAGTGGGTGGTAGGTACGGTTTGTCGTAGTGAGGGCCATGCAGCCCACCGGTATGATCGGAATCCACCACTCAAGGTGATAACCTTTCTCTTTTGGCACAAAGATTGACTATGGCCTTAGTGCTAAGCATGGTCGGAAGGCTGGAGAGTGGGGACCCTATAATGGGGGCACCTTGGGGGCCTAAGCCTTGGTGAGAACAGTTAGAACCTACCTTTGTCAATACACTTTTCTGTAGGAAAACCCTACCTCGTGATTAAAACGTCATCCTACGTGTTTGCGGATGAGTGAATTGTGTGTGCATTTTGTTTGTTGCATTTGATTGCATAGCATAACCAAACAACATATAAAAAAAGAAAAATCACAAAAATATTTTCGCAATAAACACCCTTATCTCGGACAGTCTGCCTTCTGGCTAGCCTGGTTTCAGGTTCTTTGTAAGCTAAGTAGCCACGCAGTCCGACAGAAGAGATAAGGGACACTAACATTATTCTTTTGTAATAAGCCATTCTATCTCGGATAGTCTGCCTTTTAGCTAGCTTGGTTTCAGGTTCTTTGTAAGCTAAGTAGACACGCAGTCCAAGAGAAGAGATAAAAGGCTATAAAATAAAACCATAAAAAATCAAATAAAAACCCAATCAAATAAAAATGGGACCCTGTTCATAAACATTAAATTCATAAAACATCCATATAGGTAGTTTATTTTCGCAAAAAAATATATATACAAAAATGCTATCATACATCATATAGAAATAAAACATGATAATATTTAGAAAAAAAAAACACTCGCATGCATATTCACAATAAACATCATGTTCATGGCATGCATTTTGGTTTTAGAAAATGGAGGGGACTAGTAGAAAATTGAAGAAAGTGGACATTCCCCGATACCATGCCGAGAAAGTGGAACGACTTTGCGCATTGATGCCACTAGAGGTCCGCTCCGACTTCAAAAAATCCTACGGACGGATTCTCAACCTGGTGAAGATCTGTGTCGATCCCGTTTTTATCAGGATTCTAGTTCATTTTTGGAACTCTAAGCAAACGAAAAAAGAAGAATAAAAAAAAAGTGCGTCCAAATAATCAAAATGTACCATTGCCATAATAACCAAGTTGATTTATTAGAAGCACAAAATAGGGTTTTACCGCGCCATAAACAAAGCCGTGTTTCACCAATATTGTGTAAAAACAAAAAGAAAAGGAAAAGCCCACAGAAGCCAAAGGTCAAATTACCCGGTAGGAAACCCACTAAGGGGGCTACGCAAAAGATAGGGTCAACCCGTTAGGACACCCGAACAAAAATAAAGGGTAGCCTAGGCAAAAGTTAGGGTTACAAAATAAGGTCCGATAGGAATATAGGACAAAACACAATATCCTAGTCTGAAAACCCAAAGGGTGGTCTAGGGAAATCAATTGGCCATAAAAGCAATGGAAATAGGCTAAGGCGCAAATCTACAAGACAGCAGCTTAAACACTCGAGCCAACCCTAGCCAGTCATTCTTACAAAATCTCTTCTAAATAAAAATCAACTATCTAAAACACAACCCATTGAATTTATCCCCTTTACTTCTTTTCTCTTGACCCTCACAACATTATTCTAACAATTAGTTTGGGAATATGGAGGCATATAATCAAAAAGAGGATTGAAATCCCTAAAGCGAGGAAAAAGGGCGCCGACGTGGCAAAGTGTGCTCTCCAAACCAAAAGTCATTCTTCGGTCATGTTAAGTCCGAAACGACACAAAGAAAGTACAACAGAGAAGCAAAACATCAGAGGGCCTCCGTCTATAAGACATACCAATTAATCCTTCTGAAAAACTAATGAAATAGCATTTTAGGACATCAAACATGAAAACATTTCATGCATAAAATATTTTTGAACAAGACCCTATTTTCACTAAAAAAAAAGAAAATCTTCTAAAAATCGAGATCGTCGTCTCGACTCACGTAGAAACGAGACCGCCTTCCCAAATTTCAAGATCGTCGTCTCGCTTTGGAAAAAAATGAGACCGCCGTCTCAAAGTTCCAGACGGCAGTCCAGAGTCTCACAAAATCTAGACCGCCGTCCCGAAATCCCAGACGGCGGTCTCGACCCTTGGCGAAAATCTATAAATAAGGGGGCCTTGGGGTCAATTTTGGGCATCCACTTTTGCATCCTCATACATACTTTTCTACAGTCTTGAGTGCTTTTTATCTAAAATGCATAGAGGAGAGTCTGCTAGGAAGAGGGGTAGGGGTTCCGGCCCAAGCACATCTGCGACCCTGACACCTCTAGACCTGACCCAACTGACGCCCCAACACCAGGCCTGGCTCGAGCACATCCGGGGCTATACCTGGCATCCCATGCTGAGGTTGGATTTTCGCATCCTCGCCGAGTTTGGATGGGAGGACGAGGTGCGGGGATACATCGAGAGCATCGGGTGGGACTTCCTCCTCCAGCCTCTGCCCACCCGCATATATACGCAAGCAGTAATGGAGTTCCTGGCCTCCGTTACGCTGATGGAGCTACCCACCATGATCCCGGGCATCCCTTTGGTCAAAATGGTCTCCTACTTCATGAACAGGTCTTATCGAACTATGACGCTGGATGAATTCAACGTCTCCATCGGCTTCGTACAGCCCATGGATATCCTGACCCCAAGGTATCAAGGAGTCGTCTGTGAGCGGCCACCTACCCTCACAGCCGGTGAGATGTGGGAGGATCTCACCGGGGTACAAGTCCTGTCGACCCTACTGAAGGGGTCTGCTCTCCTCCCCACTCTCCGCATCTGCCACAAGCTGCTGGCGGGGACCATTCACAGGCCGAAGGAGAGTCAGGGAAAGGTCACCCACCCTGACCTCTTTGCCCTACACTGCATGCTCCATGGGCACTGGTGCAATCCCGACTACTTCGTCGTGAAAGCCCTCAAAGATTTTGGGTGTTGTCCTGTGGGAGTCATCCTCATGGGTCCCCTCATCACCCCATTAGCCGAGAAGTGGGGGTGCCGCGATGGAGAGAGCATCCCCTCCGATCTTCGACCCGAACACATCAGCAGGTCTATGCTTGTCAGTATGGGGATGCTCATCTGACAGGGGACCCAGATGGCCCTTCACCCATCACTCGCCATGACCCTAGACCTTCACTATCTGGTGGTGATGCAGGACATGCCGACGCCCCCTGAATTCCAGTAGCAGCAACAACAACAACAGCACGGGGACGACTTCGCTGGCATCAACCGCAACATCTATGACATGCGCCAACAGTTGGACCAGATGTCCCTGAGACAGGATGTCTTCGAGACCCGGCTGGAGACCTTCGGCCAAATACAGGAGGGGATGAGACAAGACCTGGCATTGTTCCGGTAAGAACATCTCAGCTCAGTCCGGAGCCAGGAGGAATTTCAAAGACACATGTATCGACAGTTTCCCCCTCGCGGATCGTCTCTCGGCTCGAGTCCACCGTCGTCTTAGGGATATTACCCCAAAATAACTCTTGTAATAAATTTTATGAATAAAATTTTTTCCATTCGTCTTTACTCTCTTTTTTAAAAAAAAAAGTCAGCATAACAAAAAAGACTAAAAAGTAAAAAGACTTACGCTTAGTCCCGAAAAAGTCAAAATCCAAAGTCGCGAGAAAAAAGATAAAACCGCGAAAAAAGGCAGGATTAAAAGCCAAAACGATAGCCAAGGCAAAGAATCCCCAGCAACCAACAAGCTGGATGATTATCAGAAAAGTAGAAAATCAAAAGATCCTCGGCACACTGGAGGACTCTACCAGAAGAAGACATTTATCAATTGGCGCATGAGCTAGAGCAGTAAGTCGTCACCACCACCAGTCCTACGAAGTGGACTGTACCAGCCAGATGGGGGGGTTCATACCCATCAGCTTGTGCATGACGTGCGCATGATCTGCACACGAGCCAGAGCAGTAAGTCGCAACCGGTCCTACGCTGTGGACCATACCAGCCTGATGAGGGGTTTATACTCAGCCAGTCCTACAAACAGTGGACTGCAACTACCAGCCTGATGGGGGGTATATACTCATCCAGTCGTACGAACAGTAGGCTGCAACTACCAGCCTGATGGGGGGTTTATATTCATCCAGTCCTACGAACAGTGGGCTGCGACTACGAGCCTGATGGGGGGTTTATACTCATCAACCGAAGGGTCGGCTACCGCAAGAAGGAGCATCCTAGAGGCGCACAACATTTTTTTTGTCCAGAGGGTCGGCCACTGCAAGACACAGTGTAGACCCCAAATCTTGCCCGGGCTCCAAATAAAGTCAGAAGATCCCCTATTCGAAGACGGCCGAAGCCTAACAAGCCACTAGGAGAGACTATTAGGCTCCCGTACCAAGATAGGAGGGTTTTTTTGGCCCAAAATAAAGATTCTCGCGTTGAAGGGGACTCCCGGGTCAAGTCTCGCTCAAGCGAGTACGTCCGTCGCTTGAGCGACGGATGCCTCAAACAAAAGGGACTTCCGGGTCGAGTCTCGCTCAAGCGACTGATGTACTCGCTTGAGCGATGGATGCCTCGAACAAAGGGACTTTCGGGTCGAGTCTCGCTCAAGCGACTGATGTACTCGCTTGAGCGACGGATGCCTCAAACAAAGGGAACTCCCGGGTCAAGTCTCGCTCAAGCGACGGATTTCTCGCTTGAGCGAGCGAAGGACGAGACGACGGTCTCGTTTTTCCAGACGGCGGTCTCGTTGCCTACAAAAAGAGACGGCGGTCTCGTTGGACGAGACGGCGGTCTCGTTGGACGAGACGGCGGTCTCGTTGGACGAGACGGCGGTCTCGTTGGACGAGACGGCGGTCTCGACCCTGTCAGACGAGAACGGCGGTCTGGACCCTGACAGCGCGAAAAACTATAAATAGGGGTCCTCCCCCCCTCATTTCCACAGAGAAAAACAAGAGTTCTCCCTTCTCTCTAGATTTTCTCTCTCTAAGAATCCCTCCGAGGCATTTCCGGAGTTTCTGAGCGTCTCTAGGCATAGATCGAGCGTTCTAAATCTTCTTAAGAATCCCTCCGAGGCATTTCCGGAGTTTCTGAGAGTTGTAGAGTGAAGGGCTGCCAAAACGCACCCTCTTTCTTTAAAGAATATAAGAAAGCTTGCTGCGAAGGTTCATAAACCTCTTTCTTTACTTTACCGCTTTCATTTAAATTATGCAATAGACGTTAGGGCCATGTAGTCATAAATTTAAATACCGTATAATAAAAGGGTAAAAGCGCAATTTTCCAAGTTTAATTATTCGCAAATAGCCGGCCTATCATAGGGAACCCGAAAGGGGCGTCGCAAAGGGACTAATACTCCCTTTGCACGTAACCAACTCCCTTACCCAACTCTGGTTCTAATGACCAAAGTTGGTTTTCGAAAACCAACGCCTTTTTAAAACCCCTTTTCCGATGTTTATGGTAAAAATATCGGTGGCGACTCCATAGAACCCAAAATAAATAAGTCCTTGGGTTAGCCCGGTTGTCGGACAACTCAAGGACATTTTTCGAAAACCTCGTCTCTAGGTTAGCCCGGTTATTGGACAACCTAAGGACGTTGTAACCACCAATAAAAAACGCGAAAACAAGAGGGTCGATAAAACCATCGCGTCGCTCCGACCGCCTCTTTTTGACGGCGGCGACAGATGGCGACTCCACTGGGGAAGCCTAGAGAGTTAATCCCATTTAGTGATGGGCCGACTTAAACAATAAATAAACCAAGAAAATAAGCGTTTTTACCCCGCCTTGTATTATAACATGTTTTATTGTTTGGCTTTCAATAAACTCGTTGTTTGTTTATACTTACGCAATTGATTGAGATATAAACCGCACACAAACCCTTGCACACTACAGTTCCTCCTATACCCGGGGGCAAGTGAGATAACCATAGGGAGTGGGTGGCAGGTACGGTTCGCTGCAGTTAGGGCCGTGTGCCCACCAGTGTGATCGGAAACCACCACTCAAGGTGATAACCTTCCTCTTTTGGCAACAAGACCGACTCTGGCCTTAGTGTTGAGCATGGTCGGACGGCTGGAGAGTGGGGACCCTATAATGGGGGCACCTTGGGGGCCTTAGCCTGGTGAGAACAGTTAGAACCTACCCTAAACCAATGCACTCTTCTGCAGGAAAACCCTACCTCGTAATAAAAATGACTTCTCGCCTGTTCGCGGATGAGTGAATTGTATGTGCATTTGTTTGTTGCATTTGATTGCATAGCATAACCAAACAAAAAAAAAAACCAAAAAAAATATTTTACAAATAAACACCCTTATCTCGGACAGTCTGCCTTTTAGCTAGCCTGGTTTCAGGTTCTTTGTAAGCTAAGTAGCCACGCAGTTCCGACAAAAGAGATAAGGGACGATAAATATTCTTTCACATAAAGCCACATTTTATCTCGGACAGTCTGCCTTTTAGCTAGCCTGGTTTCAGGTTCTTTGTAAGCTAAGTAGCCACGCAGTTCCGACAGAAGAGATAAAAGGCTATAAAATAAAAAACCATAAAAAAAATCAAAATAAAAAAATCCAAAATAAATAAAATAATAATAAAATAATCAAAACATAAATAAAGTAATGTTGACAAAGTCGTATCATTCATATTGCATCATAAGTAGAAAAACCAAGAGAGAAAATAAATGCATAAGGAAAGTATGCATACACATCATTTTAATAAACCTCTCAAAAATGTGTCTTAGAGGCGTTTTTTGGGAAAAATACTGGGCCAAATCCCCTTCGGGAATTTGCAGCTTGGTTCTTCACCTTTTTCTCTTCGTTTTGATATGCTGTGCGTCCAAATCAGACATCCCAGTCAAAAGTTATGCCACTTTGAACATCTACTGCCCTTTTGTACTGGTGCATGCATAAAAACATTCATTTTAGGGAGCACTAGATATCCCTAAGACAATGGCGAAAGAGGCCCCGGGCACATTTTTGACCTTCGCGATAAGGAAGGGACAAGTGTACTAAGATGTGATGGCGATTACCATTATACTTGTCAAAATCTATGATGGGGAAGGAACCATTACACCGAAGTGGGTAGGATACCCCACAAAGCGTAAGCTTTAAGGAGGATACCTAAGCCATTGTCTTTAGGAATATCCATCTCATATATCATTCAATAAAAATCTTTTTGCATTCTATAAAGCGGCTGGTATTCTTCATGCCCTCATCCGCATACAAAAAAAAACTCCAAACACTATCATACATCATGTTAGAAAATAAAACATGATAACGTTTAGGAAAAAACAAACACTTGCATACATGCATCCACCAAACTTCATCCTCATAACATACATTTAATAATAGACATTCGAGAAAGTGGACATTCCTCAATACCATGTGAAGAGGATAAGGCATTCGCATGCCATGCACGGGAAGTCAAAATGAAAATAAAGGAAAATTCTAACCTGCCTATGGGTTCATTTAGGCTTCTCCGCTTTCGTAAAAAAACAAAAAAAATGTACTTCAAAACATTGCATTGAGGAATGTACACTGTCTGGATGAAACAAATACAATTGTTTGTCTCAACCGTCTACTACATTCATGAAGTGCATCCATAAATTGCATTCATTCTCACTTTAATAAAAAGATAATAAAAAGAAAGGATTAGTCGATGTGCTTTCCACAAATCAAGGTAAGATGGAGAGTAAGCCTTTCGTCATCAAGCTCACCCCAACTGGTCGAATCTTCGCAAGAGGGAAATAAACCTCGGCCGTTGGTCCTCAAGAATAAAGAAGAGGGGACACAAACGCCGGCGCGACTATTTATGCCACGAATCAAATAAGCTGCACCGTGGAGATACGGAAAGTCTTCACCAATAAAAAAGGATATCACAAATATAGCCGGCGTTCGGGGCAAAATTAGAAGTGAAAAAATCTACACCCCCAAGAGCTACAAGACAACGCTCCTACAAATAAAGGAAAAAATAAAAAGACCGAAGAGGAAAAAGAAAATAAGGAGTCCAAAGAGGAAACTAAGTAGGCTTTGGATTCATGACGCTAAGGCAGTAGCTTCAACGCTCCACCGGAAAGTCAAGTTCATAGTGGAAGAAAAATTGATCACGGTCCAAGCAGAAAACGACATCTTGATCAGTGGACCATCCACCCAGCCTCATGTGGATGCGGCTGAAAAGGCCCTTGAAACATATTTTCAAGCGCTCGAAATTGCCAACATAAAAGCGACTTCCCAAAAATACAAAGGTAGCCCACATGATGTTGAAGCATGGTTACCATCCTGGCCAAGGACTGGGGGCAGATTCCCAAGGCATAAGGGAACCCCCAGAATTCAAAGACAATCCTTTCAAACATGGACTAGGATATGACCCTACTAAGGGCCGTGCGAAAAAAGAAAAGGGAAGTCCCCCCTCCACACACTCAAGCAGATTTTCCGAAGTGGAGGGGTGCAAGCGTCAAGAGCCACTCTAGTCATTAGGAAATCTTTTTCTCTGTTCAAGGGATGTAAACCCCATGATTGTTAGAGACTATCCCCCGGGGCGAGCCCGACCCCCGGGCATCTTAGGGCACATATTCCCTCATTAATAATAAGAATGATTCTTTCTATTTGCTTCTTTTCTTGCTACTTCTGACTGGACCACATGAATAACCCTGTCTAAGTAAACATAAAAAAAAAGAAGAAGAAGAGAATAAGAAGCGCTTCCAAATAATCAAACCTTCGTCATTGCTATCATCATCGAGTTAGCTGATTAGAAGCACATAAAAATAAGACTTCACCTAAAGCCATAAAGAGAGTCACGCTTCGCCAATACTGTGAACAAAAAAAATAAATCCACAAAAAAAGAAAAAAGCCCAGAGAAGCCAAAGGCCAAAGAAAAGAGCAAATTACCCAGTAGGAAACCCACTAAGGGGGCTACACAAAAGATAGGGTTGACCCGGTAGGATACCCGAACAACAATAAAGGGTAGCCTAGGCAAAAGTTAGGGTTACAAAATAAGGTCCGCTAGGATTCCTCCAAATTTTTACAAGAGAGAGAACCTAGACAAAAGATAGGGCCAACACACAGTATCCTAGTTCGAAAACCCAAAGGGCGATCTAGGGAAATCAGCTAGCCATTTAAAAGCAATGGAAACAAAACTGAGGCGCAAAAGGGGAAAACGTATGCTTAGACAAAAGCTTAAACACCTAAGCCTAACCCTAGCCAACCATTCTTACAAAAACCTTTTTCTAACAAAAATAACATGCTAAAACACAAGCCATTGAATTTACCTTTTTACTTCTTTTCTCTTGACCCTCACACCAAAATTCTAATAATTAATTTGGGAATATGGAGGCGTATAGTCAACAAGAGGATTGAAATCCCTAGAGTGAAGAAAGAGGGACACTACATGGCAAAGAGTGCTCTACAAGAAAAAAGAAGGAAAAGAGAAAAACCAATCATTCTTCTGGTCATGAAATCGAGGCGGCAAAATGGGTACGAGCCTATCCTCGACGACGACGACATATAACGTCGAAGCTCATCGAAGCTCAAGCACATTGGTTAATCCTTTTGAAAAATTAATTGAAATAGTATTATAGGATGCATATCGCGAACATTGCATGCATATGGTAGGCTCCTATCTCTCAAAAAGAAGAAAAAAAAAATAAAAAGAATAATGCCTGCTAGGATATTCTTAGGCAAAAGTTAGGGTAGCCCGCTAGATCGAAAACCCGCAAAGGGCGGTCTAGGCAAAAGTTAGGGCATTCGCAAAAAGGAAAAAGCCCGCTAAGATATCCTAGGCAAAAATTAAGGCGAGCTCGCTAGGCCGAAAACCCCAAAAGGGGCGTTCTAGGCAAAAGATAGGGCTAAACCAAAAAATAAATAAAAGAGAGGGGTCTTTCATCATAATCATAAAAAGTCCAGCAGGAAAATGCCAGTCACTTTTCCGAGATGCATCAATCAAAAAGAAAAGATTGCATTTAAAGCATCCACACACAAGTAGTCGCACAAAACGACTTTGTCAAGGTAAAAAAAAAATAAAAATAAAAAAATAAAAAAATAAAAAAAATAAAAAATCACTTTCAATAAAAAACAAAAAAATGAAAAGCATTCATATAAGGAGATTAGCTCCATATTTGTGATTGAAAACAGGATCACCGAGACCGAGTCTCCAAAATAAAGCCTTCAAGAAAATAGAGCAAGTTGTCAATCAAGCAACTCATGAAAATAAGAGCTTCCAATATCAAGAGCTCCAACTACCATCCTTCTACCCAAAAAAAGAAGGCACAAGAAAGTAATAAGTCTTCACACGAGTGCTCTCCCTCAAGAAAGAAGAGCGAGTCGTCATAAGAAGCTTCCAGAAGCCAAAGCTCCAATCATCACAATAAAAGAGGGCACAATCATCAAGACATCATAAAAGAAAAGCCGACGGAAAGGCTTAGTCATCCCCAAAAGGATCCTTGCCTACTCCAGAGGCAAAACAAAAAGATTACCTCACGACTCAGCTGCATCACCACATGAGTCATCGAGCACACTCACCCAAAGTTGCCTCCACACTCCCCAATGGAGAATAAAGGTTTCAAGAGCCCATCATCATCAATAGTCAAAAGAGTCCAAACCAACAAGGGCTCAACAAAAAAAAAAGAGGAAAAAAGAAGAAAACTCTTGCATCCCCAGCAGATGTCCAAAAAGGCCATAACAGAGAAGGCCAAATAAAAATCCTCAAGTGGATCTCCAAAAAATCCAACAAAAAAGAATCAGAAATTCCCACTCTCCAGTGGAATAAGAGCTTCACAAGTCTAGCTCACATCAACCTCAATCAAGGAGCCAAGACTCCATTCCTAGAAAAGAAAAATCAGATCCCCAGGAAGTCAACTAATTCCCTGGTGGATCACTAAAGAAATAAAACGTCATCCCTAGTGGACCTTCCCCAAAAAGAAAGGAAAAAGCCAGCGTAATAAAAAGAGACTAAAAAGTAAAAAGGCTTACGCATTATCCCCACAAAAGCCAGATTTCAAAAATCGCGATAAAAAAGAGATAGATCGCGGAAAAAAGGCGAAATCAAAACCATTGCAGCAGAATAAAGAGCTTCAAGGAAAATAGCTCTAACCTTCTACACCAATAAACAAAGGTACACCAGAAAAAGCCAACGGAAAGGCTTGGTCATCCCCAGCGGAATAAGAGCATAGGCAAAGCCAGCTCAAAACAACAACATCCAACAAGGAGTCACAACTCCATTCCCCAAAAGACGATCAAAATTAGATCCCCGGAAGGCAACCAATTCCCGGTGGATCAATCAAAAAGAAAAACTTACCCAGAGAGCCTACCGCAAAGGCAAAACTTCAAACGCATATCCTCGTAAAGCTACTTGCCTAACATGGATATCCCTAGTGGAACGCATAGGCAAAACCTTGCAAGCAAAAAAGCAACATTAGCCTATTCAAAGGCAAAGAGAAAGTCAAAACCAAAAGTCTCGCACCTCCAAACGGAACATCTCGCCTACTCGGAGGCATTACCAAAAACTCAATGGATATCCGCCTACTCAAGAGGCGTCACCAAGATCAACAAATCCCCTGCCTACCTAAGAGGCACTTATCAAAAATCCCCGACAACCAAAGCAAAGTCGGATGACCACCACAAAAGATCAAAAACAAAGAATCCCCGAGAATCAACAAGCTCGGACGAACACCAACAAAATCCCCGCGTGACCCGGATGACTATTCAAGAAAGCCGAAAAGCAGTCAAATCAACACAAGCAAGCACTCTCCGGAGAGCCGCGCTTGATCTGCGCCCGAGCCGGATCGCAAGTCGCACTACCACCCCGATGGGGGGCTCATACCCATCCGGTCCCATACAACGGACCGTACCACCCCGATGGGGGGCTCATACCCATCCGGTCCCATACAACGGACCGTACCACCCCGATGGGGGGTTCATACCCATCCGGTCCCGCACAACTGACTGCAACTACCGACTCGATGGGGGGTTTATACTCATCAACCGAAGGATCGGCTACGTCGGAGTAGTATCCGGAGGTTCCACCACGTGTCCATCGAAAGGATCGGCTACGTCGAAGTAGTATCCCGGAAGTGCACGAGCACGTAAATCATTCCCGCAGAGTCGGCGCATGAGCGACCCGAGCAAGAAGCCGCCATCACCACCGAGTCCTACGCAGTGGGACTGCGCCGACCGAGATAGGGGGTTTATACCTATCAACCAACACACGAGAAGCGCCTTGCCGGCGCATGGGCCACATGAACCGTAAGCCGCCATTACCACCCCGATGGGGGGTTCATACCCATCCGGCCCCACACAACGGACCGTACCACCCCGATGGGGGTTCATACCCATCCGGTCCCACACAACGGACCGTACCGACTCGATGGGGGGTTTATACCCATCAACCAAAGGATCGGCTACGTCGAAGTAGTATCCGGAGGTTCTACCACGTGTTCACCAAAGGGATCGGCTACGTCGAAGTAGTATCTCGGAGGCACACGACCACCACATCTCCCCGCAGGATCATCCGCCACAAGATGGGACATCCGAAAGGCAACCGGCAAGAGGGTCAACTCCTTTACCCCCGCCGATCATCCCGACAACAGAAGGCCAGCAATCGACCGGATGGGTAAAGGGGGCAGCCGTAGACCCCAAATCTTGCCCGGCTCCAAATAAAGTCGAAGATCCCCTATTCGAAGACGGCCGAAGCCTAACAAGCCACTAGGAGAGACTATTAGGCTCCCGTACCAAGATAGGAGGGTTTTTTTGGCCCAAAATAAAGATTCTCGCGTTGAAGGGGACTCCGGGTCAAGTCTCGCTCAAGCGAGTACGTCCGTCGCTTGAGCGACGGATGCCTCAAACAAAAGGGACTTCCGGGTCGAGTCTCGCTCAAGCGACCGATGTACTCGCTTGAGCGATGGATGCCTCGAACAAAGGGACTTTCGGGTCGAGTATCGCTCAAGCGACTGATGTACTCGCTTGAGCGACGGATGCCTCAAACAAAGGGAACTCCCGAGTCAAGTCTCGCTCAAGCGACGGATTTCTCGCTTGAGCGAGCGAAGGACGAGACGGCGGTCTCGTTTTTCCAGACGGCGGTCTCGTTGCCTACAAAAAGAGACGGCGGTCTCGTTGGACGAGACGGCGGTCTCGTTTGACGAGACGGCGGTCTCGTTGGACGAGACGGCGGTCTCGTTGGACGAGACGGCGGTCTCGACCCTGTCAGACGAGAACGGCGGTCTGGACCCTGACAACGCGAAAAACTATAAATAGGGGTCCTCCCCCCCTCATTTCCACAGAGAAAAACAAGAGTTCTCCCTTCTCTCTAGATTTTCTCTCTCTAAGAATCCCTCCGAGGCATTTCCGGAGTTTCTGAGCGTCTCTAGGCATAGATCGAGCGTTCTAAATCTTCTTAAGAATCCCTCCGAGGCATTTCCGGAGTTTCTGAGAGTTGTAGAGTGAAGGGCTGCCAAAACGCACCCTCTTTCTTTAAAGAATATAAGAAAGCTTGCTTCGAAGGTTCATAAACCTCTTTCTTTACTTTACCGCTTTCATTTAAATTATGCAATAGACGTTAGGGCCATGTAGTCATAAATTTAAATACCGTATAATAAAAGGGTAAAAGCGCAATTTTCCAAGTTTAATTATTCGCAAATAGCCGGCCTATCATAGGGAACCCGAAAGGGGCGTCGCAAAGGGACTAATACTCCCTTTCCACGTAACCAACTCCCTTACCCAACTCTGGTTCTAATGACCAAAGTTGGTTTTCGAAAACCAACGCCTTTTTAAAACCCCTTTTCCGATGTTTATGGTAAAAATATCGGTGACGACTCCATAGAACCCAAAATAAATAAGTCCTTGGGTTAGCCCGGTTGTCGGACAACTCAAGGACACTTTTCGAAAACCTCGTCTCTAGGTTAGCCCGGTTATCGGACAACCTAAGGACGTTGTAACCACCAATAAAAAACGCGAAAACAAGAGGGTCGATAAAACCATCGCGTCGCTCCGACCGCCTCTTTTTGACGGCGGCGACACACAGCATCCGAAGGACAGTCGGGCAAGAGAGTTAACTCCTTCACCCTCTAGCCGATCCTTTTGGCATAACAGGCCAACAGTCGGCTAGTCAGGTGAGGGAGGGGCAGTTGTAGACCCCAAATCTTGCCCGACCTCAAAATAAAGAGCAGAAGACCTCCAATTCGAAGATGGGCAAGGCCTAAAAGGTCCCTAGAATAGACTATTAGGCCCCATATTAGAGTAGAAAGGTTTTTCTGTACAAAAAATAAGGAATTCCACCTTGAGGGTCAAGACGGTCGTCTCGCTTATTAGGACTGCCGTCTCATCATTGGCAAGGTCGAGATCGCTGTCTCATTTGGCGAGACGGCCGTCTCGCCATTTGCCATGGCGAGACCGCGTTCCCGTTTGGCGAGACTACCCTCTCATCATTTGGCAAATCGATACCGCCGTCCCAATGGGCGAGACGGTCATCTCGCCATTTGTCAAAGATGATACCGTCATCCCGAATGGCGAGACAGTTGTCTCGACCTTGCTAGGCGAGACGACGGTCTCGACCTGATAGGCGCGAATCCCTATAAAAGGAGGGCGCTCCCCCCTTCATTTCACACAGTTCTTCCACCTTTCCTTCTAGTATTTCTCAAAATTCTTCTCCTAGAGCCCCTCCGAAGCATTTCCGGAGTTTTTTGAGAGTTCTTAGAGAGTTTTTATAGCATTGCGAGAGAGAAAAGTCAACGTTGTAAAGCGAAGGACTGTTGAAACGCGTCCTCTTTTCTAAGAGAATTAATGAAAGTTTGCTCCGGAGGTTTCTTCCCTCTCTCCCTCTCTTTTACCTTCTTTTTTATTTATATTAATCTGTGCAATAGCTACTAGGGCCATGTATTCATTATTTTTTAATTCCACAAATAAAAGGGTAAAAGCGTCATTTTAAAAGTTTTTTATACAATAACCGGCCTATCATAGGGAAACCGAAAGGGGCGTCGTAGGGAGGCTGATACCTTCCCTACACGTAACTAACTCCCTTGCCCAACTCTGGTTATAATGGCCAAAGTTGGTTTTTCTTAAAAAACCAACGCCTTTTTTTTTTCCTTTTTCGATGTTTTCGGTAAAAATGTCGGTGGCGACTCCATAAGAACCCTCTTCGAAAATCTTGCTTTTAGGTCTAGCCTGGTTATCGGAAAACCTAAAAGCTCCCTTTAGAAAACCTCGCCCCTAGGTCCAGCCCGGTTATCGGACAACCTAGAGGCGTTGTAACTGCACCCATATAAAATGTAAAAATGGAAGTCAGAACCATCGCATCGCTCTGACCGCCTCTTTTGACGGTGGCGACAAGGATGTACACGTGGACCTGTGTAAAATAAAAAAATACAAACACAATAGGAAGATAGTGGAAGTATAGACACATTACTAAGTATAAATGGAATAGTATAATACCTGCAATAGGAATACATGTGCACCTGCTTAAGAGAAACACAAACAGAAAGACTAACATAATAGCATGATAGTGGATGTTTAGAGACATTAATAAGTATTGATGGAACAAAATCATACTTATAATAAGATGTACAGTGCACTTGCATAACACAAACCCAATATGAGGACAGTGGAAGTATAGACAAGTTAATGAGTGTTGGTGAAATAGGATTATATTTGCAATATGATGTACATGAGCACCTACATAAGACAAATACAAATACAAACGTAATAGGAAGATAGTGGAAGTATAGACACATTAATAAGTATTAGTGGAATAGGATCATACCTGCAATAGGATATACACGTGCACCTGCATAAGAGAAACACAAAGACAAACACAATAGGAGTACAATATGAAGCACTTGTTGGATTTGATGAAGACATATAAAGTTTAGTTTGTGGGTGTGTAGGTAGATAGATTATAGGTTTAGAATTTAATCTCTTGATAATTTCAGTATATCTTGTGATAAGCGCCTATAAATGTTGCATTTCATAGAATTTATCTTACTGCATGAAAAATCAATCTTTAAGTCTTGAAAGAACAAACTGAGTTTTTCAATCAGTTAAAAAGCAGTTTTAATCTGTTAAAATCACTTAAAATAGGAAATGTATATATACAGCCAATATTTTAATTGATTGAATTGTAGAATCAATAGGTTAAAATGTTCTTGATAGTTTTTCCATATTAAGGGTTTCGCAGTATTAATCTGTTGAATTGATAAATCAATAGATTAAAATGTTCAAAGCCATTTTTCATTTCAAACGTATCTCAGATTTTTAATCTGTTGAAATCAAGTTCAATCTGTTGAAACAGAGAGATGTCATTTTTCATCTTAAAGTATCTCAGATTTTTAATCTGTTGAAATCAATTTTAATCTGTTGAAACAGAGAGATATCATTTCTTATTTTTAAGTATCTCAGATTTTTAATCTATTGAAATGAATTTTAATATGTTGAAACAGAGAGCTACCATTTTTCTTCTAACTATTTCAATCCATTAAAAACTCGAATTAACCAATTGAAAGAGTTTTAAATAAAATCAATCGATTGAAACATCATTTTAAATAGATTGAAACTGTCAGTTTCTCTCTTTTACTCTATAAATGCAGTTTTGATTTCTCTTTCAAATACACAATTTGGAAATCAATTGAAAGCAATCTTGGAGCTCTCATATTCATGTTTTTCTTTGAGCATTCATACACATTTCATATCATAAGGCGTTTTGATCAAGATTGTTGAAAGATCTTCAAGAGAGAAAGTTCTGAGTTAGAAAAATTGCTTCTGGACTTCTATATTGTAAAAGTTGCAGTCCAGGTTTATTCTTTTCATATACTTGTAAGAATTCTAATTGTGTAGATTGGGTTTGAATCTGCGCTGGTTACAGTAACTGGGTTTGGTTGCTGGGTGGTTTTTCAAGAGTCTATCTTGTGGTGTTGTAAGGTAGTTCTTGGGGTAGATTGGTGTATATCTATTGGTTTGTATTTTCACTTGGTATTAGTGGAACTTGGCAGATTTGTCAAGAACTAGATGGAGCTCTTGGGAAGAGTGAACCAGTATAAACTCTTGTGTTGTATTTCTGCTTTTATCTCTTTTCATTTCTGGTTTATATTCTTGCTTTGTTTAAAACCAAATCTACCTAATAAAAGATAGGATAAAGATTAATTATTCTTCCACAAAGAAAGAGTGTTTTTCGAAAAAAAATTCTAAAGTTCAATTCACCCCCCCTCTTGAACTCAACCATTAATTCTTACACAATAGAATTATAGACACATTAATAAGTATTGGTGGAATAGGATCATACCTGTAATAGGATGTACATTTGCACCTTCATAAGACAAACACAAAGATTAACACAATAGGATGACAGTGGACGTATAAAAACATTAAAAAGTATTGGTGGAATAGAATCAAATTTCCAATAGGATGTACACATGCATTTGCATAAGACACACACAAACATAATAACATTATAGTGAAATTATAGACACATTAATAAGAATTGGTGGAATAGGATCATACCTACAATAAGATATACACGTACACCTGCATAAGACAAACAAACACATTAATTGATGTTATCCTGCGTCTCCACATCTAATAATAACATTATAGTGAAATTATAGACACATTAATAAGAATTGGTGGAATAGGATCATACCTACAATAAGATATACACGTGCACCTGCATAAGACAAACAAACACATTAATTGATTTTATCCTGTGTCTCCACATCTACTCCACATCGTCGTTACAAGTCAAACCCTATCTCAAGCTTATCATCAATTGTTCGTCGCCCCATTGGATTTGTTGTGCCACCATGCTTCAGTTTATCCATAACATTTGCCGTATTTTAGTCGCGTCATACAGTTTGTTGTGTCACCTTGTCATGTTGTTTCAATCTCGTGATTCAGTCGTGCTTATTCGAAAAAAAATGAATACCAAAAAGTAAATGTGGGTTAGATAACCAACCCACCTAACCCACAAACCCCTAGTGGGTTGAGTCGAGTCGTAAAATTTTTGGCTCGCCATAAAGTATGTTGGGTTGAGCTCGCTTCTTTTCTACTAAACCAATTGTGAGCCAACCCGTGTGAGTCAGGTTGGCTTACTTTGACAACCATAGTTGTGATATGACTGAAACACGACTTACTGTGATGCAACTGAAAAACGATGGTGTGACAAACACAATAAATACATTGGCATATGTGTGTAGGGGAGTCAATATGGGTTGTAACTCATGATCAAACCCGGCTCACCACCAGTTCAAGCCGGGTTGGGTTCGAATTTTTTTAATTCCACTAATTATGGGTTAAAAATGAACCCGACTCACTCAACACACAACTTAATATTGTTTTAAGTCAGGTTATGATGGGTTGACCCGCACCCTATCATTCATTTTAAATTTTAGAAAAATTTATAATAATTTAGTAACCCTAATTGATGTTATACTACCTCTCCACCTCTACTTCACACCGTCGTTACAAGGAAATCCTCACTCAAGCTTATTATCAATGGTTCCTCATACCATTTCATTTTTCATGCCATCGTGCTTTAATTGCTCAATAATGGTAGTTGCATTTTAGTCGTGTCACAGTGTTTTTCGTACCACCACACCATATTGTTTCAGTCTCGCAATTCAGTCGTGCTTATAAAGAAAAACATTAAGTAAAAAAAATAAATGTGGGAGAGTGAGCCAACCGACCTAACCAATAGTGGGTTGAGTCAAGCTGTAAAATTTTTTCCTTGACATAAAATGAGTCGGGTTGAGCTCGCCCATTTTCTGCTCGACTCATGGCAACCAACAACACAAAGAGAAATAGAAATAAACAAACACACAAAATCACACACATAGAAACACATAGACAAAATCAAACACACAGAATTACTCGTCCGTAGGTAATGTCATTCTTGAATATTATCCATTACCTACGAAATTATTATCCGTAGGTAATGTCGTCCTCCATTACCTACGGAATTACTATTCGTAGGTAAGTTATATCAAATTAAGATAATTATATCAGATATATAAATATATAAATATGTAAATATATAAATATGTAAATATATAAATATACAAATAAATAAATAAATATATAAATATATAAATATATATATATATATATATATATAAATATATCAAAATATAAATATATTTGTATTTATATATTTTATATTTATATATTTACACAAATAAATATAAATATAATTTATTTGTAAGTTATTATAAGAATATCCTAATAGCTTAGTGGTTGGAGTATCATTCTCCAACTCTAAGGTATTGGGTTTGATTCTTGCCAGTGATAATTCTCTTAATCTACCGTAGGTAAATTACCTACGACCGGATTACCTATGGATTTTTTCCTGTAGAAAATCCGTAGGTAAAACTACATTATCCACGGATTTTTACCATTACCTAAGGATTTTTGCTGTAGATAATAGACATTTTTTTTTAATGTTAGTATTGGTGGAATAGGATCATACTTGCAATAGGATGTACACTTGAACCTGCATAAAAGAAACGCAAATAGAAACACCATAGGATGACAGATGAAGTATAGAATCATTAATAAGTATTGGTGGAATAAAAGCATACTTATAATAGGATGTACACGTGCACCTACATAACACAAAGACAAAGAAAAACTCAATAGGAGGACAGTGGAAGTATAGACACGTTAATAAGTATTGGTGCAATAGGATCATACCTGCACTAGGATGTACACCATGACCTGCATAAAAGAAACAAAAGTTGAAACGCAATAGGATGACAGTTGAAGTATAAATACATTAATAAATATAGGTGGGATAGAATCATGCCTACAATAGGATGTCACGTTCACCTGCATAAGATAAATACAAAACACAAACATAATAGGATGATAGTGGAAGTATTGACAACTTAATAAGTATTGGTGGAATAGGATCGTACCTGCAATAGACAAACACAAAGAAAACATAATAAGAGTACAAAGTAAGTATAAACACATTAATATGTATTGGTGGAATAGGATCATACCTGGAATAGGATGTACACTTGCACCTAGATAAGACAAACACAAAGATTAACACAATATGATGACAGTGGATGTATAGAAACATTAAAAAGTATTAGTGTAATAGGATCATACCTACACTAGGATGTACACGTGCACCTGCATAAGACACACACAAACCCAAACATAAACACAAACGCAATAGGATCATACCAGCATTAAGATGTACATGTGCCTCTACATAAGATAAAACAAACACAATAAGATGATAGTGGAAGTATTGACACATTAATAAGTATTGGTGGAATAGGATTATACTTGTAATAGGATGTACACGTGCACTTGCATAAAACAAACACAAACATAACAAGATATTAGTGAAAGTATAAACATATTAATAAATATTGGTGGAATAGGATCATACCTGAAATAGGATATACACGTGTACATCCTATTGCACAAACACAAACACAATAAAATAATAGTGAAAGTATAAACACATTAATAATTATTGGTGGAATAGGATCATACCTGCAATAGGATATACATGTGCACTTGCATAAGACAAACACAAACACACACACAAACACAAACACAAACATAAAAAAAAAAAACAAAAAGAACTATAAACACAAACACAATCACAATCACAAATGAAAAGAAAAATGCAAACCCAAACCCAAACAAAAGCACAAACACAAACACAAACACAATACAATCACAAACAAAAGCGAAAATACAAATGCAAACCCAAATAAAAACACAACACACAAACAAACTCGTGTTTGGAGCGACGTTATGGTTTCCGACGTCACCGCCGTCAAAAGAGGTGGTCGGAGCGACGTTATGGTTTCCGACTTTCAACTCGTGTTTTTAAAAGTGGTGTTACAACGCCTTTAGGTTGTCTGATAACCGGGCTGGACCTAGAGGTGAGGTTTTCGAAAAGGGTTCTTATGGATTCGCCACCGATATTTTTACTTAAAACATCGGAAAAGGAAAAAAGAAGGCGTTGGTTTTGAAAAACCAACTTTGGCCATTATAATCAGAGTTGGGTAAGGGAGTTGGTTACACGTAGGGAAGGTATTAGCTTCCCTACGACGCCCATTTCGGGTTCCCTATGATGGGCCGTTTATTTCATAAATAAACTTTAAAATAATGCTTTTACCCTTTTATTTGTGGAATTAAGAAAATAGTGACTAAATGGCCCTAGCAGCTAATACACGTATACATGTAAATAGAAAGCGGTAAAAGACAGGGAGAAAGTGTGGAAACCTTCGAAACAAGCTTTCTTGATTAATATTCTTTGAAATAGGACGCTTTTTGGCAGTCCTTCACTCTACAACGTCGGTCGCTTTTTCTCGCAACGCTATAAAATACCCTCTAAGAACACTCAGAAAACTCTGGAAATGATTCGAAGGGGTTCTAGGAGAAGAATTTGAAGAAATGGTAGAAGGGAAGGTTGAAGAACTGTGTGAAAAGAAGGGGAGAGTGCCCTCCTTTTATAGGGATTCGCGCCTGTCAGGTCGAGACTGTCGTCTCGCCTGGCAAGGTCGAGACCGCCGTCTCGCCAAAGGGGACGGCGGTCTCGCCTTTGACAAATGGCGAGACGGACGTCTCGCCAATCGCAAAGCCAGTATCGACTTGAAAAATGGCGAGAAGGCTGTCTCGCCAAATGGGAAGGCGCTCTCGCTATTGGCAAGTGGTGAGATGGCGGTCTCGCCAAACGAGACGGCGGTCTCGCCCTTTACAGATGGCGAGACGGCCGTCTCGACCTTCTAGGTGGTCCTTCCTATTTTTTCGTCCAAAAAACATTCCTATTCTAATTTGGAGCCTTCTGGTCTATCATAGGGACCTTTTAGTCCTTGTCCATCTTCAAATTCAAGGTCTTCTGCTCTTTATTTTGAAGTCTGGAAAGATATGGGGTCTACAATAAGTATTGGTGCAACAGGATCATACCTACAGTAGAATGTTCACATGCACCTACATAAGATAAACACAAACACAATAAAATGACAGTGGATGTATAAACATATTAATAAGTACTGGTGAAATAGATCATACCTACAATAGGATGTACACTTGTACCTGCATAAGACAAAGACAAAGATGAACATAATAAGTTGATAATGGACGTGTAGAAACATTAGAATTATTAACTATTGGTGGAGTAGGAACATACCTGCAATGGGATGTACACGTGCACCTACATGAGTCAAACACAAACAGAAATACAATAGGATGACAGTGGAAGTATATACACATTAATAGGTATTGGTGGAATATGATCATACCAGCAATATGATCTACACTTGAACCTGCATAAAAGAAACGCAAACAAAAACACAATAGGATGACAGTGGAAGTATAAAAACATTAATAAGCATTGGTGGAATAGGATCATACCTGCAATAGGATGTACATGTGGACCTGCATAAGACAAATAAAAAAAAAACACAAACACAAACACAATAGGGTTACACTGAAAATATGGACACACTATTAAGAATTAGTGGAATAGGATCGTACCTGCAATAGGATATACATGTGCACCTCTATGTTCAAATGCTTAATAACATTAGCAGCATTTTCGTCGCGTCACAGATTTTTCGTCCCACAATAGCATATTCTTTCAGTCCTACAGTTTAGTTGTGCTTATTAAAAACAAACATCGAGTAAAAGAAAATAAATATGGTTGAGTGACCCAAAATACTTAACTCATAGTGGGTTGAGGGAGTTGTAAAATTACTAGCTAGGCATAAATTGAGTGAACAACACAAATACACACACACAAACATAAACAAAAACAATCACAAACATAAACACACACAAAATCATACAAACACAAACACAAGGTCAAACACAAAGGAAAATAAAAAAACACAAACAAAAATAAAAACACAAACACAAAAATAAACACAAAAGAAAACACAAATAAAAAAGCAAACGCAAACACAATAGGATGACAGTGAAAGTATAGGCACATTAATAAGTATTGGTAGAATAGGATCATACATGCATTAGGATGTACACGTGCATTTGCATAAGACAAACACAAACACAATACGCTGATAGTGGAAGTATAGAAACATTAATAAGTATTGGTGGAATTTGATCATACCTGCAATATGATGTACACGTGCACATAGATAAGACAAATAAAAAAAATACAAACACAATAGGATGATAGTGGAAGTGTAGACACATTGGTAAATATTGGTGGAATAGGATCATACCTGCAAAAGGATGTACATGTGCATCTTTATAAGACAAACATAATAAGACGACAGTGGAAGTATAGACACATTAATAAGTATTGGTGAAATATGACCATACCTATAACAGGATGTACACTTGCACCTGGACAAGACAAACACAAAGATGAACACAATAAGTTTAAAGTAGACATAAAGAAACATTAAAAAGTATTTGTGGAATAGGACCATACCTGTAATAGATTGTATACATGCATTTGCATAAGTTAAGCACAAACAGAAATACAATAGGATGACAATGGAAGTATATATACATTAATAAGTATTGGTTCAATAGGATCATACCTACAGTAGAATGTTCACATGCACCTACATAAGATAAAGACAAACACAATAGAATGACAGTGGATGTATAAACATATTAATAAGTACTGGTTAAATAAGATCATACCTACAATAGGATGTACACTTGTACCTGCATAAGACAAAGACAAAGATGAACATAATAAGTTGAAAGTGGACGTGTAGAAACATTAGTAACTATTGGCGGAGTAGGAATATACCTGCAATGGGATGTACACGTGCACCTACATGAGTCAAACACAAACATAAATACAATAGGATGACAGTGGAAGTATATACACATTAATAGGTATTGGTGGAATAGGATCATACCTACAATAGGATGTTCACATGCACCTTGAAGACCCCAAATCTTGCCCGGTGTCACAATAAAGATCAGAAGACCTCCTTTTCGAATATGAACGAAGCATAAGAAGCCACTAGGAGAGACTATTAGGCCCCATACTAGGATAGGAGGGATTTTTGGCACAAAAATAAGGATTTTCACCTTTTGGGGTCAAGACCGCCGTCTCGCCTTGCACAAGTGGCGAGACCGCCGTCTCATTTGGCGAGACGGCCATCTCGCCACTCGCGAAAGGCGAGACCGCTGTCTCGCCACTCACAAAAGGCGAGACCGCCGTCTCGTTTGGCGAGACCGCCGTCTCGCCATTCCTGCAAGGCGAGACGGCCGTCTGGAATGTCCAGACGGCCGTCTCGACCTTGTGAGATGAGATGGCCGTCTCGACCTGACAGGCGCGAATCCCTATAAATAGGGTCTCCCTTCCCCTCATTTCACACAGTTTTTTCACTCTCTCTCTAGTCACATCAAGAGTTTCTCTCTCTAGAATCCCTCCAACGCATTTTCGGAGCTTTTGAGTGTCTTTAGAGTGTTTTTATAGCGTTTCGAGAGGTTGTCGACGCTGTGTAGAGTGAAGGGCTGCCGCAAAGCACCCTATTTTTAAAGAATTAAATAGAAAGCTTGCTTCGGAGGTCTCTACTCTCTTTCTCTACCTTTTACTGCTTTATTTAAATTATGCAATAGACATTAGGGCCATGTAGTCGTAATCTTTAAATTCTGCAAAATAAAAGGGCAAAAGTGTATTTTTCCGATTTATTTATCAACAGAATAGCTGGCCTATCATAGGGAACCCGAAAGCGGCGTCGTAAAGGAACTAACACTTCCTTTACGCATAACTAACTCCCTTACCCAACTCTGGTTCTAACGATCAAAGTTGGTTTTTCGAAAACCAACGCCTTTTAAACTCTTTTTCCGATGTTTCCGGTAAAAACATCGGTGGCGACTCCAGAGAGCCCTCAAAACTAGCTCTTGGATTAGCCCGGTTATTAGACAATCCAAGAGCACCCTTTCGAAAACCTCACCCTCAGGTTCAGCCCGGTTATCGGACAACCTAAAGGCGTTGTAACCACCAATAAAAAATGCAAAAATCAAGAGAGTCGAAAACCATCGCGTCGCTCCGACCGCCCTCGTTTTGACGGCGGCGACAGATGGCGACTCCACTAGGGAAGCCTAGAGAGTTCATCCCATTTAGTGATGGGCCAGCTTAAAAATAAATAAACCAAGAATATAACGCTTTTGCCCTACCTTGTATTATAACATGTTTTACTGTTTGGCTTTAATAACTGTTGTTTGTTTATACTTACCCAATTGTGTGAAATACAAACTGTACACAAACCCTTGCACACAACAGTTCCCTCTATACCCGAGGGCAAGTGAGAAATCCATAGGGAGTGGGTGGCAGGTACGGTTCGCTGTAGTGATGGCCTTGTGCCCACCGGTCTGATCGGAAACCACCACTCAATGTGATAACCTTCCTCTTTTGGCACAAAGACTGACTATGGCCTTAGTGCTAAGCATGGTCGGAAGGCTGGAGAGTGGGGACCCTATAATGGGGGCACCTTGGGGGCCTTAGCCTTGGTGAGAACAATTAGAACCTACCTTTGCCAAATCACTTTTTTGCAGGAAAACCCTACCTCGTGATAAAAACGAATTCTCGCCTGTTCGTGGATGATCAAATTGTGTGTGCATATGTTTGTTGCATTTGTATGTTGCATAGCATAACCAAACAATAGAAGAAAAATAAAAAAAATATATTTTTACAATAAACACCCTTATCTCGGACAGTCTGCCTTTTAGCTAGCCTGGTTTCAGGTTCTTTGTAAGCTAAGTAACCACGCAGTTCCGACAGAAGAGATAAAAGGCTATAAAATAAACAAATAAATAAAAATAAAATACTAAATAAAATCCGTTTTCAAAACCATAAATAGGACCTGATTCATAAACATCCCAAATCATTCATATAGGTAGTTTATTTTTTCGAAAAAATAAATACCATACAAAACATGATAAACAAAAATAAACACTCACATTCATTCAAATAAGCATCATTTTCATAAAACATGCATTTTGGTTTTAGAAAATGGAGGGGACTAGTAGACAATTGAAGAAGGTGGATATTCCCCAATATCATACTGAGAAGTTTGAACGGCTTTGCGCGGTAATGCCATCGGAGGTCCGCGCCAACTTTGAAAAATCCTATGGACGGATTCTCGACCTGTTAAAGATCTGTGTCGATCAAGTGTTCCTCAGGGTATTGATTCACTTTTGGAACTCCAGTTTACGATGCTTTGAATTTCCACAGTTCGATATGGTGCCTACCTTGGAGGAGTATGAGATTATGTTGAAATGGCCCAAATCAGCTGGGGTCCATATCCGCCACGGGGCATATACTCCTGCAGCACAAGTCGCTGCCATCATTCAACTACCCTTCCGGCAGACTGCCCTGATAGGAAAAGGGAACATCCAGGGTTGGAAAGTCTCAATGTTAGAAGACCACCTGTCCGACTTGGCAGAAAGGATAGAGTGGGTTGCCTTCAACAAAAACCTTGGCTTTAATAATTTTTGGAACTATCTTGTTTCCCTTCCACCTCGACACAGTGGATCAAGCCGTCATGGACGCCTTCTTCGCCTGGGACGTGAACTCGAAGAGTCCCTTGCCTGCCATTCTTGTCGACACCTTGCTCTCAGTGGAATTTTGCCGCCAGAA
The DNA here is from genome assembly GCA_963425845.1 of Sphenostylis stenocarpa. Classification (NCBI taxonomy): domain Eukaryota; kingdom Viridiplantae; phylum Streptophyta; class Magnoliopsida; order Fabales; family Fabaceae; genus Sphenostylis; species Sphenostylis stenocarpa. The sequence goes on from OY731406.1 coordinate 26,289,274, forward strand.
GCAAGGAAAAACACTTCGCTGCTGCTCTTCACTGCTATTCGTGTGGAGCGCTACACACCTTTACGCCTCCAATCATATGGGGATATTCCCCGATCCTTTAAGGAGCTTCTCTAAAATCCCTCTCCAACAACGCTTAACTTCAGAATGGAGGGACGAGTTGGAACGAAAGGACGCCAACAGTTTATCCTGGGTCTGCCCTTGGTTCCGACTTGGCCCAGTTCTCATCAGATGTGGGGACTACCCGAACGTACCCTTGATAGGACTCAGGGGTTGCATAGCGTACTGACCTAGAGTAGCTATGAGACAGCTCATGAGAACCCAAACTACCATCTCTCGGGGGGAACTCGGAGGACTGTGTTTCTTCGGAGACCCATGCACAATCGCCAACTCACTAGCCGTGAGAAGAGCATGGGAGAGACCAGTCTATATGGGAGATAGAGAGCTAGGAAAAGCTCGAGTGACTGTTTCCAGTGACTACGAGGTGTGGAGACAAAGAAGAGGGATGTCTCAACCATCCACCACACTCATTACAAGCGCCAATAGTGAAGGGCTGCAGGCTCAAGTCGATGCCTTGACCCAGAGGATAGAAATCATGGGAGCCCAGATGAGGGCCCTTGAAGAAAGAGAGCAAGAATCTATCCTCACCATAGATGGTCTGCAAAGGAAGTGCAAGAAAAAGGATCATGAAATAAACCGCCTCAAGGATCAGTGTGCTGACTCCAACGAGCAAGCTATCCGAGCATCCAAAACTGCCAGAACCAGCTCAGATAGTCAAATTTAAGAAATAACCGCCAAGTCTGCACACCTTGAGGCCGAATCAGCAAAACAGGCTCAAACGATCAAGGAATTATTACAAGAACTCACCAAGACTCAGTCAGACATACGCCAAGAGCGAGAGGCCAACCGGAGACTCAACAAAAGTCTCGCTGAGCTACGCTGCAAAGAAAGAGACGGGCTAGCTCAGTATGGCCAGGTACTACAAGAGAAAGACCGAGCCGTCACAAAACTCGACGAACTGCAAGCCTTGGTCGTCCATCAAGAGGCGAAGATCAAAGAGGCTAAAAAATACAGCGAAGATATGAGCCAGGCGGTCCAAAAGCAAAGCGAAGCACTTGCTCGTCATGTTCGGGAAGCCGAAAGAGAACTACATAGAGATCAGGACCCGCCTGTGGGTTTCTTTAGCCTTTTCCGTTTTTGCTAAAAGTTGCTTCGTAGTATGGAGTAGGGGAATGTACACCTTCTGAATGGATAAATGAAATTCTCCTTTATTCCACAATTGTCTACTTGCATGCATGACATTCATTTGCATATTTAATTTCCCCTCCTTCACTTTTAATAAATAAGATAATAAAAAGGAAGGATTAATTGACACGTCTTCCAAATCAGAAGAATGGAGAGAAAGCCACTCCTAATAAAGCTTACCCCAACGGTCGACTCACCGCAAGAGGATAATAAGCCTCGACCGTTGGTACTCAAGAATAAGGAAGAGCGGGCAAGGACACCAGTGCGACTATTTATGCCACGTCCTTTCCCCTACGAATCGAATAAACCTGTACCGTGGAGATATGGAGAATCTTCACCAATAAAAGAATAAATAACAAATATAGCCGGCATCGGGGGCATGACCAGAAGTGGAAGAGTCTACTCCCCCAAGGACTCACAAGAAGAGGTCCTCAAAAATAAAGGAAAAAATAAGAAGACCGAAGAAGAAAAAGAAGATAAAGAATCCAAGGAGGAGACAGAGGAATTACTCCAGTTCATAAGGCAAAGTGAGTATTCCATTATAGACCAGCTCAATCGCACACCCGCAAAGATTACATTGTTATCTTTGATAATAAGCTCGAAACCGCATAGAAACGCCTTGCTGAAGGTCTTCAGCGAGGCGCACGTACCTCATACCATATCCCAAGAAAAAGTTGAGAGGATCGTCGGTCATATCACGGCAAGCGATCACCTCACCTTCACAGAGGAAGAACTCCCCCTCGAGGGGTCAAACCACAACAAGCCCTTGCATATCTCGATTAAATGCAAGGAGTACCTCATCGCAAAGTTCTTGTGGATAACGGGTCATCCTTGAACGTGATGCCCAAGTGCACACTCGACAAGTTGACTATCCAAGGAACCCGGCTGCGCCCAAGCAGCACTATCATTCGAGCCTTCGACGGATCTAAAGGAGAAGTAGTGGGAGAAGTTAATTTGCCAATCCAAGTTGGACCCACTATCTTCAACGTCGATTTCCATGTAATGGATATTACTCCAGCATATAGTTGTCTCCTCGGCAGGCCTTGGATTCATGACGCTAAGGCAGTACCTTAAACGCTCCACCAAAAAGTCAAGTTCATAGTGGATGACAAATTGGTCACGGTCCAAGCAGAAGACGACATTTTGATCAATGGACCGTCTACCCAACCTTATGTGGATGCGGCTAAAGAGGCCCTTGAAACATCTTTTCAAGCGCTCGAAATTGCCAATATAGAGCAACTTCCCAAAAACACAAAGGTAGCCCGCATGATGTTGAAGCATGGCTACCATCCTGGCCAAGGACTGGGGGCAGATTCCCAAGGCATGAGGGAACCCCCAGAATTCAAAGACAATCCTTTCAAGCATGGCCTAGGATATGACCTTACCAAGGGCCGAGCGGAAAGAAGAAAAGGGAAGTCTCCCCTCCGCACACTCAAGCAAATTTTCCGAAGTGGACGGGTGCAAGCGTCAAGAGCTACCCTAGTCATTAGGAGATCTTTTTCTTCATTTAAGGGATGTAAACCCCATGATTGTTAGAGATTATCCCCCGAGGCTAGCCCGACCCCCAGGCATTTTAGGGCACATATTCCCTTATTAATTAATAAAGAATACTTCTTACTATCTGCTTCTCTTCTTTCTATTTTTGACTAGACCACATAATAACCCTATCTAAGTAAACGAAAAAAAAAGAAGAATAAAAAAACACATCCAAATAATCAACATTCGCCATTGCCATTACCATCAAGCTAATTGATTAGAAGCACAAAAATAAGACTTTACCTCACCATAAAAGAAAGTCATGCTTCGCCAATATTGTGAATAAAAAATAAAGATACAAAAAAGAAAAGCCCATAGAAGCCAAAGGCCAAAAAGAAAAAAGGGCAGAATACCCGGTAGGAAACCCACAAAGGGGGCCACGCAAAAGATAGGGTCAACCCGGTAGGATACCTGAACAACAATAAAGGGTAGCCTAGGCAAAAGTTAGGGTTACAAAATAAGGTCCGCTAGGATTCCCTAAAAATACCAAAAGAAGGAACCTAGACAAAAGTTAGGGCCAAAACACAGTATCCTAGTTCGAAAACCCAAAGGGCGATCTAGGTAAATCAGTTAGCCATCAAAGGCAATGGAAATAGAACTAAAAGGCGCAAATACCAAAAAAAGGGGAAAAACATTTGCTTAGACGAAGCCTAAACACCTAAGCCTAACCCTCAGCCAGCCATGCTTACAAAAACCACTTTCTAAATAAAAATCAACCTTCCAAAACACAAACCATTGATTTTTACCTCTTTACTTCTTTTCTCTTGACCCTCACAACAATATTCTAATAATTAATTTGGGAATATGGAGGCGTATAGTCAACAAGAGGATTGAAACCCCTAGAGTGGAGAAAAAGAAACACTACATGGCAAAGAGTGCTCTACAAAAAAAGAACAGAAAAAAGCAGAAAGAAATTATCCTTCGGTCACAAGAAATTTGGCATGGTACAGCCAAGAGTAAACGCGGCAAATCAGAGGGCATTCGGCGCAACAAGACACGTCGGTTAAATCCTTCTGAAAAATTAACTAAAGTAGGCATTATAGGACATCAAACATAAAAAACATTGCATGCATAAAATGTTTTTGAACCAGGTCCTATTTTCTTATTCAAAAAAAAAAAATCCCGAAAATTTGAGACGGCCGTCTGGGATTTCCAGACCATCGTCTCGGTCCCCCAGCAGATTGAGACCGCCATCTCGAACTACGAGACCGCCGTCTCGTTTGAACCCAAAGTTGAGACCACCGTCTCGAGAACCTAGACGACCGTCTCGACCTGCGAAAAATCGAGACCGCCGTCTCGACTTCCTAGACGGCGGTCTCGACCTGGATTTTTCCCCTATATATAGGGGTGCGATGGGAGGGGTTCCTCACAACTCTCCTGCACTCTGGAACCTCCAACTCTCAGATCTACCACTTCCAAACACTTCCAGGTCAATATGTTCCATGGAAACCCCTCCAGGAAGAGAAGAGGCACTGCCGGTGCCAACAGTTCTTCGGCACCAGCCCCTCAAGACCCCACTCAACTGTCGCCGCAGCACCGGGCCTGCCTTGAGCACATCCGGGATTATTCTTGGCACCCCATGTTCAGACTGGACTTCGGCATCCTCGCCGAGTTCGGGTGGGAGGACGATGTCCAGGCCCACATAGACAGCATTGGGTGGGGATTCTTGTTGTAGCCCCCACCTACCCACGTGTACCCTCAAGCGGTACTGGAGTTCTTGGCCTCCATCTCCTACGCCAAGGCTCCCTCCATGGTCCCGGGCCTGCCGCCCACCAAGATGGTGAATTACTTTATGGGTGGGGAATACCAGACTACCACCCTTGACGAATTCAATGTGAGCATTGGATTCGTCCGGCCCGAGGACGTGCTCACCCGGGGATATCAGGAGGCCATCTGCAGCCGCCCCGCCAACCTCACCGCCGCCGAGATTGGCAGGAACTCACCAGGGCGCCCACGCTACCCACGCTGATGAAGGGTTCTGCGCTCCCTCCAGCCCTCCGAATTTGCCACAAGCTGCTGGCTAGGACTGTCCACGGGAGGAAGGAGAGTCAGGGTAAGGTAACCCTCCCAGACCTCTTTGTACTTTATTGCATGAGCTAGAGGCGGCGCTGCAACCCTGGCTACTTTTTCCTGAGGGCCCTTAAGGACTTCGGGAGCAGACTAGTGGGAGCCATCCTCGTGGCTCCTCTTATCACTCCTCTGGTAGAGAAATGGGGATGCGCCGGCCGAGAAGAACTGGCCCCTAGCCTCCGATCCGAATCCATCAACGGATCAATCCTGGTCAGCATGGGGATGCTGATGCGCCGAGGGACCCAGTTGGTCCTTCATCCCTCCCTGGACTTCGCACTGGACCTCCAGGATATCGTGGCAATGCACGATCTTCCGACACCTTCTGATTTCCAACAGGCTCAGCAACACCCCCCACAATACACAGATGACTTTGCTGGCGTAAACCGCAACATCAACGATCTGCGCCAGCAATTCGATCAAATATATGTGCGGCAAGAAGCCTTTGACACCCGGCTGGAGACGTTATACCAATATCAGCAGGGAATGCGACAGGAATGGACAACATTCCAGCAAAGGTACGATGACGAATCCCGGGAGCAAGCAGAATTTCGGGAACACATGTACCAGCAATTCCCTCATCGCGGATCGTCTCCAGAAGATATCCCTTAGGTATAGTGCTTGAAATGAATGTAATAAAATTTTCCCATATGAATAAAATTTATTTCACGCATTCATTGCCAACCTTTTTTTTCAAAAAGTCAGCGTAACCAAAAGAGTCTAAAAGTAAAAAGACGTACACTCAAGAAAAAAAGCCAAAATCCTAAGTCGCGAGAAAAAAGATAAAACCACGAGAAAAAGGCAGGATTAAGACAAGCCATCACCTTGACCAATAGAATTCGACAACCAAAGGTCGAACACAAACAAAGACTGCCTGGCCAACCAGCAAGAGTCGGGAGATCATCACCACACACAAAAAATCAAAATAAAAAACAAAGAATCCCGAGCAAACAAAGCAAGCTGGATGAACACCCACAAAATCCCCAGCGCAGACCAAACGACAATATCTCCAAAGAAGACCAACAAAAAGTATATCTCAACCGGCGCATGGGCCACCTGAACAGTAAGCCACCACTACCACCAGTCCTACGCAGTGGACTGAACTAGCCTGATAGGGGGTTTATACCTATCAACCTGCGCACGCGGTGCGCCTGATCTGCGCTCGAGCCAGATCAGTAAGTCGCAATTACCAGCCTGATGGGGGGTTCATACCCATCCAGTTCGACACACAGCGGACTGCAACTACCAGCCTGATGGGGGGTTCATACCCATCAACCGAAGGATCGACTACCGTCAGAAGGAGTATCCTGAGGTTCTACCACGTGTTCACCGAAAGGATCGGCTACCGTCAGAAGGAGTATCCCAGAAGTTCACGAACACAAGTTTTCCTCAGAAGATCAATCGCCGCAAGACGGAACATCCGAAGGGTAACCAGGCAAGAGGGTAAACTCCTTTACCTTCCTGTCGATCTGTCTGGCACAACAAGCCAACAGCTGACTAGTCAGGTAAAGGGGGGCAGCTGTAGACCCCAAATCTTGCCCGGTCTCACAATAAAGATCAGAAGACCTCCTTTTCGAAGATGGACGAAGCCTAAGAAGCCACTAGGAGAGACTATTAGGCCTCATACTAGGATAGGAGGGATTTTTGGCACAAAAATAAGGATTTTCGCCTTTTGGGGTCGAGACCGTCGTCTCGCCTTGCACAAGTGGCGAGACTGCCGTCTCGTTTGGCGAGACGGCCGTCTCGCCACTCGCGAAAGGTGGGACCGCCGTCTCGTTTGGCGAGACCGCCGTCTCGCCATTCCTACAAGGTGAGACGGTCGTCTGGAATGTCGAGACGGCCGTCTCGACCTTGTCAGACGAGACGGCCGTCTCGACCTGACAGGCGCGAATACCTATAAATAGGGCCTCCCTTCCCCTCATTTCACACAGTTTTTTCACTCTCTCTAGTCACATCAAGAGTTTCTCTCTCTAGAATCCCTCCGACGCATTTCCGGAGCTTCTAAGTGTTTTTAGAGTGTTTTTAGAGCGTTTCGAGAGGTTGTCGACGCCGTGTAGAGTAAAGGGCTGCCACAAAGCACCCTATTTTTAAAGAATTAAATAGAAAGCTTGCTTCGGAGGTCTCTACTCTCATTCTCTACCTTTTACTGCTTTATTTAAATTATGCAATAGACATTAGGGCCATGTATTCGTAATCTTTAAATTCCGCAAAATAAAAGGGCAAAAACGTATTTTTCTGGTTTATTTATCAACAGAATAGTTGGCCTATCATAGGGAACCCGAAAGGGGCGTCGTAAAGGAACTAACACTTCCTTTACGCGTAACTAACTCCCTTACCCAACTCTGGTTCTAACGATCAAAGTTGGTTTTTCGAAAACCAACGCCTTTTAAACTCCTTTTCCGATGTTTCCGATAAAAACATCGGTGGCGACTCCAGAGAACCCTCAAAACTAGCTCTTGGATTAGCCCGATTATTGGACAATCCAAGAGCACCCTATCGAAAACCTCGCCCTCAGGCTCAACCCGATTATCGGACAACCTAAAGGCGTTGTAACCACCAATAAAAAACGCGAAAATTAAGAGAGTCAGAAACCATCGCGTCGCTCCGACCCCCTCATTTTGACGGCAGTGACACACCTACATAAGACAAACACAATAGGATGATGATGGAAGTATAAACATATTGATAAGTATTTAAGGAATAGGATCACACCTGCAATAGGATGTATATGTGCACCTGCATAAGACAAACACAAAGACAAACAAAATAAGAGGATAGGGGATGTATAGACATATTAATAAGTATTGGTGGAATAGGATCACACCAGCAATATGATGTACACTTGAACCAGCATAAAAGAAACGAAAACAAAAACACAATAGGATGACAGTGGAAGTATAGAAACATTAATAAGTATTGGTGGAATAAGATCATACCTACAATAGGATGTACATGTGGACCTGCATAGGACAAATAAAAAAAAACACAAACACAAACACAATAGGGTTACAGTGAAACTATGGACACACTATTAATAATTAGTGGAATAGGATCGTACCTACAATAGGATATACATGTGCACCTCTATGTTCAATTGCTCAATAACAGCATAATCTTTCAGTCCTACAATTCAGTTGTGCTTATTAAAAACAAACATTGAGTAAAAGAAAATAAATGTGGTTGAGTGACCCAAAATACTTAAATCATAGTGGGTTCAGGGGATAGTAAAATTACTAGCTCGGCATAAATTGAGCGAACAACACAAACACACACACAAAATCAAACAAACACAAACACAAGGTCAAACAAAAACGCAAAAAAAAAAAACACAAACAAAAATAAAAACACAAAACACAAAAACAAACACAAAAGAAAACACAAACAAAAAAACAAACGCAAACACAATAGGATGACAGTGAAAGTATAGACACATTAAGAAGTATTGGTAGAATAGGATCATACCCACATTAGGATGTACACGTGCATTTGCATAAGACAAACACAAACACAATATGCGGATAGTGGAAGTATAGAAACATTAATAAGTATTGGTGGAATTGGATCATACCTGCAAAAGGATGTACACGCGCACATAGATAAGACAAATAAAAAAAATACAAACACAATAGCATGACAGTGGAAATATAGACACATTGGTAAATATTGGTGGAATAGGATCATACCTGCAAAAGGATGACAGCGGAAGTATATGCACATTAATAAGTATTGGTGCAATAGGATCATTCCTACAGTAGAATGTTCACATGCACCTACATAAGATAAACACAAATATAATAGAATGACAGTGGATGTATATACATATTAATAAGTACTGGTGAAATAAGATCATACCTACAATAGGATGTACACTTGTACCTGCATAAGACAAAGACAAAGATGAACATAATAAGTTGACAGTGGACGTGTAGAAAGATTAGTAACTATTGGTAGAGTAGGAACATGCCTGCAATCGGATGTACACTTGCACCTACATAAGTCAAACACAAAAAGAAATACAATAGGATGACAGTGGAAGTATATACACATTAATAGGTATTGGTGGAGTAGGATCAAACCTACAATAGGATGTTCACATGCACCTACATAAGACAAACACAATAGGATGACGATGGAAGTATAGACATATTGATAAGTATTGATGGAATAGGATCACACCTGCAATCGAATGTACACGTGCACCTGCATAAGACAAATACAAAGACAAACATAATAAGAGGATATGGGATGGATAGACATATTAATAAGTATTGGTGGAATAGGATGATACCAGCAATATGATGTACACTTGAACCTGCATAAAAGAAACGCAAACAAAAACACAATAGGATGACAGTGGAAGTATAGAAATATTAATAAGTATTGGTTGAATAGGATCATATCTGCAATAGGATGTACATGTGGACCGGCATAAGACAAATTAAAGAAAAAACACAAACACAAACACAATAGGGTTACAGTGAAAATATGGACACACTATTAAGAATTAGTGGAATAGGATCATACCTGCAATAGGATATACATGTGCACCTCTATGTTCAATTGCTCAATAACATTAGCTGCATTTTCGTCATGTCACAGATTTTTCATCCCACAACAGCATACTCTTTCAGTCCTGCAATTCAGTTGTGCTTATTAAAAACAAACATTGAGTAAAACAAAATAAATGTGGTTGAGTGACCCAAAATACTTAACTCATAGTGGGTTGAGGGGGTTGTAAAATTACTAGCACGACATAAATTGAGTAAACAAGACAAACTCCAACACACAAACATAAACACAGACAAAATCATACAAACACAAACACAAGGTCAAACACAAACGCAAAAAAAAAACACTCAAACAAAAATAAAAACATAAACACAAAAACAAAGAAAAAAGAAAACGCAAACAAAAAAGTGAACGCAAACACAATAGGATGACAGTGAAAGTATAGACACATTAATAAGTATTGATACAATAGGATCATACATGCATTAGGATATACACATGCATTTGCATAAGACAAATGCAAACACAAGCACAATACGCCGATAGTGGAAGTATAGAAACATTAATAAGTATTGGTGGAATTGGATCATACCTGCAATAGGATCTACACATGCACATAGATAAGACAAATAAAAAAAAATACAAACACAATAGGATGACAGTGGAAATGTAGACACAATGATAAATATTGGTGGAATATGATCATACCTGTAAAAGGATGTACATGTGCATCTGCATAAGACAAACATAATAAGAGGACAGTGTAAGTATACACACATTAATAATTATTGGTGAAATAGGACCATACCTACAACAGGATGTACACTTGCACCTGCATAAGACTAACACAAAGATGAACACAATAAGTTGAAAGTAGACATAAAGAAACATTAATAAGTATTTGTGGAATAGGATCATACCTGTAATAGATTGTATACGTTCATTTGCATAAGTTAAGCACAAACAGAAATACAATAGGATGAAAGTGGAAGTATATACACATTAACAAGTATTGGTGCAACAGGATCATACCTACAGTAGAATGTTCACATGCACCTATATAAGATAAACACAAACACAATAGAATGATAGTGGATATATAAACATATTAATAAGTACTGGTGAAATGAGATCATACCTACAATAGGATGTACACTTGTACCTACATAAGACAAAGACAAAGATGAACATAATAAGTTGACAGTGGACGTGTAGAAACATTAGTAACTATTGGTGGAGTAGGAACATACCTGTAATGGGATGTACACGTGCACCTACATGAGTCAAACACACACAGAAATACAATAGGATGACAGTGAAAGTATATACACATTAACACGTATTGGTGGAATAGGATCATACCTACAATAGGATGTTCACATGCACCTACATAAGACAAACACAATAGGATGACGATGGAAGTATAGACATATTGATAAGTATTGATGGAATAGGATCACACCTGCAATAGGATGTACACGTGCACGTGCATAAGACAAACACAAAGACAAACATAATAAGAGGATAGGGGATGTATAGACATATTAATAAGTATTGGTGGAATAGGATCATACCAGCAATATGATGTATACATGAACCTGCATAAAAGAAACGCAAACAAAAACACAATAGGATGACAGTGGAAGTATAGAAACATTAATAAGTATTGGTGGAATAGGATCATACCTGCAAGAGGATGTACATGTGGACCTGCATAAGACAAATAACAAAAAACACAAACACAAACACAATAGGGTTACAGTGAACATATGGAGACACTATTAAGAATTAGTGGAATAGGATCATACCTGCAATAGGATATACATGTGCACCTCTATGTTCAATTTCTCAACAACATTAGCTGCATTTTTGTCACGTCACAGATTTTTCGTGCCACAACAACATATTCTTTTAGTCTTACAATTCAGTTGTGCTTATTAAAAACAAACATTGAGTAAAAGAAAATAAATGTGGTTGAGTGACCCAAAATACTTAACTCATAGTGGGTTGAGGGGTTTGTAAAATTACTAGCTCGGCATAAATTGAGCGAACAACACAAACACACACACACAAACATAAGCACAGACAAACACAAACATAAACACAGATAAAATCATACAAACACAAACACAAGGTCAAACACAAACGCAAAAAAAAACACACAAATAAAAATAAAAAACACAAACACAAAAACAAACACAAAAGAAAATGCAAACAAAAAAGCAAACGCAAGCACAATAGGATGACAGTGATAGTATAGACACATTAATAAGTATTGGTAGAATAGGATCACACTTGCATTAGGATGTACACGTGCATTTGCATAAGACAAACAGAACTATAGAAACATTAATAAGTATTGGTGGAATTGGATCATACCTGCAATAAGATGTACACAAGCACATGGATAAGACAAATAAAAAAAAATACAAACACAATAGGATGACAGTGGAAGTGTAGACACATTGGTAAATATTGCTGGAATAGGATCATACCTGCAAAAGGATGTACATGTGCATATTCATAAGACAAACATAATGAGAGGACAGTGGAAATATAGACACATTAATAAGTATTGGTGAAATAGAATCATTCCTACAACAGGATGTACACTTGCACCTCCATAACACAAACACAAAGATGAACACAATAAGTAGAAAGTAGACATAAAGAAACATTAATAAGTATTTGTGGAATAGGATCATACCTGTAATAGATTGTATACGTTCATTTGCATAAGTTAAGCACAAACAGAGATACAATAGGATGACAGTGGAAGTATATACTCATTAAAAAGTATTGGTTCAATAGGATCATACCTACAGTAGAATGTTCACATGCACCTATATAAGATAAACAAAAACACAATAGAATGATAGTGGATATATAAACATATTAATAAGTACTGGTGAAATGAGATCATACCTACGATAGGATGTACACTTGTACCTACATAAGACAAAGACAAAGATGAACGTAATAAGTTGACAGTGGACGTGTAGAAACATTAGTAACTATTGGTGGAGTAGGAACATACCTGCAATGGGATGTACACGTGCACCTACATGAGTCAAACACAAACAGAAATACAATAGGATGATAGTGGAAGTATATACACATTAACACGTATTGGTGGAATAGGATCATACCTACAATAGGATGTTCACATGCACCTACATAAGACAAACACAATAGGATGACGATGGAAGTATAGACATATTGATAAGTATTGATGGAATAGGATCACACCTGTAATAGGATGTACACGTGTACCTGCATAAGATAAACTCAAAGACAAACATAATAAGAGGATAGGGGATGTATAGACATATTAATAAGTATTGGTGGAATAGGATCATACCAACAATATGATGTACACTTGAACCTGCATAAAAGAAACGCAAACAAAAACACAATAGGATGACAGTGGAAGTATAGAAACATTAATAACTATTGGTGGAATAGGATCATACCTGCAATAGTATGTACATGTGGACCTGCATAAGACAAATAAAAAAAAACACAAACACAAACACAATAGGGTTATAGTGAAAATATGGACACACTACTAAGAATTAGTAGAATAGGATTGTACCTGCAATAGGATATACATGTGCACCTCTATGTTCAATTGCTCAATAACATTAGCTGCATTTTCGTCGCGTCACAGATTTTTCGTCTCACAACAGCATATTCTTTCAGTCCTGCAGTTGTGCTTATTAAAAACAAACTTTGAGTAAAAGAAAATAAATGTGGTTGAGTGACCCAAAATACTTAACTCACAGTGGGTTGAGGGGGTTGTAAAATTACTAGTACGACATAAATTGAGTGAACAACACAAACTCACACACACAAACATAAACACACACAAAATCATACAAACACAAACACAAGGTCAAACACAAACGCAAAAAAAAAAAAAAAAAAACACAAACACAAACACAAAGAAAAAAGAATATGCAAACAAAAAAGTGAACGCAAACACAATAGGATGACAGTGAAAGTATAGACACATTAATAAGTAGTGATACAATAGGATCATACATGCATTAGGATATACACGTGCATTTGCATAAGACAAATACAAACACAAACACAATACGCCGATAGTGGAAGTATAGAAACATTAATAAGTATTGGTGGAATTGGATCATACCTGCAATAGCATCTATACATGCACATAGATAAGACAAAGAAAAAAAATACAAACACAATAGGATGACAGTGGAAGTGTAGACACATTGGTAAATATTGGTGGAATAGGATCATACCTGCAAAAGGATGTACATGTGCATCTGCATAAGACAAACATAATAAGAGGACAGTGTAAGTATACACACATTAATAATTATTGGTGAAATAGGACCATACCTACAACAGGATGTACACTTGCACCTGCATAAGACAAACACAAAGATGAACACAATAAGTTGAAAGTATACATAAAGAAACATTAATAAGTATTTGTGGAATAGGATCATACCTGTAATAGATTGTATACGTTCATTTGCATAAGTTAAGCACAAACAGAAATACAATAGGATGAAAGTGGAAGTATATACATATTAACAAGTATTGGTGCAACACGATCATACGTACAGTAGAATGTTCACATGCACCTATATAAGATAAACACAAACACAATAGAATGATAGTTGATATATAAACATATTAATAAGTACTGGTGAAATGAGATCATACCTACAATAGGATGTACACTTGTACCTACATAAGACAAAGACAAAGATGAACATAATAAGTTGACAGTGGACGTGTAGAAACATTAGTAACTATTGGTGGAGTAGGAACATACCTGTAATGGGATGTACACGTGCACCTACATGAGTCAAACACACAGAAATACATTAGGATGACAGTGAAAGTATATACGCATTAACACGTATTGGTGGAATAGGATCATACCTACAATAGGATGTTCACATGCACCTACATAAGACAAACACAATAGGATGACGATGGAAGTATAGACATATTGATAAGTATTGATGGAATAGGATCACACCTGCAATAGGATGTACACGTGCACCTGCATAAGACAAACACAAAGACAAACATAATAAGAGGATAGGGGATGTATCGACATATTAATAAGTATTGGTGGAATAGGACCATACCAGCAATATGATGTACACTTGAACCTGCATAAAAGAAATGCAAACAAAAACACAATAGGATGACAGTGGAAGTATAGAAACATTAATAAGTATTGGTGGAATAGGATCATACCTGCAAGAGGATGTACATGTGGACCTGCATAAGACAAATAACAAAAAACACAAACACAATAGGGTTACAGTGAAAATATGGACACACTATTAAGAATTAGTAGAATAGGATCATACCTGCAATAGGATATACATGTGCACCTCTATGTTCAATTGCTCAACAACATTAGCTGCATTTTCGTCACGTCACAGATTTTTCGTGCCACAACAACATATTCTTTCAGTCTTACAATTCAGTTGTGCTTATTAAAAACAAACATTGAGTAAAAGAAAATAAATGTGGTTGAGTGACCCAAAATACTTAACTCATAGTGGGTTGAGGGGTTTGTAAAATTACTAGCTCAGCAGAAATTGAGCGAACAACACAAACACACACACACACAAACATAAGCACAGACAAACACAAAAATAAACACAGATAAAATCATACAAACACAAACACAAGGTCAAATACAAACGCAAAAACAAACACACAAATAAAAATAAAAACACAAACACAAAAACAAACACAAAAGAAAACGCAAACAAAAAAGCAAACGCAAACACAATAGGATGACAGTGAAAGTATAGACACATTAATAAGTATTGTAGAATAGGATCATACCTGTATTAGGATGTACACATGCATTTGCATAAGACAAACACAAACACAATACGCCGATAGTGGAACTATAGAAACATTAATAAGTATTGGTGGAATTTGATCATACCTGCAATAAGATGTACACAAGCACATCGATAAGACAAATAAAAAAAATACAAACACAATAGGATGACAGTGGAAGTGTAGACACATTGGTAAATATTGCTGGAATAGGATCATACCTGGAAAAGGATATACATGTGCATCTCCATAAGACAAACATAATAAGAGGACAGTGGAAGTATAGACACATTAATAAGTATTGGTGATATAGGATCATTCCTACAACAAGATGTACACTTGCACCTGCATAAGACAAACACAAAGATGAACACAATAAGTTGAAAGTAGACATAAAGAAACATTAATAAGTATTTGTGGAATAGGATCATACCTGTAATAGATTGTATACATTCATTTGCATAAGTTAAGCACAAACAGAAATACAATAGGATGACAGTGGAAGTATATACTCATTAATAAGTATTGGTTCAATAGGATCATACCTATAGTAGAATGTTCACATGCACCTATATAAGATAAACAAAAACACAATAAAATGATAGTGGATATATAAACATATTAATAAGTACTAGTGAAATGACATCATACCTACGATAGGATGTACACTTGTACCTACATAAGACAAAGACAAAGATGAACATAATAAGTTGACAGTGGACGTGTAGAAACATTAGTAACTATTGGTGGAGTAGGAACATACCTGCAATGGGATGTAAACGTGCACCTACATGAGTCAAACACAAACAGAAATACAATAGGATGACAGTGGAAGTATATACACATTAACACGTATTGGTGGAATAGGATCATACCTACAATAGGATGTTCACATGCACCTACATAAGGCAAACACAATAGGATGACGATGGAAGTATAGACATATTCATAAGTATTGATGGAATAGGATCACACCTGCAATAGGATGTACACGTGCACCTGCATAAGACAAACACAAAGACAAACATAATAAGAGGATAGGGGATGTATAGACATATTAATAAGTATTGGTGGAATAGGATCATACTAGCAATATGATGTACACTTGAACATGCATAAAAGAAATGCAAACAAAAACACAATAGGATGACAGTGGAAGTATAGAAACATTAATAAGTATTGGTGGAATAGGATCATACCTGCAAGAGGATGTACATGTGGACCTGCATAAGACAAATAACAAAAAACACAAACACAAAAACAATAAGGTTACAGTGAAAACATGGTCACACTATTAAGAATTAGTGTAATAGGATCATACCTGCAATAAGATATACATGTGCACCTCTATGTTCAATTGCTCAACAACATTAGTTGCATTTTCGTCGCGTCATAGATTTTTCGTGCCACAACAACATATTCTTTTAGTCTTACAATTCAGTTGTGCTTATTAAAGACAAACATTGAGTAAAAGAAAATAAATGTGGTTGATTGACCCAAAATACTTTACTCATAGTGGGTTGAGGGGTTTGTAAAATTACTAGCTCGGCATAAATTGAGCGAACAACACAAACACACACACACACAAACATAAGCACAGACAAACACAAACATAAACACAGATAAAATCATACAAACACAAACACAAGGTCAAACACAAACGCAAAAAAAAACACACAAACAAAAATAAAAACACAAACACAAAATCAAACACAAAAGAAAACGCAAACAAAAAAGCAAACACAAACACAATAGGATGACTGTGAAAGTATAGACACATTAATAAGTATTGGTAGAATAGGATCATACCTGCATGAGGGTGTACACGTGCATTTGCATAAGACAAACATAAACACAAACACAATACCCCGATAGTTGAAGTATAGAAACATTAATAAGTATTGGTGGAATTGGATCATACCTGCAATAAGATGTAGACAAGCACATGGATAAGACAAATTAAAAAGAATACAAACACAATAGAATAACATTGGAAGTGTAGAGACATTGGTAAATATTGGTGGAATAGGATCATACATGCAAAAGGATGTACATGTGCATCTGCATAAGACAAACATAATAAGAGGACAGTGGAAGTATAGACACATTAATAAGTATTGGTGAAATAGGATCATACCTACAACAAGATGTACACTTGCACCTACATAAGACAAACACAAAGATGAACACAATAAGTTGAAAGTAGACATAAAGAAACATTAATAAGTATTTGTGGAATAGGATCATACTTGTAATAGATTGTATATGATCATTTGCATAAGTTAAGCACAAACAGAAATACAATAGGATGATAGTGAAAATATATACACATTAATAAGTATTGGTGCAATAGGATCATACATACAGTAGAATGTTGACATGCACCTATATAAGATAAATACAAACACAATAAAATGATAGTGGATGTATAAACATATTAATAAGTACTGGTGAAATGAGATCATACCTACAATAGGATGTACACTTGTACCTACATAAGACAAAGACAAAGATGAACATAATAAGTTGACAGTGGACGTGTAGAAACATTGGTAACTATTGGTGGAGTAGGAACATACCTGTAATGGGATGTACACGTGCAGCTACATGAGTCAAACACAAACAGAAATACAATAGGATGACAGTGGAAGTATATACACATTAACACGTATTGGTGGAATAGGATCATACCTACAATAGGATGTTCACATGCACCTACTTAAGACAAACACAATAGGATGATGATGGAAGTATAGACATATTGATAAGTATTAATGGAATAGGATCACACCTGCAATAGGATGTACACGTGCACCTGCATAAGACAAACACAAATACAAACATAATAAGAGGATGGGGGATTTATAGACATATTAATAAGTATTGGTGGAATAGGATCATACCAGCAATATGATGTACACTTGAACTTGCATAAAAGAAATGCAAACAAAAACACAATAGGATGACAGTGGAAGTATAGAAACATTAATAAGTATTGGTGGAATAGGATCATACCTGCAAGAGGATGTACATGTGGACCTGCATAAGACAAATAACAAAAAACACAAACACAATAGGGTTACGGTGAAAATATGGACACACTATTCAGAATTAGTGGAATAGGATCATACCTGCATTAGGATATACACGTGCACCTCTATGTTCAATTGCTCACAAACATTATTTGCATTTTCGTCACGTCACAGATTTTTCGTGCCACAACAATATATTCTTTCACTCTTACAATTCAGTTGTGCTTATTAAAAACAAACATTGAGTAAAACAAAATAAATGTGATTGAGTGACCCAAAATACTTAACTCATAGTGGGTTGAGGGGTTTGTAAAATTACTAGCTCGGCATAAATTGAGCGAACAACACAAACACACACACACAAACATAAGCATAGACAAACACAAACATAAACACAGATAAAATCATACAAACACAAGGTCAAACACAAACGCAAAAAAAAAACACAAACAAAAATAAAAACACAAACACAAAAACAAACACAAAAGAAAACGCAAACAAAAAAGCAAACGCAAACACAATAGGATGACAGTGAAAGTATAGACACATTAATAAGTATTGGTAGAATAAGATCATGCTTGCATTAGGGTGTACACCTGCATTTGCATAAGACAAACACAAACCCAAACACAATACGTCGATAGTTGAAGTATAGAAACATTAATAAGTATTGGTGGAATTGGATCATACCTGCAATAAGATGTACACAAGCACATGGATAAGACAAATAAAAAAAAATACAAACACAATAGGATGACAGTGGACGTGTAGACACATTGGTAAATATTGGTGGAATAGGATCATACATGCAAAAGGATGTACATGTGCATCTGCATAAGACAAACACAACAAGAGGACAGTGGAAGTATAGACAGATTAATAAGTATTGGTGAAATAGGATCATGCCTACAATAGGATGTACACTTGCAACTGCATAAGACAAACACAAAGATGAACACAATAAGTTGAAAGTAGACATAAAGAAACATTAATAAGTATTTGTGGAATAGAATCATACTTGTAATAGATTGTATACGATCATTTGCATAAGTTAAGCACAAACAGAAATACAATAGGATGATACTGAAAATATATACACATTAATAAGTATTGGTGCAATAGGATCATACCTACAGTAGAATGTTCACATGCACCTATATAAGATAAACACAAACTCAATAGAATGATAGTGGATGTATAAACATATTAATAAGTACTGGTGAAATGAGATCATACCTACAATAGGATGTACACTTGTACCTGCATAAGACAAAGACAAAGATGAACATAATAAGTTGACAGTGGACGTGTAGAAACATTAGTAACTATTGGTGGAGTAGGAACATACCTGCAATGGGATGTACACGTGCACCTACATGAGTCAAACACAAACAGAAATACAATAGGATGACAGTGGAAGTATATACACATTAACACGTATTGGTGGAATAGGATCATACCTACAATAGGATGTTCACATGGACCTACATAAGACAAACACAATAGGATGACGATGGAAGTACAGACATATTGATAAGTATTGATGGAATAGGATCACACCTGCAATAGGATGTACACGTGCACCTGCATAAGACAAACACAAAGACAAACATAATAAGAGGATGGGGGATTTATAGACATATTAATATGTATTGGTGGAATAGGATCATACCAACAATATGATGTACACTTGAACCTGCATAGAAGAAATGCAAACAAAAACACAATACGATGACAGTGGAAGTATAGAAACATTAATAAGTATTGGTTGAATAGGATCATACCTGCAAGAGGATGTACATGTGGACCTGCATAAGAAAAATAACAAAAAACACAAACACAAACACAATAGGGTTATGATGAAAATATGGACACACTATTAAGAATTAGTGGAAAAGGATCATACCTGCAATATGATATACATGTGCACCTCTATGTTCAATTGCTCAACAACATTATCTGCATTTTCGTCGCGTCACAGATTTTTCGTCCCACAACAACATATTCTTTTAGTCTTACAATTCAGTTGTGCTTATAAAAAACAAACATTGAGTAAAAGAAAATAAATGTGGTTGAGTGACCCAAAATACTTAACTCATAGTGGGTTGAGGGGTTTGTAAAATTACTAGCTCGGCATAAATTGAGTGAACAACACAAACACACACACACACAAACATAAGCACAGACAAACACAAACATAAACACAGATAAAATCATACAAACACAAACACAAGGTCAAACACAAACGCAAAAAAAAAACACACAAACAAAAATAAAAAAACAAACACAAAAGAAAACGCAAACAAAAAAGCAAACGCAAACACAATAGGATGACAGTGAAAGTATAGACACATTAATAAGTATTGGTAGAGTAAGATCATATTTGCATTAGGGTGTACACCTGCATTTGCATAAGACAAACACAAACCCAAACACAATACGTCGATAGTTGAAGTATAGAAACATTAATAAGTATTGGTGGAATTGGATCATACCTGCAATAAGATGTACACAAGCACATGGATAAGACAAATAAAAAAAAATACAAACACAATAGGATGACAGTGGAAGTGTAGACACATTGGTAAATATTGGTGGAATAGGATCATAAATGCAAAAGGATGTACATGTGCATCTGCATAAGACAAACATAATAAGAGGACAGTGGAAGTATAGACACATTAATAAGTATTGGTGAAATAGGATCATACCTACAATAGGATGTACACTTGCAACTGCATAAGACAAACACAAAGATGAACACAATAAGTTGAAAGTAGACATAAAGAAACATTAATAAGTATTTGTGGAATAGAATCATACATGTAATAGATTGTATACGATCATTTGCATAAGTTAAGCACAAACAGAAATACAATAGGATGATAGTGGAAATATATACACATTAATAAGTATTGGTGCAATAGGATAATACCTATAGTAGAATGTTCACATGCACCTATATAAGATAAACACAAACACAATAGAATGATAGTGGATGAATAAACATATTAATAAGTACTGGTGAAATGAGATCATACCTACAATAGGATGTAAACTTGTACCTACATAAGACAAAGACAAAGATGAACGTAATAAGTTGACAGTGGACGTGTAGAAACATTAGTAACTATTGGTGGAGTAGGAACATACCTGCAATGGGATGTACACGTGCACCTACATGAGTCAAACACAAAAAAAAAATACAATAGGATGACAGTGGAAGAATATACACATTAACACATATTGGTGGAATAGGATCATACCTACAATAGGATGTTCACATGCACCTACATAAGACAAACACAATAGGATGACGATGGAAGTATAGACATATTGATAAGTATTGATGGAATAGGATCACACCTACAATAGGATGTACACGTGCACCTGCATAAGACAAACACAAAGACCAACATAATAAGAGGATAGAGGATGTATAGACATATTAATAAGTATTGGTGGAATAGGATCATACCAGCAATATGATGTACACTTGAACCTGCATAAAAGAAATGCAAACAAAAACACAATAGGATGACAGTGGAAGTATAGAAACATTAATAAGCTTTCGGTGGAATAGGATCATACCTACAAGAGGATGTACATGTGGACCTGCATAAGACAAATAACAAAAAACACAAACACAAAAACAATAAGGTTAAAGTGAAAATATGGTCACACTATTAAGAATTAGTGGAATAGGATCATACCTGCAATAAGATATACATGTGCACCTCTATGTTCAATTGCTCAACAACATTAGTTGCATTTTCGTCGCGTCATATATTTTTCGTGCCACAACAGCATATTCTTTCAGTCTTACAATTCAGTTGTGCTTATTAAAGGCAAACATTGAGTAAAAGAAAATAAATGTGGTTGATTGACCCAAAATACTTTACTCATAGTGGGTTGAGGGGTTTGTAAAATTACTAGCTCGGCATAAATTGAGAGAACAACACAAACACACACACAAACATAAGCACAGACAAACACAAACATAAACACAGATAAAATCATACAAACACAAACACAAGGTCAAACACAAACGCAAAAAAAAACACACAAACAAAAATAAAAAAACAAACACAAAAGAAAACGCAAACAAAAAAGCAAACGCAAACACAATAGGATGACAGTGAAAGTATTGACACATTAATAAGTATTGGTAGAATAAGATCATACTTGCATTAGGGTGTACACCTGCATTTGCATAAGACAAACACAAACCCAAACACAATACATCGATAGTTGAAGTATAGAAACATTAATAAGTATTGGTGGAATTGGATCATACCTGCAATAAGATGTACACAAGCACATGGATAAGACAAATAAAAAAAAATACAAACACAATAGAATGACAGTGGAAGTGTAGACACATTGGTAAATATTGGTGGAATATGATCATACATCCAAAAGGATGTACATGTGCATCTGCATAAGACAAACATAACAACAGGACAGTGGAAGTATAGACACATTAATAAGTATTGGTGAAATAGGATCATACCTACAACAGGATGTACACTTGCAACTGCATAAGACAAACACAAAGATGAACACAATAAGTTGAAAGTAGACATAAAGAAACATTAATAAGTATTTGTGGAATAGAATCATACCTGTAATAGATTGTATACGATCATTTGCATAAGTTAAGCACAAACAGAAATACAATAGGATGATAGTGGAAATATATACACATTAATAAGTATTGGTGCAATAGGATCATACCTATAGTAGAATGTTCACATGCACCTATATAACATAAACACAAACACAATAGAATGATAGTGGATGAATAAACATATTTATAAGTACTGGTGAAATGAGATCATACCTACAATAGGATGCACACTTGTACCTACATAAGACAAAGACAAAGATGAACGTAATAAGTTGACAGTGGACGTGTAGAAACATTAGTAACTATTGGTGGAGTAGGAACATACCTGCAATGGGATGTACACGTGCACCTACATGAGTCAAACACAAACAAAAATACAATAGGATGACAGTGGAAGTATATACACATTAACACATATTGGTGGAATAGGATCATACCTACAATAGGATGTTCACATGCACCTACATAAGACAAACACAAGAGGATGACGATGGAAGTATAGACATAATGATAAGTATTGATGGAATAGGATCACACATGCAATAGGATCTACACGTGCACCTGCATAAGACACACACAAAGACCAAAATAATAAGAGGATAGGGGATGTATAGACATATTAATAAGTATTGGTGGAATAGGATCATACCAGCAATATGATGTACACTTGAACCTACATAAAAGAAATGCAAATAAAAAGACAATAGGATGACAATGGAAGTATAGAAACATTAATAAGTATTGGTGGAATAGGATCATACCTACAAAAGGATGTACATGTGGACCTGCATAAGACAAATAACAAAAAACACAAACACAAAAACAATAAGGTTATAGTGAAAATATGGTCACACTATTAAGAATTAGTGGAATAGGATCATACCTGCAATAAGATATACATGTGCACCTCTATGTTCAATTGCTCAACAACATTAGTTGCATTTTCGTCGCGTCCTAGATTTTTCGTGCCACAACAGCATATTCTTTCAGTCTTACAATTCAGTTGTGCTTATTAAAGACAAACATTGAGTAAAAGAAAATAAATGTGGTTGATTGACCCAAAATAATTTACTCATAGTGGGTTGAGGGGTTTGTAAAATTACTAGCTCGACATAAATTGAGCGAACAACACAAAGACACAAACATAAGCACAGACAAACACCAACATAAACACAGATAAAATCATACAAACACAAACACAAGGTCAAACACAAATGCAAAAAAAAACACACAGACAAAAATAAAAACACAAACACAAAAAAAACACAAAAGAAAACGCAAACAAAAAAGCAATCGCAAACACAATAGGATGACTGTGAAAGTATAGACACATTAATAAGTATTGGTAGAATAGGATCATACCTGCATTAGGGTGTACACATGCATTTGCATAAGACAAACATAAACACAAACACAATACGCCGATAGTTGAAGTATAGAAACATTAATAAGTATTGGTGGAATTGGATCATACCTGCAATAAGATGTAGACAAGCACATGGATAAGACAAATTAAAAAGAATACAAACACAATAGGATAACAGTGGAAGTGTAGAGACATTGGTAAATATTGGTGGAATAGGATCATACATGCAAAAGGATGTACATGTGCATCTGCATAAGACAAACATAATAAGAGGACAGTGGAAGTATAGACACATTAATAAGTATTGGTGAAATAGGATCATATCTACAACAGGATGTACACTTGCAACTGCATAAGACAAACACAAAGATGAACACAATAAGTTGAAAGTAGACATAAAGAAACATTAATAAGTATTTGTGGAATAGAATCATACCTGTAATAGATTGTATACGATCATTTGCATAAGTTAAGCACAAACAGAAATACAATAGGATGATAGTGAAAATATATACACATTAATAAGTATTGGTGCAATATGATCATACCTACAGTAGAATGTTCACATGCACCTATATAAGATAAACACAAACTCAATAGAATGATAGTGGATGTATAAACATATTAATAAGTACTGGTGAAATGAGATCATACCAACAATAGGATGTACACTTGTACCTACATAAGACAAAGACAAATATGAACATAATAAGTTGACAGTGGACGTATAGAAACATTAGTAACTATTGGTGGAGTAGGAACATACCTGCAATGGGATGTATACGTGCACCTACATGAGTCAAACACAAACAGAAATACAATAGGATGACAGTGGAAGTATATACACATTAACACGTATTGGTGGAATAGGATCATACCTACAATAGAATGTTCACTAGTACCTACATAAGACAAACACAATAGGATGACGATGGAAGTATAGACATATTGATAGGTATTGATGGAATAGGATCACACTTGCAATATGATGTACACTTGAACCTGCATAAAAGAAATGCAAACAAAAACACAATAGGATGACAGTGGAAGTATAGAAACATTAATAAGTATTGGTGGAATAGGATCATACCTGCAAGAGGATGTACATGTGAATCTGCATAAGACAAATAACAAAAAACACAAACACAAACACAATAGGGTTACGATGAAAATATGGACACACTATTAAGAATTAGTGAAATAGGATCATACCTGCAATAGGATATACATGTGCACCTCTATGTTCAATTGCTCAACAACATTATCTGCATTTTCGTCGCGTGCAGATTTTTCGTCCCACAACATATTCTTTCAGTCTTACAATTCAGTTAGGCTTATTAAAAACAAACATTGAGTAAAAGAAAATAAATGTAGTTGAGTGACCCAAAATACTTAACTCATTGTGGGTTGAGGGGTTTGTAAAATTTCTAGCTCGGCATAAATTGAGCGAACAACACAAACACACACACACAAACATAACCACAGACAAACACAAACATAAACACAGATAAAATCATACAAACACAAACACAAGGTCAAACACAAACGAAAAAAAAAAACACAAACAAAAATAAAAAAACAAACACAAAAACAAACACAAAAGAAAACGCAACCAAAAAAGCAAACGCAAACACAATAGGATGACAGTGAAAGTATAGACACATTAATAAGTATTGGTAGAATAAGATCATACTTGCATTAGGGTGTACACCTGCATTTGCATAAGACAAACACAAACCCAAACACAATACGTCGATAGTTAAAGTATAGAAACATTAATAAGTATTGGTGGAATTGGATCATACCTGCAATAAGATGTACACAAGCACATGGATAAGACAAATAAAAAAAAATACAAACACAATAGGATGACAGTGGAAGTGTAGACACATTGGTAAATATTGGTGGAATAGGATCATACATGCAAAAGGATGTACATGTGCATCTGCATAAGACAAACATAACAAGAGGACAGTGGAAGTATAGACACATTAATAAGTATTGGTGAAATAGGATCATACCTACAACAGGATGTACACTTGCAACTGCATAAGACAAACACAAAGATGAACACAATAAGTTGAAAGTAGACATAAAGAAACATTAATAAGTATTTGTGGAATAGGATCATACCTGTAATAGATTGTATACGATCATTTGCATAAGTTAAGCACAAACAGAAATACAATAGGATGATAGTGGAAATATATACACATTAATAAGTATTGGTGCAATAGGATCATACCTATAGTAGAATGTTCACATGCACCTATATAACATAAACACAAACACAATAGAATGATAGTAGATGTATAAACATATTAATAAGTACTGGTGAAATGAGATCATACCTACAATAGGATGTACACATGTAACTACATAAGACAAAGACAAAGATGAACATAATAAGTTGACAGTGGACGTGTAGAAACATTAGTAACTATTGGTGGAGTAGGAACATACCTGCAATGGGATGTACACGTGCACCTACATGAGTCAAACACAAAAAAAAATACAATAGGATGACAGTGGAAGTATATACACATTAACACGTATTGGTGGAATAGGATCATACCTACAATAGGATGTTCACATGTACCTACATAAGACAAACACAATAGGATGACGATGGAAGTATAGACATATTGATAAGTATTAATGGAATAGGATCACACCTGCAATAGGATGTACACGTGCATCTGCATAAGACAAACACAAAGACAAACATAATAAGAGGATGGGGGATTTATAGACATATTAATATGTATTGGTGGAATAGGATCATACCAGCAATATGATGTACACTTGAACCTGCATACAAGAAACGCAAACAAAAACACAATAGGATGACAGTGGAAGTATAGAAACATTAATAAGTATTGGTGGAATAGGATCATACATGCAAGAGGATGTACATGTGGACCTGCACAAGACAAATAACAAAAAACACAAACACAAACACAATAGGGTTACAGTGAAAATATGGACACACTATTAAGAATTAGTAGAATAGGATCATACCTGCAATAGGATATACATGTGCACCTCTATGTTCAATTGCTCAACAACATTAGCTGCATCTTTGTCACGTCACAGATTTTTCGTGCCACAACAACATATTCTTTCAGTCTTACAATTCAGTTGTGCTTATTAAAAACAAACATTGAGTAAAAGAAAATAAATGTGGTTGAGTGACCCAAAATACTTAACTCATAGTGGGTTGAGGGGTTTGTAAAATTACTAGCTCGACATAAATTGAACGAACAACACAAACACACACACACAAACATAAGCACAGACAAACACAAACATAAACACAGATAAAATCATACAAACACAAACACAAAGACAAAGTCAAACACAAACGCAAAAAAAAAACACACAAACAAAAATAAAAACACAAACACAAAAACAAACACAAAAGAAAACGCAAACAACAAAAGAAAACGCAAAAACAATAGGTTGACAGTGAAAGTATAGACACATTAATAAGTATTGGTAGAAGAGGATCAAACTTGCATTAGGATGTACACGTGCATTTGCATAAGACAAACACAAACACAAACACAATATGCCGATAGTTGAAGTATAGAAACATTAATAAGTATTGGTGGAATTGGATCATACCTGCAATAAGATGTACACAAGCACATGGATAAGACAAATAAAAAAACACTTGCAATGGGATGTACACGTCCACCTACATGAGTCAAACACAAACAGAAATACAATAGGATGACAGTAAAAGTATATACACATTAACACGTATTGGTGGAATAGGATCATACCTACAATAGGATGTTCACATGCACCTACATAAGACAAACACAATAGGAGGACGATGGAAGTATAAACATATTGATAAGTATTGATGGAATAGGATCACACCTGCAATAGGATGTACACGTGCACCTGCATAAGAGAAACACAAAGACAAACACAAAGACAAACATAATAAGAGGATACGGGATGTATAGACATATGAATAAGTATTTGTGGAATAGGATCATACCAGCAATATGAGTTACACTTGAACCTGCATAAAAGAAATGCAAACAAAAACACAATAGGATGACATTGGAAGTATAGAAACATTAATAAGTATAGGTGGAATAGGATCATACCTGCAAGAGGATGTACATGTGGACCTACATAAGACAAATAACAAAAAACACAAACACAAACACAATAGGGTTACAGTGAAAATATGGACACACTATTAAGAATTAGTGAAATAGGATCATACCTGCAATAGGATATACATGTGCACCTCTATGTTCAATTGCTCAACAACATTAGCTGCATTTTTGTCGCGTCACAGATTTTTCGTGCCACAACAACATATTCTTTCATTCTTACAATTCAGTTGTGCTTATTAAAAACAAACATTGAGTAAAAGAAAATAAATGTGGTTGAGTGACCCAAAATACTTAACTCATAGTGGGTTGAGGGGTTTGTAAAATTACTAGCTCGGCATAAATTGAGCGAACAACACAAACACACACACAAACATAAGCACAGACAAACACAAACATAAACACATATAAAATCATACAAACACAAACAAAAGGTCAAACACAAACACAAACGCAAAAAAAAAAAACACAAACACAAATCAAACACAAAAGAAAACGCAAACAAAAAAGCAAACGAAAACACAATAGGAAGACAGTGAAAGTATAGACACATTAATAAGTATTGGTAGAATAGGATCATACCTGCATTAGGATGTACACATGCATTTGCATAAGACAAACACAAACACAATACGCTGATAGTTGAAGTATAGAAACATTAATAAGTGTTGGTGGAATTGGATCATACCTGCAATAAGATGTACACAAGCACATTGATAAGACAAATAAAAAAAATATAAACACAATAGGATGACAGTGGAAGTGTAGACACATTGGTAAATATTGGTGGAATAGGATCATACATTCAAAAGGATGTACATGTGCATCTGCATAAGACAAACATAATAAAAAGACAGTGGAAGTGTAGACACATTAATAAGTATTGGTGAAATAGGACCATACCTACAACAGGATGTACACTTGCACGTGCATAAGACAAACACAAAGATGAACACAATAAGTTGAAAGTAGACATAAAGAAACATTAATAAGTATTTGTGGAATAGGATCATACCTGTAATAGATTGTATACGATCATTTGCATAAGTTAAGCACAAACAGAAATACAATAGGATGATAGTGGAAGTATATACACATTAATAAGTATTGGTGCAATAGGATCATACCTACAGTAGAATTTTCACATGCAACTATATAAGATAAACACAAACACAATAGAATGATAGTGGATATATAAACATATTAATAAGTACTGGTGAAATGAGATCATACCTACAGTAGGATGTACACTTGTATCTACATAAGACAAAGACAAAGATGAACATAATAAGTTGATAGTGGACGTGTAGAAACATTAGTAACTATTGGTGGAGTAGGAACATACCTGCAATGGGATGTACACGTGCACCTACATGAGTCAAATACAAACAGAAATACAATAGGATGACAGTGGAAGTATATACACATTAACACGTATTGGTGGAATAGAATCATACCTACAATGGGATGTTCACATGCACCTACATAAGACAAACACAATAGGATGACGATGGAAGTATAGATATATTGATAAGTATTGATAGAATAGGATCACTCCTACAATAGGATGTACACGTGCACCTGCATAAGACAAACACAAAGACAAACATAATAAGAGGATAGGGGATGTATAGACATATTAATAAGTATTGGTGGAATAGGATCATACCAGCAATATGATGTACACTTGAACCTACATAAAAGAAACACAAACAAAAACACAATAGGATGACAGTGGAAGTATAAAAACATTAATAAGTATTGGTGGAATAAGATCCTACCTGCAATAGATGTACATGTGGACCTGCATAAGGCAAATAAAAAAAAAAACACAAACACAATAGGGTTACGGTGAAAATATGGATATACTATTAAGAATTAGTGGAATAGGATCGTACCTGCAATAGGATAGACATGTGCACCTCTATGTTCAATTGCTCAATAACATTAGCTGCATTTTCGTCGCGTCACAGATTTTTCGTGCCACAACAGCATATTCTTTCAGTCCTGCAATTCAGTTGTGCTTATTCATGAAAAGGCAGTTAAAAGCTGAAATCTACGCTTATTTTAAAGAAAACTTGGGCAAAAGTATCAAACTGAGTAGAGTATTAAAGAGAACGAAAGCAAACAACTATTAGTAAGCTACGACAATGAGTGTTTACTAATCCTAGAAAAAGCCACAAACACAAAAATAAGACTGTCTGAATTTCTGTAAACTAACATACAGAGTCTTAGACTGTGGATTGTCATTCAGAGACAGTCAATTGGTCGATCGATTGTTTGATCTCTTCAAATTTTCTCAACAAATACATGGCGTCAGTAACTTTTGTGTCGAGAGCATCTGGTGACTCAATCAGATGTAATACCTCAATACTACTGTTCAGGTTCTTGATATACAAGTTTGTACCTTACTTATAAGGTTGAGGCTTCCAATTCTGCTCATGACGCTCTTTCAGCTCAAGCTCCCTTTCCGTTTTTCTCTGGGCTTTTCCAACATACCACTGCCTACCATCTAAAGTCTTTCCATCAAGAGCGTCCCGAGCTCTAGCAGCAGCAGCAGCAGCATTTGTGAAATTGACAAAACCAAAACCTTTTGATCTACCTTCTGCATCTGTCATCACTGCAGCACTAGTAATGGGTCCATATTCTCCAAAATTTGTCCCCAACTCAGCATCCGTTATTTTATGCGACAGGTTTTTTACATAAACATTACTAAAGTTTGCATCACCACTAGGAACAGCCTCTCTATCCTTCTTTCGCATGAAAGGACCCACATAAACCTTCTTATCATTGAGCAGCATGCCATTTAACCTGTCATTCGCATGAAAGGACCCACATAGACCTTCTTATCATTGAGCAGCATGCCATTTAACCTGTCAGTAGCCTCTTTTGCAGAGTCTTCGTTATCATACTGCACAAAAGCATGATCTTTAGACACGCCAGAAGCATCCCTCGCAACCTTGCAAGATAGAATATTTCCAAAAGTCGCAAAAACATCGAATAGATCCCTGTGATCGATTGACTTATCCAAATTCTGCACCATCAATCAAGAAATTACAAGATTCAATGAGCAAGCAGAAAAAGATTCAATAATACTCATCAAGGGGGAAGAATCTGCAAAAGGCACCTTTATAAAAAGGTTAGCTGCACCAGTCCTACGAAGAGTAGGGTCCCGATTAGAGTACATTACCCTAATGGGTTTGCCTTTCAACACACTGAAATTTAGCTCATACAATGCTTTTGCGGCTGCATAATAGTTACGATTTGTGATGAACGTTAAAATAGTCATAAACGACAACATCCACCATTAGTCCTATCAATGCAAGAACTATAAAGCAACTACACCGAGCAATGCAACAAAAAAAGCGAAGATCAATCCTATGCAAGAACAAACGCCAAGAATTGTATCAACCCAAGAACACAAGTGACCAATCTTACGAATGCAAGAAGAAACTAACCATTCTGAACGTTACTGAAATAGACGTAGCCGTAACCGAGGGATTTCTGAGTTGAAGAGTCCCTGCAAATTCTAATGGAAACGACTTGGGCAACCACGTTGAAGTGATCATAGAGCTGATCTTACAAAATAGTGAGTGTGAAATCTAAATTTAATTTGCCATTTTTATTTATTTATTATTTATCTAGTCCTTTGTAATCTTTTTATAATATATATATATATATATATATATATATATAATAATAATAATAATAATAATAATAACTTGTATTAATTATTAGAATATTTGAGAGAAAAAGAATTGATAATACGTATTTTATATATATTAGCAGAGACGGTAAAATACTTATATAAATTAAAATATTCAAATTAGAAAGTGGAGGGTCTTTCACTTTTCAAATTCAATTAATTTATTAACTATATTCTCTCTTTTTGTTGATGTCCTTTATATTTATTTGAACATATTAAAGAAAAAATATTTTGCAACACCATTAGTAAATTTAATATATTTTTTTAATTAATAAATTTTAAGATGAATATCTCTCTAATTTATAAGAAAACATTTTAGACAATACAAATCTTACATCGATTGATGTTAACTCGCAATTGTATTTTATTTCAATAATTAATGTATATTATAAATAATTTAATTAAATATATTATATATTGTCTAAATTTAGTTTTAGATTTATAAATTTAGGATTTAGAGTTTATATTTAATATATATTATTAACATGAATAATAAATGTTATTTTAAGAAGATTTTAATAAAAAATATATAAAATTATTAATGTTACTCTTATTAATTTAATCAAAATATATTCTTGGTGTAAATTATTTTATATTATACTTCTTTTATAATTTTTATTTGTACTAATCATACTAATTTTAAATAATTTTATTAATAGGGTAAATATTTTTCTTATCTACCAACAAAAATAGTTAATTGATGTACATGCACTAGTGCAAAAATGACATTTTACGTCACCCAATTGTCGTCATATGTCAAAATATTTGACGTAAATAAAACGCGGTGACAATTTTGTAAATAAGAGGTGAAACTTTTACGTCACATATTGTAGGAGGTGACGTTAAAAACCTCTTTTACGTCGCACCTGGTACAGCGTGACGTAAAAAGAGCTTTTTAAGTCGCGTGGGGTGTGCGCGACATAAAGTGATACTTTTTACGTCACGTGGGGGTGCGTGACGTAAAAAGTGATACTTTTTGTTAGAAAAGTAGTTTTAGATCAAGAGGGGGGGTGAATTGATCTTTGAAAGTTTTTCGCAAATAACAGATTATCTAATTCAAAAATTAAGTTTAAAGATCTGTTCTTGAATCACAAAGCAATCAATCAAAATAAGCGCAACAACTGAATTTAAAGGAGAGAAAGGTTAAGAAAGATATCACCAGGTATTTTATACTTGGTTCACCCAATACCAGGGCTACGTCCAGTCTCCGACCAAATTCCAGCTGGGTTCCACTAGATTAAATGTTTCTACGATTCAACAATCTTACACCTAATCTTTCACAAGAACCAAATTCCAGTTCCTGCACTTAACCTCTCCACCAAGAACCAAATTCCAGCTCTTGATAACCTCTACAACCAAATTCCAGCTGTAGAGAAACCGAGTGCCCAAATTCCAGGCACCAACACCTAACCTCTCACCAAGAACCAAATTCCAGTTCTTGATAACCTCTACAACCAACTTCCAGACTATGAGAGAAACTTGTGCCCAAATTCCAGGCACAACACAATACAAAAGAATGAAAAAGAATTGACAAAGAAGAAACTAGAAAGCTCAAACTAGTTTATCGAAATCTGCAGAGAGTTTCTTCTTCTAAAGAATGCAAGTTGCCTCAAGAAAGATTTTCAAAAGAACATCTAAAAAATTGTTGCGAATCTTTCTTGAAAAGAGTGCTAAGGTTTGCTTGAATGATTGCTCAAGGATGTGTAAAAACTGATGTTCAAAGTATGTTTAAAAAGTTCAAGCAACTCTGTTTTTATAGAAGATTTTCAAAACTGCTGCATTAATTAATCTGTTAAAAGTTTGTTTTAATATGTTGAAATAGCCGTTTCAATCTGTTAAAAGTCCTTTCAATCCATTAATACGTTCTTGATTCTTTAACAGATTTGTTTTAACTGATACAACAACGTTTATATCAGTTAAAACACTTTACAAAAAATCTTCTAAGTTAATTCAATCGATTCTTTAGCGTTTTAATCGATTGAAATACTGCAAACTTTCTTATAAAACTTTTCAAGTTATTTTAACTGATAAACCATAGGTTTTAATCGATTAAAACTCTGTACAAAATTTTTCCAAGTTGTTTTAATCGGTTGAAATGCGTTTTAATCGATTGAAACAGATCTGATCGGTCATAATTCAATTCTGATCGATCATAATCAAATCTGATCGGTCATAACTGCATTCTGATCGATCATTCTGACCCTTTAAGTGATTTTAATCGATTGAAACGTGTTTTAATCGATTGAAATAAATTCTGATCGCTCATGTTTCAAATTTGATCGGTCATAATGGGTTCTAAAAGGTTTTAATCGATTAAAAGCAATTTGTATCGATTAAAATACTGTAAAAACACTTCTTTGAACATTCTAAGTGATTTTAATCGGTTCTTTCAAAACTATATCAGTTAAAAACATTATTAAGAAAGCTTTTGTCAAAATGCTTTGTTTTTAATTGTTTAAAATGATTTTAGAGGCATTTTGCAAAATCATTTAAGTGAAGAAACTTCATGCAACAGAAAAGATAAAGTGGTTTTACCTAAGCATTCTGTTAGACACACTAATCCTCTAACTCTTTTATCTGAGTGACTTGTTGACCACTGCAAAGTAGTCTTTTGAATTCATCTTTGACTTCATCAAATCAATGAGATCTTTGTTAATGTATTTCAATAAGATCTTCATCACTTTCAGTCTCCCCCTATTTGATGAAGACAAACACCATTTTGAAAAAAAAAACTCTGCAAGAGAAGTCACTTGATAATACAGTTTAGTGAGAAATTAACAAATGTATTAATGTCCTATTTCTCCCCCTAAAACTTATTTCTCCCCCTAAAATGATGCTTCCTTAATGTGAGAGTTATTTCTCTAAATTGATCCTAAAGTTAAGCAACTATTTCTCCCCTTTTTGACTTCATCAAAAATAGGGAACAGAAGAGAAATAATGAAATGCAAATGTTTTCAACAGTTTGAGTTTTTGAAAATAAAAAGAAATCAATACTTTACTCATGTAAAGATCAATTAAAGTTTATTCAAACTTATCTTCATTAACATGTTTGTAATGAATACAATTAACACGTGTAAAGATAAGGGAATCACACTTTAGTAGCATGTTACAGGAACAGCCATTAACTAAAGCCTTTAATTTTTCTTTCCAGAATAAGAATCGATTAAAAATAGAACAAAATCGATTAAAATGTTTTTGGTAATGATTTTAATCGATTGAAAGAAAGGTTTAATCGATTAAAACATTTAAGAATTTGAAAACATGAAACTTTAGTGAAATTAATCGAATATTTCGACTTTTAATCGATTAAAACATTAATGAAAAATGTTATATAAATTCATTTAATCGATTTAAAAGATGTTTTTATTGATTAAAACATTCAGATTTGAAAACTATGACATTTCTATCTATGTTAGTTTTTATCCAAATTAAAACCTATATTATATCAGTCAAAGTTAAAGCAAATGTGCCTGGTATATAACCAGTAATATTACAGACCCAAAAAAATAAGCATAAAAAAGCAATAAGATATAAGATATAAGGTAAGAAGGGACCCTTTTTATCCATACTTCCCTGATTATTTGTGTCAGATATCAAAATTCATGACTCAGTCATTTGATCCCTACCAACTTTAAAAGGCCATAGGCTTCACTTTTTGCTGAAACCAATTTTGTTTTATCAATCATTGAGACACCAACAACTGCTTTTCCTATTATGAACCCACTGAGTTATCACCATCCAAGCAAATAACTACATTCTCAATGTAGTATGAAGGAAAATGATGGCGTGTTATTCTTCCCTTCAAATGGATCAGTCATCATCATCTCTGAGGAATGAATTTTCTTCAACTTTGTTGTTTGCAGTGGTATCATATACTGGAACACATGCATACAAAACAGAACTAGTGATGACAGCAATCCAGGACTTCCCGGTCAATAACCATATCCATACTTATTTCATACATCACTATTATCATGGGCATCAAAAAGCATCGTATTCGTCACGAAATTTGCCTTCATTGAGGGAAGGCAGTTTCCTTTGATTTGTAACGTATTACCACGCAGCATTCCATGTAAAGTATTAAGAGAAATGTAGACATCTACAACTTGAATCATGTCTATGTTGTTGTCAAAATAAAAAACTTTTCCATTCATGGATAACAATAATAACTTTCCCACATTATTCCACTAGTCTAGTTTCCAATTCAAAGATTTGTTCAGCCTTCGCTTTCCAATCAAGAAAATTTGTGCCATTGAAATGAAATTGAATATTCCATAACAGACTACTTGAATCAGACATGTCCGAGACTCATTCGGTATTATTCATGATTGTCTAGCCGCTATTCAAAGCAGTAATGAAAGAAACTAAATTCTCTAATGTATACTATAGTGAATCCAAGGATTTCAAACGGATTTCAAATTTTTTAAATCCAAAGAGACAAAACTGCAATGTTTCAGTTTTAACTGCAATTGTCCCCTTTACAAAAGAACAAAAACACAGATTTCTGGCCATTGGGTGAATCAACTAAACTGATCTTGAGAATATGTTTGACTTGGTCAAAGAAATTATGCAGATTTTGATTATCATAAAAACTGGGTTTTTGACTTGAATTCGTTTACCAATCTTCAATTGGATGTTATAAAACTTAATTTCAGAACCTAATTAATCGATTAACCTACTTATTAATTTGATATTTAATATTTGGTTTGAACTGCTATGATGAATTAATCGATTATTTCATAAAAGAATCGATTAGTTTTATACAGAATGAGATTAAAAAAATGATAACAGAATTTAAATCGATTAAAACGAAAATGAATCGATTAAATTTTACATCTTAGTATTTTTAGTTGATATAAATTCATTTTAATCGATTAAAACAGCTAAACTCAAATCCTGAGAACATTTTAATCAATTAATTCGACATTTCAATCGATTAAAATGGTACGTCGTGAATTTCCGTAAGTTATTTTAATCGATTAATACTTGGTTTATATCAATTAAAACAATCAGTTTAGACAAACAGAACCTGATTCGCAGCTCTGAACTCCAAGGGATTCCCGGACTTTGTCCCTGCAAAACAAATTAAGAATTTTTCTGGTACCCTTTATGATTACTCGGGTCCAATTAGGTTATTTGAAATGAATTAATTTTTGGAACCCACTTCATTCTTCCTTTAGGAATAACATACTTTTTTATTCTACAATATTTTACTTGAGTGACCTTTCTTCATGCAGGTAAAAACATTTGATTACGAGTATGATTTCCTACTTACATTTGTTTTTCTGGGTTTCATCCTAGATTTAAAACCTATTCTAGATTTATCAAAAATTAGTTTTGGGACCCAAGTAAAACATCAAGATTGGCTTGACCTTGTGTGAATCTTGAAACGGTTTGTGATAAAAAATCAATTTTCTTTTGTAATTCCGAACAGTTATTACAGGGTTTATTACATGCACAGATCATAATTATCATGAATTAATTTTAAGAAATCACAATCAGTTTCATCTTCAAGAATTCTTTTTTCAAGAGAGTCAACTTTATTTACTAGCCAATTATTTAGTCCTTTTAGCCTATCATTTTCTTTTTGTAGTTTCTTAGCCTCTTCATGCATTTCATTAATGCTTCTTGCAATGAATCATAATTCACTAAATTTGAAGAGGAACTAGAACTTACATTACTGGATTGAGGATTTTGACTTGCCATTAGACATAGGTTGGCTTCTTCATTATCAGAATTGTCCGTTGATGAAGTGTCATTGTCATCCCATGCTACATAGGCACTCTTTACATCCGCTGTCCCTTCATGAGTAATCTCAAGAACATCCCACATCTCCTTGGCGATTTGCATTGGGAGACCCCGAAAAACTCATCCATGTTAAGTGCAGAAGTAATTATATTTTTAGCAAGTGCAATCATTTTGAATTTTTTCTTTTCCTCATCATTTAAGCTGGACCATTCTTTCTCCGTAATTAAAGGGCCATTAGAAATAACATCCCAAACATTTCTATCAATGGATTCAATAAAGATCTTCATCCTAATTTTCTAAAAAGGATAATCTGTTCCACGAGAATAGTGGAGGTCCGTTAATAGAAGCCCCCTCGGAAAATGGTAATCTGTTTTCAGCCATGGATCTAAGAAACTTGAATAACTTTCAAGCACCTCGCTCTGATGCCAATTGTTAGAAAAGTAGTTTTAGATCAAGAGGGGGGTGAATTGATCTTTGAAAGTTTTTCGCAAATAACAGATTATCTAATTCGAAAATTAAGTTTAAAGATCTGTTCTTGAATCACAAAGCAATCAATCAAAATAAGCGCAGCAACTGAATTTAAAGGAGAGAAAGGTTAAGAAAGATATCACCGGTATTTTATACTTGGTTCACCCAATACCAGGGCTACGTCCAGTCTCCAGCCAAATTCCAGTTGGGTTCCACTAGATTAAATGTTTTACAGATTCAACAATCTTACACCTAATCTATCACAAGAACCAAATTCCAGTTCCTGCACTTAACCTCTCCACCAAGAACCAAATTCCAGCTCTTGATAACCTCTACAACCAAATTCCAGCTGTAGAGAAACTAGTGCCCAAATTCCAGGCACCAACACCTAACCTCTCACCAAGAACCAAATTCCAGTTCTTGATAACCTCTACAACCAACTTCCAGCTCGAGAGAAACTTGTGCCCAAATTCCAGGCACAACACAATACAAAAGAATGAAAAAGAATTGACAAAGAAGAAACTAGAAAGCTCAAACTAGTTTATCCAAATCTGCAGAGAGTTTCTTCTTCTAAAGAATGCAAGTTGCCTCAAGAAAGATTTTCAAAAGAACTTCTAAAAAATTGTTGCAAATCTTTCTTGAAAAGAGTGCTAAGGTTTGCTTGAATGATTGCTCAAGGATGTGTAAAAACTGATGTTCAAAGTATGTTTAAAAAGTTCAAGCAACTCTGTTTTTATAGAAGATTTTCAAAACTGTTGCATTAATTAATCTGTTAAAAGTTTGTTTTAATCTGTTGAAATAGCCGTTTCAATCTGTTAAAAGTCCTTTCAATCCATTAATACGTTCTTGATTCTTTAACATATTTGTTTTAGCTGATACAACAACGTTTATATCAGTTAAAACACTTTACAAAAAATCTTCTAAGTTAATTCAATCGATTCTTTCGCGTTTTAATCGATTGAAATACTGCAAACTTTCTTATAAAACTTTTCAAGTTATTTTAACTGATAAACCATAGGTTTTAATCGATTAAAACTCTGTACAAAATTTTTCCAAGTTGTTTTAATTAGTTGAAATGTGTTTTAATCGATTGAAACAGATCTGATCGGTCATAATTCAATTCTAATCGATCATAATCAAATCTGATCGGTCATAACTACATTCTGATCGATCATTCTGACCCTTTAAGTGATTTTAATCGATTGAAACGTGTTTTAATCGATTGAAATAAATTCTGATCGCTCATGTTTCAAATTTGATCGGTCATAATGGGTTCTAAAAGGTTTTAATCGATTAAAAACAATTTGTATCGATTAAAATACTGTAAAAACACTTCTTTGAACATTCTAAGTGATTTTAATCGGTTCTTTCAAAACTATATCAGTTAAAAACATTATTAAGAAAGCTTTTGTCAAAATGCTTTGTTTTTAATTGTTTAAAATGATTTTAGAGGCATTTTGCAAAATCATTTAAGTGAAGAAACTTCATGCAGTAGAAAAGATAAAGTGGTTTTACCTAAGCATTCTGTTAGACACATTAATCCTCTAACTCTTTTATCTGAGTGACTTGTTGACCACTGCAAAGTAGTCTTTTGACTTCATCTTTGACTTCATCAAATCAATGAGATCTTTGCCAATGTATTTCAATAAGATCTTCATCACTTTCACTTTTTACATCACGTGGGGGGTGCATGACATAAAAAGTATCACTTTGTATGTCACATGGGGGTGCGCGACGTAAAAAGTGATACTTTTTACGTCACATGGGGGTGCGCAATGTAAAAAGTATCACTTTTTACATCGCGCACCCCCCACGTGATGTAAAAGAGGCTTTTTACGTCATGTGCTAGGGTGTGCGACGTAAAAAGTTCTTTTTATTCTCTTCCAGACCCACTCCTGTATCTCGCGCCGCAAGGGTTTTTTAGAACGACAATGAGAACGACAACGACAGCTACCTTTCCGCACCATTTTCGATCATTTTGGCAGTGAAGAACATCAACATTGTGTCTCATTTTACGAATTTGACATTTCTCCCCGATTGGATTCGAGTTTGAAATCGTTTTCGTGTTTACTCAAGGTTAGTGTTCTATGTCTCCTGATATATGTTCAAATTGAATCCGTGATTGTTTTTGGGGATCTCAATCACGTCATTGTATGAATGTCTCCACTGGATTGTTATTGGAATGTCATTATTTTGTTTGAGTGCATTTTCGGTTTACACACTCCATTTACGTGCTTTGTTGTTTGTATATTAATTTATTTTTAAATATAAATTTTGAATCTCTAGGAGTGACGAAACTTTATAACATAATATGAATCGATGTTGAATGAATGCACGTCATATTAGTGAAGAGTACGAAAAGGGAGTTGATGAATTTTTGAAATTTGCTAATGAAAATGGAAAAGGTATTGAATAATATATGACTTTTTTTCATTTTAGAATCGTGTCTATAACTAATATTCTAAGTGGAAAACCCAGAACAAAGACTTTGCAGTTCATTTATCCTAAGGTTAGAAACTTATTATAATAAGTGAATACCATAATTATTGTTTGTATTTAAATTTTGAAAATAACATTATATTTTATTCATCATTTCAGTGTAATAAGAAAATAGACTCATTTGAATGTGGTTACTATGTTATGTATTGGATGAGAGCCATAGTTTGTGCGAGTATAACTGATTCTTGGACGGAGGTAATTGCTTTCAGCATTAGTTAAGTTTATTTAACTTTATGTGTGTTGCATGTTTACAAGAGTCAAATTAATGTTTCAGGTATTTCAAGATCCATCTCCATTGCCAGAATATGATATCACACAAATTAGAAAATAATGGGCAAGGTTTTTCGTTCAACAATTCTAGTACTTAATTTGTTAGGTTATTGTTTATATTATATTGTGTGTATTATGTAGTTTAGGTAGCTTAGTTTGTACTAACTTTTAGTTTGTATTAACTTTTAGTTTGTAATAGATTTTAGTTTGTAGGTTATTGTTTGTATTATATTGTTTTATTATGTAGTTTGAATTATATATAATATTATATTATTTAATTACATAACTAAAGAAACCTGAACCTCTGCATTGTTTGGTTATAATATATATT
This sequence comes from Sphenostylis stenocarpa, assembly GCA_963425845.1. NCBI lineage: Eukaryota > Viridiplantae > Streptophyta > Magnoliopsida > Fabales > Fabaceae > Sphenostylis > Sphenostylis stenocarpa. The sequence goes on from OY731406.1 coordinate 26,330,664, forward strand.
TGCAGGTTTTGGTTGTAAGACAAAATAAACCTAATTTTTTTAAAAAAAAGAGCAAATTTACGTCGCATATTGGTATATGCAACGTAAATTTACATCGCATATATCAATATGCGATGTAAATTTACATCGCATATACCAATATGCGACGTAAATTTACGTCGCGTATAACAATACGTGACGTAAATTTACTCCAAATTTTTTAATTTTTGATACTTTTTACGTCTGTTTAGTATAAATACAACGTAAATTAACGTCAGATCTCGATAACTGACGTGAATTTACGTCAGGCTAAGGGTCCGACGTAAATTTACGTCTCCTACTTTAACGTCAGTCTTAAATGCGACGTAAATTTACGTCTCCTGTTTTAACGTCAGTCTTAAATGCGACGTAAAAAACCCAAAATACCTGATGTAAAAAGCCTTTTTTACACTAGTGATGATTCACACATTATCCTATTGACATAGAAGGAATAAGATCACACTTGCAATAGGATGTACACGTGAACCTACATAAGACAAACACAAAGACAAACATAATAAGAGATAGGGGATGTATAGACATATTAATAAGTATTGGTGGAATAGGATCATACCAGCAATATGATGTACACTTGAACCTACATAAAAGAAACGCAAACAAAAACACAATAGCATGAAAGTGGAAGTATAGAAACATTAATAAGTATTGGTGGAATAGGATCATACCTGCAATAGGATGTACATGTGGACCTGCATAAGACAAATTAAAAAAAACACAAACACAAACACAATAGGGTTACAGTGAAAATATGGGCACGCTATTTAGAATTTGTGGAATAGGATCATACCTGCAATAGGATATACATGTGCACCTCTATGTTCAATTGCTCAATAACATTAGCTGCATTTTCGTCGCATCACAGATTTTTTGTGCCACAATAGCATATTCTTTCAGTCCTGCAATTCAGTTGTGCTTATTAAAAACAATCATTGAGTAAAAGAAAATAAATGTGATTGAGTGACCCAAAATACTTAACTTATAGTGGGTTGAGGGAGTTGTAAAATTACTAGCTCTCATAAATTGAGCGAACAACACAAACTCACACACACAAACATAAACACACACAAAATCATACAAACACAAACACAAGGTCAAACACAAACGCAAAAAAAAACAAAAAAAAAATAAAAACACAAACACAAAAGAAAACGCAAACAAAAAAGAAAACGCAAACACAATAGGATGACAGTGAAAGTATAGATACATCAATAAGTATTGGTAGAATAGGATCTTACATGCATTAGGATGTACACGTGCATTTGCATAAGACAAACGCAAACACAATACGCCGATAGTTGAAGTATAGAAACATTAATAAGTATTGTTGGAATTGGATCATACCTGCACTAGGATGTACATGTGCACATAGATAAGACAAATAAAAAAATACAAACACAATAGGATGACAGTGGAAGTGTAGACACATTGGTAAATATTGGTGGAATAGGATCATACCTGCATAAGGATGTACATGTGCATCTGCATAAGACAAACATAATAAGAGGACAATGGAAGTATAGACACATTAATAATTATTGGTGAAATAGGACCATACCTACAACAGGATGTACACTTGCACCTGCATAAGACAAACACAAAGATGAACACAATAAGTTGAAAGTAGACATAAAGAAACATTAATAAGTATTTGTGGAATAGGATCACACCTGTAATATATTGTATACGTTCATTTGCGTAAGTTAAGCACAAAAAGAAATACAATAGGATGACAGTGGAAGTATATACACATTAATAAGTATTGGTGCAATAGGATCATACCTACAGTACAATGTTCACATGCACCTACATAAGATAAACACAAACACAATAGAATGATAGTGGATGTATAAACATATTAATAAGTACTGGTGAAATGAGATCATACCTACAATAGGATGTACACGTGTACCTAAATAAGACAAAGACAAAGATGAACATAATAAGTTGACAGTGGACGTGTAGAAACATTAGTAACTATTGGTAGAGTAGGAACATACTTGCAATGGGATGTACACGTGCACCTACATGAGTCAAACACAAACAGAAATACAATAGGATGACAGTGGAAGTATATACACATTAACACGTATTGGTGGAATAGGATCATACCTACAATAGGATGTTCACATGCACCTACATAAGACAAACCCAATAGGATGACGATGGAAGTATAGACATATTGATAAGTATTGATGGAATAGGATCACACCTGCAATAGGATGTACACGTGCACCTGCATAAGACAAACACAAAGACAAACATAATAAGAGGATAGGGGATGTATAGACATATTAATAAGTATTGGTGGAATAGGATCATACCTGCAATATGATGTACACTTGAACTTGCATAAAAGAAACGCAAACAAAAACACAATAGGGTGACAGTGGAAGTATAGAAACATTAATAATTATTGGTGGAATAGGACCATACCTGCTATAGGATGTACATGTGGACCTGCATAAGACAAATAACAAAAAACACAAACACAATAGGGTTATAGTGAAAATATGGACACACTATTAAGAATTAGTGGAATAAGATCATACCTGCAATAGGATATACATGTGCACCTCTATGTTCAATTGCTCAACAACATTAGCTGCATTTTCGTCGTGTCAAATATTTTTAGTGCCACAATAGCATATTCTTTCAGTCCTGCAATTCAGTTGTGCTTATTAAAAACAAACATTGAGTAAAAGAAAATAAATGTGGTTGAGTGACCCAAAATACTTAACTCATAGTGGGTTAAGGGGTTTGTAAAATTACTAGCTCGGCATAAATTGAGTGAACAACATAAACACACACACACAAACATAAACACAAACAAACACAAACATAAACACAGACAAAATCATACAAACACAAACACAAGGTCAAACACGGAGTCAAGTGATTCGGAAATTGAAGCAAACATTTGCTTGATGGCAAATGACAACATCTCCTCCGACTTTGAGGTTAGTGATTCCGACTCTTCCTCAAGTGATGATGAAAATGATTATGATGCTTTACAAAATGCATATGCAGAATTGTTTACTGCTTTTAAGGACTTGAAAAATGAATATAAATATGTGAAAAAGTGTTTGAATAAATCCGAAAAAGAGGTGGAATCCTTAAAAACGAAAATTGTATGTTTAGAGGAAAAAGATAATAAAAATATAGCATGCGCATCATGTAAAGAGTATGAATATGATATTGATATACTTAGCCATTTAATTGATAAAGCTAAGAATGAAATAAGTGATAGTTATAAGGATAAGGCTATTGTTCAAAATAGAGAAAATTGTCATGTTCCATTGAAAAAGCCTAAAATTAAAAATAGAAGATTATGGGTTGAAAAAGGAACTAAAACTTCAAAAGTTAGAAATATATCATATTCAAATATTACATCTAATGCATGCTTTTATTGTATGAAACAAGGTCATACTTCAAATAGGTGTAGAATTAAGCATTTTGGTGTTCCTAAAGGAAAATATGTTTGGGTTCCTATAGTGAAATAATTTGATTGTCTCCAATCCCAAGAACCAAAAAGTTATGGGGACCTAAGATTATCATGTTCTTGTTTTGTAGGAAACTTCCAAATCCAAAAAGTCTATGTGGTATCTTGATAGTGGATGTTCAAAACATATGACCGGAGACAAAATGAAATTTGTGAGTTTCAAAGCTAAAGAACAAGGATATGTAACCTATGGGGACAACAACAAAGGAAGAATACTTGGAATCGGAAACATTGGTGGTGCAAATACTTTGGAGATAAAGGATGTGCTTCTTGTTGATGGGCTAAAGCATAATCTCCTAAGTATAAGTCAACTTTGTGACAAAGGATTCAAGGTAATATTTGAAAGTAAATTTTGTACCATTCATTTAAAGGATTCCGAAAATATAGCATTGAAAGGCATTAGGAATAATAATATCTATTTGATTGATTTGGATTGTGTATCTAACACTAGTATAACATGCTTAGTTGCTAAGGAAGAAAATCCATGGTTATGGCATAAGAGAGCGGCTCATATAAATATGCATCAATTAAACAAACTAATATCAAAGGACTTCGTTGTTGGTTTGCCTAAGTTAAAATTTGAAAAAGATAGATTATGTTATGCATGTCAAAAAGATAAACAAGTCAAATCATCCTTTAAATCTAAGAATGTTATTTCCACATCAAAACCTTTAGAACTATTACACTTAGACTTATTTGGTCCATCTAGGATAAAAAGTTTTGGTGGAAATTATTATGCTCTTGTAATTGTTGATGATTTTTCTAGATATACTTGGAAATTTTTCTTAACATTAAAAAGTGAAGCTTTTAAGGTCTTTAGGAAGTTTTCCAAGCAAATCCAAAATGAGAAAGACTTAAGAATTAAGGTGTTAAGAAGTGACCATGGTGGAGAGTTTCAAAATGAATGGTTTGAAAATTATTGTGAGGAAAATGGTATTTTGCATAATTTTTCTGCACCTAGGACTCCCCAACAAAATGGTGTAGTAGTAAGGAAAAATAGGTCACTAGAGGAACTTGCTAGAATAATGTTAAATGATTCAAATGTTCCTAAGTATTTTTGGGTTGATGCTGTAAGTACTGCATGTTATGTATTGAATAGGATACTTATTAGGCCAATTATAAAATCAAATCCTTATGAACTGTTAAATGGTAGAAAGCCTAATGTTGCTCATTTAAAAATATTTGGATGTTAATGCTTTGTTTTAAATAATGGAAAAGATAACTTAGGAAAATTTGACTCAAAAGCCGATGAGGGCATTTTCTTAGGTTATTCACTAACTAGCAAATCATATAGAGTGTTCAATAGAAGAACTTTAAATGTTGAAGAATCTGTACATGTCACCTTTGATGAAATTATAGACCTTGAGGGAAATCCTCTTAAGTCAAATAAAGAATATGCAGGTGATGATGAGTACATAAGAGAGGCTCTAGAAGAAATTTACTTGAATGAGAATGAGTCATCTCAACCAACTGAATTAGCAAAAGAGTGGCAATCACCAAGAGGACTTTCAATGGACAATATAATTGGTGATATCTCAAAAGGGGTAAGAACTAGAAATATGACAAATTTCTGTATGTCTGTAGCTTTTGTTTCACAGATTGAACCCAAAAGTGTTGAGGAAGCTCTTAAAGATGACCAATGGTGCATAACAATGCAAGAAGAACTTAATCAATTTGAAAGGAATCAAGTCTGGGAATTAATTCCAAGAGAAGAATCTCATGAAGTGATTGGAACAAAATGGGTATTTAGAAACAAACTTGATGAAGATGGAAATATAACAAAGAACAAAGCCAAACTTGTTGCCAAAGGTTAGTGTCAAGAGGAAGGTATTGATTGTGATGAAACTTATGCTCTTGTTACCGAGTTAGAGGCTATGCGCCTACTTCTTGCTTATGCCTCATTGATGAAATTTAAATTATATCAAATGGATGTTAAAAGTGCATTTTTAAATGGGTTTATCAAAGAGGAAGTATATGTGGAACAACCTCCTGGATTTGAAGATTTCAAATATCCTAATCATATTTTTAAATTGAAGAAAGCTTTATATGGCTTGAAACAAGCTCCTAGGTCTTGGTATGAAAGATTAAGTAGTTTTCTAATTTCAAATGATTTTTCTAGAGGAAAAATTGATTCCACTTTGTTTATTAAGAAAGTAAAAGAACATATCTTATTAGTTCAAGTATATGTTGATGATATTATTTTTGGATCAACTGATAATTCCTTGTGTGTAGAATTTGCTAAGATAATGCAGGGTGAATTTGAAATGTCTATGATGGGAGAATTAATATTCTTTCTTGGACTTCAAATTAAGCAACTTAAAGATGGCACCTTTGTGTCTCAAACCAAATACTGCAAAGAGATTCTCAAGACATTTGGAATGGACACTTCAAAGGAAGCTAACACACCCATGGGAACATCATGCTATTTAGACAAGGATGAATCAGGTTTGGAAATAAATCAATCTATGTATAGAGGTATGATAGGTTCACTATTATATTTAACTGCAAGTAGACCTGATATTATGCATTTTGTTTGTGTGTGTGTTAGATTTCAAGCATGTCCAAAAGAATCTCATTTAACTGCAGTAAAACGAATCTTAAAATATTTAAAAGCAACTATAGGATTTGGATTATGGTATCCATCTAAAGCTTCTCCTAGTTTAATAGGATATTCTGATGCTGATTATGGTGGATGTAAGATTGATAGAAAGAGTACTAGTGGAACATGTCATATGTTAGGATCATCTTTAGTGTCTTGACATTCTAAGAAACAAGCATGTGTTGCTTTATCTACAACTGAAGCTGAATATATTGCAGGTGGTAATTGTTGTGCTCAAATTTTATGGATGAAGCAACAACTAGAAGACTATAGTATCTTTCTAAGTAATATTCCATTAATGTGTGATAATACAAGTGCTATCAATCTCACAAAGAATCTTGTTATGCATTCTAGAACTAAACATATTGAGATTAGGCATAACTTTTTAAGAGATCATATTAGTAAGGGAAATTGTAAAATTGAATATGTTGATACAAAGCGTCAGTTAGCAGATATATTTACCAAACCTCTTCCAAAGGATAGATTCTATGAACTTAGAAGAGACTTAGGAATATTAGCAATAGCCTAAATTCTGCTTAGCTGATCAATTTTTGCATTTTGTACTATAATAATTGATTATATAGGGATTTAATCGATTATCATGTATCTATACCTTGAAAAATTTGATGATCTCTCTGGAATAATCGATTATTTTGGGAAATAATCGATTATCTACACCAAAATGACCAAAATCAGAAATTTATCTCTAGAATAATTGATTATTTGAAGAAATAATCAATTATCTGCATCAGAATGGCTATTTAATCGATTATCAGAACCAATTAATCGATTATCCTATGCACTTGAAGGTTTAATCGATTATCAGAAGCATTTAATCGATTATTCTGCGTTGTTTTTGATAAATTAGCCGTTTGTAACGGTTATTTTGGCTCCAATTCTCCTCCAACTAGCCGTTTATGACCATTAGGATGTTTCTCTATATATAGGAAGGCTCCAATTCACATCTACACACCTCCAAACCTTGAATCAAAGCATTCTATAATCATTCAAGCTCTCTTGTCTCCTCAAAACCTTATTCTTCTCAAAAACTTGTTCAAGCTCTCTTGTCTTCTCTCTTTCTAATCTAAATGGCTTCATCATCTCGTAGTAATATCCCAACAAGGAGAAGATACGCTCCTGTTTTTCATCCCCGTCCCAATTCAATTGAAGGATGGATCTCCGACGATGAAGGAAGATAGGAATTCCTGACTTTCTGGAAACAAAGGGGCATTATTACTCCCAAATATATTATTGGTGATCAATTCATCAATAGGGGCTTCAACTTTCCAAATCTTCTTGAGCAGCAAGGTGTCCTTCCATTCATAGAAATGCAAGGTACTTACTACCCAGATTTAGTTAGGGTCCTCTATTCACATTTTAAATATAGAGATTATATCGCCACTTCTAGAGTCAAGGGTGTGACCATCATCCTTGATGATGATATCTGGGAAAATGTTGCCCACTTTCCTTTAAGGGAGGATGCTACCAATGTTCTTGCGGATTTAGAATATTTTAATAGAATTATGGCTTACCGCTCATTTCTCCGCAACCCCTCTATGGAAATTGGCCAACTACTATTGGCCGGACCATTAAAGAAAGAAGAACGCATGTTGCTGCATCTCATTGTATTGATTTTGTGTCCTCGAGCAACCAATCATGCACAATGTTCATCTATTGATCTTTGCATTATTCATGCCATCATTAATAATGAGCCAATTGATTGGGGTAGTCTTGTCACTATGACCATGCTTAAAGCTAAGCGTCATCCAACCTTTAAAATCCCATATGCTCTTCTTATTTCTCGTATCTTAGAATACAAAGGAGTAAATGTTGAAGGAAAGCAAAAGGCCTGGATGTTAAATTCAAATCGAATGCTTGATAGCACGCTCACTTAGTTACAAATGGTGCGTGTAAATTGAATTTACGTTCACAAAGATGATGCTCCCAACATGACTGAAAATGCTCAAGATTATGATGAAGATATGCCTACTGTTGAGATGCCTGCTGAAAACGTTCATACTGCTAGGACGTCATCTACTCATCCTACATCCTGTCCGTCTATGGAAGATATGTTGTTTGACATGAATCAAAGAATGCAAGAGTTTTTCACTATCTCTCAAGAACGGCATCAAGAAATCATTCTCCGTATTTCGGATCTAGATGATAGAGTTTGTAACTTAGAAGATAGATTTGATGCCCAATTTAACAGTGATGAAAGTGAAGAGTTTTAATCTCTTCAACATATTTTCTTGTTTGTAATTAATTTGATTTATGGAATAAAAATGGTATTTTTGCTTTGTTTGAGGGGGAGCTATTTTCTATATTATGCACTTATTGAGGGGAAACTTTCATTTTCGATCATAATCAAAATAGGGGGAGAAATTATTTAAAGCCTCTTATGTTTATTAATTTTAAATGTTGTCTGGTATGTTTAATGTTTTTGTTAGCTGTGACAGATAAAACAGGTTATTACAAAGGGCTTTAAAGGAAATTTTGATCATCATCAAAAAGGGGGAGATTGTTGAACATACAAGGATATGAATGTTGAACATACAAGGATATGAAGCTTGTAGATTTTGATGATGATCCAAGAATAAAGGACTTAGAGATTTGAAGACTTGTAATCTTATGTAATAACTCTATTTTTATGTTTTTGAGTCTGTAATATTATAGTCCAAGATAGCCAGCACATAGACCACTCTTTAAAAGCTCTAAAAACTCATTTTTATAAAAAAGTTACTGGAGTAATCGATTAAACCACAGGATAATCGATTATTACAAAAAGAAAACCATTTTCAGTATATGTTCACTGGATTAATCGATTAAATGGGTTGTTAATCGATTATCTGGGGAAAATAATCGATTAAATGGGCTATTAATCGATTATCTGGTCCTGTCTTGCTTTTCTGCGAGAATGACTCTGGAATAATCGATTAACACTTAAGATAATCAATTATTTGGGTCTGTTATGTGTTTTGAAATTCAAAATTGGACCAAGTTTCGAAAACCCTATTCCCAATTCATCAAGTTTCGAAAATCCCCAATTCCCAGACCCTATTCTCTCTACTTAAGTTTCTCTAAGGCTCTCTGCAAATTGAACAAACCTTTTTCATACAAAAGTTAAGAGTTGTGACTACTAGAGAACTGTTTGTAGGGAAGAAAAAGGGGCTTTTGAAAACCTAGTGTGGGCTAGAAGTGATAAGAATCACTGAGTGGGTTTCTTGGTGGATTGTGTGTTGTGTCATCTCTAGGAAAAGTTGTTCATCATCCTTTGTGGATTCAAAGGAGATGTTCATCTATTGTGTGACTCAAGAGAGGTGTTTTCTTTACCTTATCTTTTCAATTTGTAAACTGTGATTATAGTGATAGCGTTAATCCTCTGTTTGAGTGATTAGCAACTAGACATAGGGTCTTTTGATCCGAACTAGTATAAATCAACTGTGTAATCTTGTATCCCTTATCTATTTACTTTACACAACATTTTAATCGGTGAAATTTAAGGAAAAATTTTAAAACCCTAATTTTTGTTTAAGAAACCAATTCACCCCCCCTCTTGGTTTTTGTCCGTAAACGCAAACATTCCGCTGCACGATTCTAACAACCTCCTTCTTCTTTTTGTTAAAGGACTTTTTGAATGAAACGTTGGAAGAGGAAGATCGCGCTATTTTCCCACTTCTTAACCCTTGCTCCACTCTCTCCCCGATGGTGACCATGTCTGAGAAGAGGATGGATGTGCTTGTTATCGCCTTATCATAATAAGGGCCCGTCAATGAATCAATGAACATGGCCACCATTTATTTGTCTGTTAGTGGGGGCTCTACTTGGGCAGCCATCTCCCTCCACCGCTGGGCATACGCCTTGAAAGGCTCATCGTTCCTTTTGCTCAAAGTTCTAAGGTCCGACCTATCCGGGGTCAGATCAATATTGTATTGGTACTGACGAAGAAAGGTGTCTGTCAGCTGCTTCCAGGTTTGGACTTGCCCCTTCTCCAACTGCATATACCAGTTGAGAGCTGACTCAGCCAGGCTCTCCTGGAAGCAATGGATCATAAGTTTCTCATTCTCAGCATGTGCAACCATCTTACGACAGTACATTGTAAGATGATTTTTGGGGCAAGTCAGCCCTGCGTACTTGGGGAAGTCTGGGACTTTGAATTTCAGAGGGAACTGGAAGTTCTTAACAAGACACATGTCAGCTGCCTCCTTAACGTCAAAGTTATGCCCCTCGACCACCTTTAGTCTTTCCTCCAAGGCAAATATCTTCTATTTGGATACCTCAGGGGTGTGGATATGCATTGCCTTTGCGTCGGACTGTACGAGGGCTTTCTATTCGTAAAAGAACTCCTCTTCCTCTTCCTCCTCATGGCAAGAGGCGCGGTCGCCATGAGTTTCTCCCTTATTGTGGTTCTGCTGGCGCATTAACTCCATCATTTGCGTCATTTGTTCTCTTAAGGAGTTGACCTCTGCGGTGAGTTTACGGTTCTGTTCCTCCAACTGTTCCATCGCTCTAGCTTTTTGCCCTCGAGTTTGGATTACGGGAAGACCAGCCACTTTCTAAGATGCCGAAATGAATTTTATTAATGGAAATGAATGATAGGTGTGAGATTAGTATCTCCCAAGACAATGGCTTAGGCGTCATCCTTAAAGTTTATGCTTTGTGGAGTGCCATACCCACTTTTATGGTTTCTTCCTTATCGAAGATTCACATACTTGTCGAAGAATACTTGGGCCTCTTTCGCCTTTGTCTTAAGAATATCTAACGTCTCCTAGCATGAATGCATTTATGTATAAGAGGCTCTATTAGGATGATGTGTATGCTTTCTTGTGCATTTATTTTCTCTCTTTGTTTTACCACTTTACAAAATGATGCGGTATGAATGATATGACTTTCTCAAAAATTATTTTATTAAATCCGGTTATTTCTAAATGAATGAGTTTTATTTTTGCTCTTTTATTATATTATCTCTTTATCCCCTCTGTCGGTTTGCGTGACTACTTAGCTTACAAAGAACCTGAAACTAGGCTAGCTAAAATGCAAATTGTCCGAGATAAATGTGGTTATTGCGAAATAATGGTTTTAGATCCCCTTATCTCTTTTGTCGATCCACGTGGCTACTTAGCTTACAAAGAACTTGAAACCAAGCTAGCTAAAATGCAAACTGTCCGAGATAAAGGTGGTTATTACAAAATAATGGTTTTAGATCCCTTATCTCTTCTATCGGTCCACGTGGTTATTTAGCTTACAAAGAACCTGAAACTAGGCTAGCTAAAATGTGAACTGTCCGAGATAAGGGTGTTTATTATGAAAAAGGTTTTTTAGTTATTTTGCTATTGTATGATTATGCTATGCAACAAACAAATGCACAAACAATTCACTCATCCGCGAACAGTGTGACGACATTTTTATCACGAGGTAGGGGTATCCTACAAAAGAGTGTGTATTTAGGGTAGTTCTAAATATCCTCACCAAGGTCAGGCCCCCAAGGTGCCCCCATTATTGGGTCCCCACTCTCTCAGCCTTCAGACCATGCATGACACTAGGGCTTTGTTAGTCTTTAGGCCAAAAGAGGAAGGTTATCACCTTGAGTGATGGTTTCCTACCATACCGGTGGGCTCATGGCCCTCACTACGACAAATCGTACAATGCCACCCACTCCCTAAGGTTATCCCACTTGCCCTCGGTATAGGGGGAACTTTTGTGTGCAAGGGTTTTTGTACATTTGTTATTTCAAACAATTGCATAAAGTAAATGTACAACAGTTATTAAAGCCAAACAATAAATCATGTTATAAAAGCAAGGAAGGGTAAAAGTGTAATTTCAAGTTTTTATTTCTTAAACTAGTCCATCACTAAATGGGATCAACTCTCTAGCTTCCCCAGCGGAGTCGCCATCTGTCACCGCCGTCAAAAGAGGTGGGCAGAGCGACGCGATGGTTTTTTTTATTCGACTCGCATTTTAAAAAGTGTGGTCATCACCCTTAGGATGTCTGATAACCGAACTATTCTAAGGGTGAGGTTTTCATAAATGGGTCCTGGAGTCGCCACCAATATTTTAAACAAAAACATTGGAAAAGAAATAAAGAAGGTGGTGGTTTTAAGAAACACCAACTTTGGTCATTACAACCAGAGTTAGGTAAGGGAGTTAGTTACGTGCGAGGAAGATATTAGCTTCCCCATGACACCCCTTTCAGGTTCCTTATGATGGACTGTTTATTATTAAAATAAGAACATTAAAATTATGCTTTTACCCTTATTTATTCATTGCAAAATTTAAATAATTGACTACATGACCCTAATATCTAATGCACAGAGAGGGTAATAAAAGCGATAAAAGAAAGAGAGTAAGAGATGTAAAAACCTCCGAAGCAAGCTTTTATGTATATTCTTGTAAAGGGCGCTTTTTGGTAAACCCCACACTCTACACAGGTATTCCTCTCTTGAATCGAAAACTACCTGAAACTGCTTAAACGAGCTGGAATTGGACTTCTGGAGTAAGAATAGAAAGTATACAAAGTATCGGAGTAAGAACTATATAATTTGTGGTTTTTTTCTGTGTTCTTTACCGTGAAACATAGGTCCTACTTATAGAAATTTGTGTCCGTCAGACTGGGACGACCGTCTCGCCATTCGAGACAGTCATCTCGCCAAACGAGACAAAAGTCTCATCGTTGGCGAGTGGCAAGACGACCTTCTCACCAAACGAGACGACGGTCTCACCATTGGCGAGTGGCGAGATGGCCGTCTTGCCTTATAAGGCGACACGATTGTCTGGCCAAAAGGGGCGAGATTGTCGTCTCGTTTGGCGACTGGTCTGGCCAAATGGGACGGCCTTCTCGTTCTTCTGGGCATAATTTTCTTATTTTTGTGTACAAAAAGCTTTCCTATTCTAACATGGAGCCTAATAAGCATGCCTAGGGACCTTTGAGGCCTTGTCCATCTTCGAACAGAAGTCTTCTGTTCTTTATTGTGAGGTCAGGCAAGATTTGGGGTCTACAACAGGTATTCCTCTCTTGAATCGAAAACTACCCGAAACTGCTTAAACGAGCTAGAACTGGACTTCTGGAGCAAGAATATCAAGTATACAGAGTATCGGAGTAAGATCTATCTGATTTCTAGATTTTTTCATGTCCCTTTTCTCCCTAAACGGAGGTCCTATTTATAGAAATTTGTGTCCGTCAGACTGGGACGGTCGTCTCACCTGACAAAGGTTGAGACGACTGTCTCGCCATTCGGGATGACCTTCTCTCCACTTTTAGGTCGAGATAGCTGTCTCGCCAAGTGCCGAGATGGCAGTCTCGTCTCATAAATGGCGAGACGGCGGTCTTGCCATTAGGGAATGGCAAGACGGGCATCTCGCCTTGTAAGGCGAGACGACTGTCTGGCCAAATGGGACGACATCTCGTGCTTCTGGGCAGAATTCTCTTATTTTTTTTGTACAGGAAACTTTCCTATTCTAACATGGAGCCTAGCAGGCAAGCCCAGGGACCTTTGAGGCCTTATCCATCTTCGAATGGAAGTCTTCTGCTCTTTATTGTGAGGTTAGGCAAGATTTGGGGTTTACACAGAGGACTACCCTTCAATAATTGTAGGGTTGGTAGAAGTATCCATAAAGGATTAAATGGTAAGAGTATTTACAAAGGTTGGAGTTGTAGAATTATCTATATGAGTTGGATTGGAACAAGGCTTTATAGCCATTTGAGAATAGGATATTGAGAGTTCTGAAAGACTAGGTCAAATAGGTCTTGCTTCTTGGGTGAGGGTAGATCTTCGAAAAAATATTCTGGAGAAGGTGTGACAACCTTCTTACCTTTGTCTGGTCTTTGTGCTGTTGTTCTAGGTCGTGGCCTGTAAACAGTGGTTGTAGGTAATGCCAAGGAGTTTTGTGGCGATGGTCGGAAGTATGGAGAAGGGTTCTGGAAAGATGAATAGGCTAGGTTCTAGAAAAAGGAGTAGGTTGGAGATGAAGTAAACAAGGAAGAGTAGGGATCTTTCTCTGTTTTCTGTTGTTTTACTTTCTCGTCAATGTATTTGTCCATCTCCTGGATTTGGGTCTTGAGTCTTCTGATCTCCATTTCTTTGGCGTGAGACAATTCTCCAAAAATGGTGTTCTTCCAATCTTCTTCTAGCCTCGAGAGATCTGAAGAAAGTTTCTTGTAGTACATCCTTAGAATGGATTTGAGATACTAGAGTTTGTCACTAGTCTCTTCAAGGTGTGTGGAGATCTTGTCTATCTTTTGGTCTATCAGTTACAGGAAGAGTTCTGGGCTCTGACATTCTCTATTTGCCAGTAAGTACTTCCTCGGTCTGACTTAAGGGTTTCGTCTTTTCATCAGGGCCGATTTCTTGTCCGACTATGTGTGGTTTAGTCATCGTTTTGGATACGGAATCAACATTCCTCTCAAGAGGAGGAAATTCTTCCTTGTAAGCCATAGGATTTATCATCATGCATGAGATGGAAGGAGTAATAGGAGGTGGCTTGGCAAAGGTTCTGCACCTTTTCTGTTTTTGAGAGAGGAATCTTTCCTCTTTAAGGATCTAAGCACATCGTTGATATTTCAAAGAGTGATTTGGCCTTTCTTGGGGATGGAGTTCTATCCAGGGACCTTTTCCTGGTTCAAATCTTCTACTAGGAGATAAAGGAGTTCTACAGTATCCTCCTCTATAGTCATCATCTTGATCTTTTGAGTCATCGCTCTCCTCATCACTAGTGTCTCTAGTGTGGTCGCAACAGTCAAGTCAGAATCGCACATGTCTGGGTCAGCATCCCAGATGAAGAGTCCTCCTATCTTATCAGTGAAGATAGGTTTGCCGTCACGGTATACGCTGGCAATGGGAATCTTGCCCACTTTGGTGACTGGCGATATCATCATGGATTGAAAGATTGAGGTGCTTGAACTGTGAATATCTTTAGGTTTTTTGAAGATGGTCTTGAATGTGCCGTCTACAGATCTTCTGAAGGTCGCCTCTATGAACTGGATAGGTTTTTGTTTGATGTGGAGCTTCTCATAGTTAGTCACCTAACATCGGAATCAGCTTCTGCAACTCTTGTTGAGAGATGTTTATGGGGATCTATGTAGGGTGTCTCATCTTGGTTGTTAGCCAAGATGAATAGTGCTCCATCTTTACAGGATAGTAGCACAAGATTTATCGCATGATCTTGCAACCTGTAAATAATTTGATGGTGGAGGGTGGCTGATAGTGCATGAACTACCTTCTCAGCTCCAGTGATCCGGATCTGAACTTTTAATCTCTGACAGATGGTGGGATCTTTCAGGCTAACCTTAAAGTTGGGAAAGATGATCAGGACTACACTCTAGGCATGGAGAGTAGTCAGAACCGTACCGATAACGACATGTTCATAGTGGAGGTG
Organism: Sphenostylis stenocarpa; assembly: GCA_963425845.1. Lineage (NCBI taxonomy): Eukaryota > Viridiplantae > Streptophyta > Magnoliopsida > Fabales > Fabaceae > Sphenostylis > Sphenostylis stenocarpa. The sequence continues at coordinate 26,346,170 of OY731406.1, forward strand.
GCTAGAGTCTAAAAGAGACACTCTTGCTGAGACGGGTAGTCCCCATCTTCCATGGAGGGAAAGGACTAACCTTATCGCTCTCCGTAGTGGAGATGAGTGTATCCTTCATTTTATTAGTGTCTTACGTCCTTGGGAATCTCGATGTTGACGTACTATTCTTTTGTGGTGGAGGCAACGACACACTGGTCAATCTTGGAGGATTGGACATACTCCTTGAAATGAGGTCTTTTGGTAAAGATAAGTAGGGAAATAGATCTAAGGGTGGATCTTTGTCTCCTAAAAATATTATAAGGATTCAAAAGAGGACTGTATGTTTCAGAGATCTAAGCTTCCTCCGGGACATAGGAATATTTTGTATGTTTTTCTATCTTACAGAAAAGGGTTTTCGAGATGTTCCTGGGAAGAGAAGAGTGGAGTTTAAAAAGATGGGACCAAAGTCGGTTGATTGTGTTTGGTTATCCATGTCTAAAGGTTTTTCTTACTTGCCTTTCACTTATATTTCCAACTATTAGACCCCCTTTCTGAAAAATTGTTAGGCTCTGATACCATTTTGGACAGAGACCCCTTCTTATCCAGACGATATGAACCTCCTCAGGCATAACGGCGCCATCCCTCGGCTAAAAGCCCCCAAGTTCATATTTTCTATAAGAATAGTGCTCTGTGGTACAATGATTTCAGAGATCGGAAACTTTTTGATACACATGATCCTCATAAGAGGCAAGTGTAGAGCATACTTGCATCTAAGTGGGGAATGATAGTAAGAACTATAAGCTTCGAGCTTTTAGATAAGAGAAAACTTAGAGAGAGAATATTTTTAGAAAGAGAACTTGTATTGATCTTTGTTGGTTTAGTTCTGAGTTAACACATTACAAACTCTTCCTATTTATAGACAAACCACACAAACGGAATTCAAACTTATGCTAAACTAGAATGAACTTCGAACCCGAAATATCATACAAAGGGAAATCCAAAGATAGGGTTACGACCCACAATTATAATGGCCTTAAAAAAGAAAAAGAAAAAGATAGGATAAGATATCTTACAAACAAGATAAGATGTTATGTGATATCCCACCGACAGGATAAGATGTGATGATATATTTTACAGCTAGGGTAAGATATGATAAGATACCATATGTCATCAAATAAAGTAAAGTTGATTTGGTCTCATCTTCATTAACATGTTTGCAGAGATCGTAATGGACACGTGTAAAGATAAGGGAATCGTGCTTTAGTAACATGTGATAATCACAACCATTAATTAAAGTCTTTACTTTAGTCAGATCTGGTGGAACCAGAATGATTCATCTATTGGGCCTCGTTCCTTGTCATGCTTCCATGTAGTGGGTCCCAATAGGGATACATTTGCTTGTGCGTCATCATTTCATCCATCAATTCCTCGTTGTAATCATCCGTTAAGTCTTCAACCTTATGGAATCCTTTTTTAGGTACGTTGATATCTGTCGTTGATTTGAAGAACCTTATATGTTAAGATCCATCGTCTTTTGGGACAATCCTATTCAGAAGATAAGCACTAAGCGGTCTTTGGGATGAGCTGGTGATGTTGGGGCCAACTAGCTTGTGATGGTAGATGTTGACTTCACAAAGGTGTCGCGTTAGTTGTGCCCGGTAAATTTCATCAAGTGGATAGGTCTCAAAGTTGCCTCAGATATAGGTTTCTTTTCTTAATCATAGTTGACCTATTGGATTTAGGAAGTATGGACAGTGGATGATGAAGATCGTGGTTAGATCTTTAATAGAGTCCTCAATAACTCCCTTTTGCTTCTGATAGTGTAGGATCTTTTTGAGTTCTTATCTCCACCAAGATAGTGGTGAGAACCACTCGAGTAGAGTCCAGAAGTGGAAATCTTCCTTGTCAGGATCTGTCAGAATCCTATAGACTTGCTATGTCTTTAATACAATGGGTATGGAATATTGAACATTGTTGCATAATATAATCCAAAGTGTTAGCTCGCAAAGGTCCCAACCAGGGTCACAAAATAATTGAAAAATTCCCCCAAAGGGTATCTCAGGGTTAAACACGGAGGTTGAGACAATTTTGTATTTCATGAAGAAAGTAGAAATAACGAGACTTTGCATAGTGAAGGATATCGGCTGGTGTGGTTGGGTTTAATCTGGGAGGATAAACTTTGACAGTTTTGGCTTTGTTAGAGAAAGGTTTGACCATGAAGATAAAGGGAAGACTATAGGTGTCAGAAATCAATTGGATAGTCTTCTTGGGTCTGGACAGTCAGGGATTGTGTTTAGGTTTCCTTTAATATGCTTAACAGTAAAATCATATTTGGAAAATCAGTTCATTAGCTGGAGAATCTAAGGACTAGGAGGCATCTTATTCTTGAACTATATGATCTTTGGGAACAAAGAGTTGTCCATTTGTACCTCGAAGTGATGTCTCCTGAGATGGAAGTCAAATTTCTTTATTCCATTCTTGACGGCCAAGGCTACCTTGAATGTAGTGTGGTAATGTTTCTCGGTATCCTTGTATTGTTCGCTGACATGGCCACAGTAGTACCTTCTCCCATTGTCTTCTTCAAGCACCACTCCCCAGTAGACATCACTAGCATAATCCTTAGAGTTAGAGGAGTCTGGGCTACCTTCTTCAGTTCTTGAATGGCTCTGGTCTGCTCTGGTCCCCATGGACGTGCATTCTTCTTTAAGAGTTTGGATAAGGGATTTGTGTATCTGGCAACGTTTGGGATGAATTTCCTCATGTAGTTTACTATCCCGAAAAGTTGTTGGATCTCCTTGACAGTCAGATCTTCATCCGGGAAGTTAAAGAGTTCTTTAGAAATGTGAGATTGAGGTTGATAAGAGCCATGTCGTCACCGTCAAAAGAGGTGGTTGGAGCGATGTGATGATCCTTTGATTCGACTCGCATTTTTAAAAGTGTGGTCATCACCCTTATGATTTTCGATAACCGAACTATCCTAAGGATGAGGTTTTCATAAGTGGGTTCTAGAGTCACCACCAATATTTTTACCAAAAACATTGCAAAAGGAAAAGAAGGCGAGGGTTTTAAGAAAAACCAACCTTGGTCATTACAACTAGAGTTCCGTAAGAGAGTTAGTTACGTGTGGGGAAGGTATCATCAGCTTCCCCACGACGCCCCTTTTGGGTTCCCTATGATGGACTGTTTATTGTAAAGAAATAAGAACATTAAAACTATGCTTTTACCCTTATTTGTTCATTGCAAAATTTAAATTATTGACTACATGACCCTAATAACTAATGCACAGAGATGGTAACTAATAAAAGCGATAATAATAAAGTAAGGGATATAGAGGAACCTTCGAAGCAACCTTTTATAAATGTTCTTGTAAAGGGCGCTTTTTGGCAAACCCCACGCTCTACAATGTCGTTCACTCTTCTCTCAAAGGACTCTAGAATGTCTCAAGAAAACCCTAAAACTCTGGAAATGCTTCAGAGGGATTCTAGAAGAGTATATAAAGGTATATTAAGTTGGAGTTGTTAAAAATGAGGAGAGGGCCCCCTTTTATAGAAATTCATGCCCATCAGATCAGGACCGCCGTCTCGCCTGACAAGGTCGGGACCGCCATCTCGCCTTTGGCAAATGACGAGACGACGGTTCCTTTAATATGCTTAACAGTAAAATCATATTTGGAAAATCAGTTCATTAGCTGGAGAATCTAAGCACTAGGAGGCATCTTATTCTTGAACTATATGATCTTTGGGAACAAAGAGTTGTCCATTTGTACCTCGAAGTGATATCTCCTGAGATGGAAGTCAAATTTCTTTATTCCATTCTTGACGGCCAAGGCTGCCTTGAATGTAGTGTGGTAATGTTTCTCGGTATCCTTGTATTGTTCGCTGACATGGCCACAGTAGTACCTTCTCCCATTGTCTTCTTCAAGCACCACTCCCCAGTAGTCATCACTAGCATAATCCTTAGAGTTAGAGGAGTCTGGGCTACCTTCTTCAGTTCTTGAATGGCTCTGGTCTGCTCTGGTCCCCATGGACGTGCATTCTTCTTTAAGAGTTTGGATAAGGGATTTGTGTATCTAGCAACGTTTGGGATGAATTTCCTCATGAGTTTACTATCCCGAAAAGCTGTTGGATCTCCTTGACAGTCAGATCTTCATCCGGGAAGTTAAAGAGTTCTTTAGAAATGTGAGATTGAGGTTGATAAGAGCCATGTCGTCACCGTCAAAAGAGGTGGTTGGAGCGATGTGATGATCCTTTGATTCGACTCGCATTTTTAAAAGTGTGGTCATCACCCTTATGATTTTCGATAACCGAACTATCCTAAGGATGAGGTTTTCATAAGTGGGTTCTAGAGTCACCACCAATATTTTTACCAAAAACATTGCAAAAGGAAAAGAAGGCGAGGGTTTTAAGAAAAACCAACCTTGGTCATTACAACTAGAGTTAGGTAAGAGAGTTAGTTACGTGTGGGAAGGTATCAGCTTCCCCACGACGCCCCTTTTGGGTTCCCTATGATGGACTGTTTATTGTAAAGAAATAAGAACATTAAAACTATGCTTTTACCCTTATTTGTTCATTGCAAAATTTAAATTATTGACTACATGACCCTAATAAGTAATGCACAAAGATGGTAACTAATAAAAGCGATAATAATAAAGTAAGGGATATATAGGAACCTTCGAAGCAACCTTTTATAAATGTTCTTGTAAAGGGCGCTTTTTGGCAAATCCCACGCTCTACAATGTCGTTCACTCTTCTCTCAAAGGACTCTAGAATGTCTCAAGAGAACCCTAAAACTCTGGAAATGCTTCAGAGGGATTCTAGAAGAGTATATAAAGGTATATTAAGTTGGAGTTGTTAAAAATGAGGAGAGGGCCCCCTTTTATAGAAATTCATGCCCATCAGATCAGGACCGCCGTCTCGCCTGACAAGGTCGGGACCGCCATCTCGCCTTTGGCAAATGACGAGACGACGGTTCCTTTAATATGCTTAACAGTAAAATCATATTTGGAAAATCAGTTCATTAGCTGGAGAATCTAAGCACTAGGAGGCATCTTATTCTTGAACTATATGATCTTTGGGAACAAAGAGTTGTCCATTTGTACCTCGAAGTGATGTCTCCTGAGATGGAAGTCAAATTTCTTTATTCCATTCTTGACGGCCAAGGCTGCCTTGAATGTAGTGTGGTAATGTTTCTCGGTATCCTTGTATTGTTCGTCGACATGGCCACGAGTAGTACCTTCTCCCATTGTCTTCTTCAAGCACCACTCCCAGTAGTCATCACTAGCATAATCCTTAGAGTTAGAGGAGTCTAGGCTACCTTCTTCAGTTCTTGAATGGCTCTGGTCTGCTCTGGTCCCCATGGACGTGCATTCTTCTTTAAGAGTTTGGATAAGGGATTTGTGTATCTGGCAACGTTTGGGATGAATTTCCTCATGTAGTTTACTATCCCGAAAAGCTGTTGGATCTCCTTGACAGTCAGATCTTCATCCGGGAAGTTAAAGAGTTCTTTAGAAATGTGAGATTGAGGTTGATAAGAGCCATGTCGTCACCGTCAAAAGAGGTGGTTGGAGCGATGTGATGATCCTTTGATTCGACTCGCATTTTTAAAAGTGTGGTCATCACCCTTATGATTTTCGATAACCGAACTATCCTAAGGATGAGGTTTTCATAAGTGGGTTCTAGAGTCACCACCAATATTTTTACCAAAAACATTGCAAAAGGAAAAGAAGGCGAGGGTTTTAAGAAAAACCAACCTTGGTCATTACAACTAGAGTTAGGTAAGAGAGTTAGTTACGTGTGGGGAAGGTATCAGCTTCCCCACGACGCCCCTTTTGGGTTCCCTATGATGGACTGTTTATTGTAAAGAAATAAGAACATTAAAACTATGCTTTTACCCTTATTTGTTCATTGCAAAATTTAAATTATTGACTACATGACCCTAATAACTAATGCACAGAGATGGTTGAAAGAATTAATGGTTGAGTTCAAGAGGGGGGGTGAATTGAACTTTAAAACTTTTTCGCAAAACTTACTTTCTTTTGGAAGAATGAGTTATCTTTATTCAATCTTTGCAAAAGTAATTTGGTTTAAACACAGCACAATTAAAGACAGAAATTAAAAGAGATGAAAGAAGGATATTAACACACAAATTTATACTGGTTCACTCTAATCCAGAGCTACATCCAGTTCTTGACAACCCAGTCAAGTTCCACTAATACCAAGTGAAAATTACAACCAGTAGATATTCACCAATCTACCCCAAGAACTATCTTGCAAAACCCACAAGACAGAATCTTGAAAACCACCCAGTAACCAAATCCAGTTACTGTACCAAGTGCAGATTACAATCCAACCTGCACAATCAACTTTTACAAAAGAATATGGAAAGAAAAAACCTGGACTTGAAGTTTCTAATTGTCCAGAACCAATTCTATCAGCACTTTCTCTCTTTGAATGACCACAATTCTGATCACAGCACCTTATGATATGAAAAAGATTCTTGAATGCAGAGAAAGTCACGTATGAAAGATTCACAGATTGATTTCACAAGTTTTCTCAAGTAGTGTATTGTATTGTGTTTCAAAAGATAGATCAAATCTGTATATATAGAGTAAATCAGAAAATCAGAATGCTTCAACTGTCAAAAACTGTTTTTAGAGAGACAAAAGATCGATTAGATTGAAGTAAAACAGTTTAGAAGAGACTCTGATCGATTAGAACTGAAGTATAATCGATCAGACCGAGTTATGATCGATTAGAATGAAACTATGATCGATCAGACCGAGTTATGATCGATTAGAATGAAACTATGATCGATCAGAATATTATTTTAATCGATTAAAATATCGATTCAATCGATTGATTTCATTTAAAGCTCCATTCAATCGATTAAAACATCGATTCAATCGATTGATTTCATTTAAAGCTCCATTCAATCGATTGATTCGAGTTTTTAATGGATTGAAACAACTTAATGAAAATGACAGCTCTTCTGTTTCAATCGATTGAAAGTCATTTCAACAGATTGAAATCCTGCAAACACTTAGTTAAAAAAATAGCCTCTCTTTTTTAATAGATTGAAAAATATTTCAACAGATTGATTTTCTAAAAACTCTTAGGCTGAAAAAGGTCTTTCTGTTTCAGCAGATTTAAAAATATTTCAGCAGATTGAAAATGCGAAACTTGATATTGAAAATTCATTGAGTTATTTTAACTTGTTGATTTCGCGAATCAATCAATTGAAAATACGATTATGTATGATCACTTATTCTTTTAAGTAATTTTAACAGATTGAAAATCCTTTTCAACAGATTGAAAAACTTAGTTTGTTCTTTTAATACTTAGATGTTAGTTTTTCATGCAGAAAAATGATTTTCAATGGGATGCAACATTATAAGGTGCTTATCACAAAATATATTGTCCTATCAAGAGATTAAGTGCTTAAACTAAAAAACCTAATCAACTACACACCCACAACCTAAGCTATATCTATGTCTTCATCAAAACCACCAAGTGCTTGTCTTTATCAAATCCACCAAGTGCTTCAATCTCCCCCTATTTGATGGAGACAAATAACCACTGCACCTGCATAAAAAAATAACAGACAGAGACATATATTTTGTGGTGTGTGTGTAGTGACAGGTTTTAAGCAGCAAAATACTTCTCCCCTATTTGACTGCATCAAATAGAATGTTTTAGTTCCAAGTCCAATGGGGCCACAGTGGATACCCAGAATATAAAACAGAACATTAAAAACTAAGAAAAGAAAACGGAATAACAGAAACATAGAAAATCTTCATTCGTCCCGGGGCCTTGGTTGAATTGCAGTTCCACAATCCTGTTGTAAATGTCTTCTAGTTGATTATCAATATGCTGGAACCTTGCAATGAAATTTTCATCCAAATAATGCTGCCAGAGCCCTCAGAGCGACAGTCATCTCCATATGCCTCCTTTGGTCAGTTTGCAGTTCGCTCATTTGATGTAACATTGTTCTTTCGAACTGAGACAGAGGCGTGCCACGGTCAGGCGGTGGATTGTATGGAATCATCTCCATTGGGTTTACTTCTTCTTCCATTGGATCAGAAGGACGTGCTGCAGAAGTTCCAGGAATATCAGTGTTGATTCCTTCCTCTTGCTCTTCTTCTTCACTTTCTTCACTTCTCCCAGCATCTTCTTTCGAGATCCATTCACCATCAACTTTAATAAATCCCATTTTGTGAAGCACAGAGTTATTTATTTCATTTGTTGATCGGACGGTTTCAACAAGTTCTCCTTCAACATCGACACCAAAATGTGTTAAAAATTTAGAAATCAGAATAGCATAGGGATACCTGAAGTCACTAAGTCTCTTGGCTTTGATCATGTGATCCTTGATGACAAAGACCCAGTTCACACGTATTCTGTGATGAATGCAGTACATCAGAACTAAATCTCCTTCATTTAGCACCGCATGATTGCTCCCCCTGGGTGTAAGCTGCCAGGAAACGATGAAAGCGAGAATCCTTTCTTCCAGTTTCAACTTCCCAGTGTTGAATGAACTTACAGAATCATGCCTATTCTTCAAGCAAGAGCGGAAATACTGAACTTTATTAAATTCTTCAACATCCGAAGTACACCCTTTGGTGACTTTCACACCTACATCTTTTATTCCAGCAACTTCCTTCCAGACATTAGGTGTTATCTCAATGTCTACTCCTTTTACTTGAGTTATTAGAGTGGAACCTTCAAAGGACAAGTTAGTGAAAAAGACTTTAATTAAGTCAGGGTAAATCCTACCATTTAACTCCAGAAACTTCTGAAGCTTTTGGTGTTGCAGTAGTTTTCGAATGCCACTGAATCCTTCGGCATCAAACCAGGAGAACTTTAACATCTTTGGAATGTTGACTTGCTTCCTGCTCAATTCATGGATAAACAAATCCATTTTCTCTTGGTCCCCATTGAACCAAGTTTCAATCCTTCCTCCAACATTCTGTTCTTGCCTTGCAGTAGAGGACTCGCCTCTCCTGGACTTCTTCCTACCAGACTTTGTGCGCTTGAACATATTTGATTTTTGGAATGGGCGGAACGGAGAAAGCGAGAAAAGAGAAGCTCAAAGAAGAAAATAATACTATAGGAATGAGAATACACAATCTTTTTCAGCTTCAAGGTTTTTGTCTTTACTATATTACCTGCTCCTATGCAAGTGATGATAAAGGTGGAGAGAGAAGAAATTGCTCCTGTACAACTTAATTACCTTCTCAGTAGATATCCAATCAGTATCAATTAGCTTTTATTGGATATCTTGGATATTGAAGAGAGTAGTTGAAGTTTATCTTGTTGTAAATGCTTTCAGTTACTACTCCAGAAATTGGTTAGAGACAAAGTACATACAACTAGCCCTAGAAGAAAAATAATCAATTGATATTTCAGTGAAACCAACTGATTTTGTAATCGTAGATACTTATAAGTGAAATACACCGATTGAATCAAAAATTAAATCGATTATTTTGTAAAAGAAAATTATTCAGAGTACCATTAGTGAATTCAATCGGATTGAAATCGAAGATTTAATCGATTGATTTATAAAAGAAGGTGTGCAGAGCTACAAGATTAATGAAATAAATCGATTAAAAGTTTATCTAATCGATTGAACTAATAACATATCAATACCAAAGAGTAAGAATCAGGAAATCAACAGATTATTTCGCAATTTCAATCGATTGAAACAAATAATATTCAGTTATTCATGCAATTATTAATCGATTGAACTTGTTATCAACCTGTTAAAAAATATACACTTACTGTAAAGAATCAGTTATGCAATACTAGATATATCTAGAATTCCTAATTCAGTCCTAAGCATATTAAGTCTGTCTCTAGGAAGTGGTTTAGTGAATAAATCAGCTAACTGTTTTTCAGATTCAACGAATAATATCTCACAATCACCCCTAGATACGTGTTCTCTAATAAAGTGATGTCTAATTTCAATATGCTTAGTTCTAGAGTGTTGAATAGGATTCTTAGTTAAGTTTATTGCACTAGTATTGTCACAAACCAGAGGTACCTTGTTTAGAGTCACTCCATAATCTGTTAGTTGTTGCTTGAGGTAAATGCTTTGAGCACAACAGATCACAGCTGCAATGTATTCAGCTTCTGCAGTTGACAGAGCAACACACGCTTGCTTTTTGCTGTGCCACGATATAAGACTGCTCCCCAGTAAATGACAAGTACCAGAGGTACTTTTTCTGTCCAATCTACATCCTGCAAAGTCAGAATCAGAAAATCCAACAAGTTTAAGGGATGCACCATCAGGATACCATAGTCCAACATTAACTGTTCCCTTAAGGTATTTCAGAATCCTTTTGGCAGCGGTAAGATGAGATTCCTTTGGATTTGCCTGAAATCTTGCACAAAGACACACACTAAACATAATGTCAGGTCTACTAGCAGTTAGATATAGTAGTGAACCAATCAAACCTCTATATTTAGTTTGATCAACAGGTTTTCCTTTTTCATCTAAGTCTAGACAACAGTTAGTAGACATGGGTGTAGAGGACACCTTGCAGTTTTGCATATCAAATTTCTTTAACAATTCATTGCAGTATTTAGATTGACTAAGAAAAATGCCATTTCTTAATTGTTTAACCTGGAGACCAAGGAAGAAATTCAATTCTCCCATCATAGACATTTCAAATTCACTTTGCATTTCTTTTACAAACTTATTACACATGGCATTATTAGTGGAACCGAAAATGATATCATCCACATACACCTGCACCAGAATAATGTCAGTTCCAGATTTCTTAATGAACAGAGTTTTATCAACCTCACCTCGCTTGTACCCTTGATCAATTAGGAAGTTACTTAACCTCTCATACCATTGTCTAGGTGCTTGCTTTAAACCATAAAGGGCCTTTTTCAATTTGTAGACATGGTTAGGATGCTTGTGATCTTCAAACCCAGGAGGTTGAGAAACATATACTTCTTCATTGATGAGTCCATTCAGAAAGGCACTCTTTACATCCATCTGTAGTAATCTGAAACCACTTAAGCAGGCATAAGCTAATAACAATCTAACAGCTTCAAGTCTAGCTCCAGGTGCAAAGGTTTCATCAAAATCAATACCCTCTTGTTGGTTATACCCTTTGGCTACCAATCTAGCTTTATTTCTAGTAATAATGTCAGTGTTCATCTAGCTTGTTTTTGAATACCCACTTAGTACCAATTACATTGATATCTTTGATTTTAGGAACTAATTCCCACACTTTATTTCTTTCAAATTGATTAAGCTCATCATGCATGGCACTAACCCAGTATTCATCATTTAATGCTTCTTTAACTGTCTTAGGCTCTATTTGTGAAATGAATGCCATATGATTCCAGAATTGGTTAAGAGAATGTCTAGTAGATACTCCCTTATTAATTTGCCCGATGACATTGTCTGAGAGAGATCTCTTGGGACAATCCACTCTTTAGGAAGCTCTTCCAGAACATCTTCTTCCTGTTCTTCAGTAATTGTTGGTGGATCAGCTTTTGCAGGGTCCACTGATGGATCATCTTCTTCAACAGTACACTGATCTGTGTTTCTGGCATGTTTCAACTGATAAGAATTATCAGTTAATTCTTCTTCATCTGCAGTACCTGTTGTTCTATTCTGCACCACTTGAGAAGACTCATTAAACACAACATGTCCTGATTCTTCAACTGATTTCAATCTTAAATTATAAACTCTATATGCATGACCGTGAGTTGAGTAACCAAGAAAAATTCCTTTATCAGATTTTTCATCAAACTTGCCAATATTTTCTTTCCCATTGTTTAAAACGAAACATGTACATCCAAAAACTCTGAAATAGTTTATGTTGGGTTTTCTTCCTTTGTCCAGTTCATATGGGGTTTTCTTAAGCATGGGTCTAATCAAGACTCTATTCAAAACATGACAAGCAGTGTTTACCTGCATCTACCCAAAAGTATTTAGGTAAAGAATTTTCACACAACATTGTTCTAGCAAGTTCTACAATAGATCTGTTCTTTCTTTCCACAACACCGATTCTATTGAGGAGTTCTTGGAGCAGAAAAATTGTGTTTTATGCCAAACTTTTCACAAAATGATTCAAACTTTTCATTTACAAATTCTCCACCATTGTCACTTTGAATTGATGTAATAAAATACCCTTTTTCATTATGTAAAACCTTGGCAAGCTTTTTGAAAGATTTGTAAGAATCAGATTTGGCTTTAAGAAAAATAGTCCAGGTAAATCTGGAAAAGTCATCAACAATTACCATGATATAAAGATTACCACCTAGGCTTTTATTCCTTGAAGGACCAACCAAATCCATGTGAAGCGAGTTCCAAAGGTTTAGAAGTTGAAACAATATTTTTGTTTGAAAAAGATTTTCTAGTTTGTTTGCCTTTCAAACAAGCTTCACAGATTTTGTCTTTCAAGATCTGAAGCTTCAGCAAGCCCAGAAACTAATTCTTTTGAAATCGGTTTGTCAAGATGGTTAAGATGTATATGAGCAAGTCTTCTATGCCACAACCAAGATTCTTCTTCTTTAGTAAGAAGACAACTTTGAGATGATATAGACTGTTTGATATCTAACATGTATATATTGTTTAACCTCTTACCTACCAACATTACCGTGTCAGATTCTGGCTCACAGATAAGGCACTTTTCTGGTTTGAAAATGACTTTGTGACCAAGATCACATAACTGACTTATGCTTATCAGATTGTGCTTGAGACCTTCAACAAGAAGAACATTGTGAATGATTACTGATTCACCATCACCAATATCTCCAGAACCTAGAATTCTTCCTCTGTTGTTGTCTCCATAAGTCACATGACCTCCATTCTTCAATTTCAGCTTTTGGAATTTTGAAATGTCACCTGTCATGTGCCTTGAACATCCGCTGTCTAGATACCAAAGGGACTCTTGTTGCTGTTCCTGAAAGATCAAACATCAAGTATTTGGTACCCTTACGTATTTTGGGTCCTTAGGAGTCAAATTTTCTGTTTAACATGTTTTGGAACCCATCTCTTCCTACCTTGCGGCACAAAATATTTTCTAGCATAACAGTATTTTATAGTATGTCCTTTCTTCATGCAGTAATGACAAGATGAGAAAGGGGATGCTGTTGTTTTTCTGTATGAAAAGAAGTTCAAATATTTTTTAGTTTTTACCCCAATCTTAGGTTTGTACCCGATTCCAGAATGTTCAAAAATACAATTTTGAGATCCAAGAAGTGCATCTAAATTCTCTTTACCTTGAGTAAACTTAGACAAAGTTTTAATCAAGTAATCAACCTTATCTTGCAGAATAATACACTTTTCACACTTCTTATTAGCAGCAACATTATTCGAGAATGCATAGATTATATCTAGATGTTCTAAATCTGTTTTGCTTTCTAATAATTCATTTTCCAGAACTTTAACTCTATTTTCTAACCAGTTATTTAAACCTTTCAACCGATTATTTGTATGAGATAAATTTCTGGCTTCACTATGCATTTCATTGAAAGCATTTAGTAATGTGCTATAATTCATTTCATTCTCTGTAGGAGTTGAACTTACATGTGATGAAGAGGATTCACAGCCAGCCATCAAACACAGGTTCACCTCTTCACTTTCGGATTCAGAGCTGGAAGATGAATCATTGTCTTGCCAGGCTATATAAGCCTTTTTCCCTTTGTATCTTGATTCTTTCTTGTTCTGATTCTTGGTCTTTTCCGGACAATCACTCTTTATGTGACCCTGTTTACCACAAGAATAACAAGTAATATTATTTTGAACAGATTCAGTCTTTTTATCATTGTACCTTTTTACTTGGCCAGTTCTGTTCTTTCTTCTAAGAAATTTTCCAAATTTCTTAACCAATAAAGTCAGGTTCTCTGATTCATCTTCTTCAGATCCACTGTTTTCTTCAATTGTCTTGAGAACAATATTTCTACTTTTCTTTTCTGCATTCTCTTGTTCTTTGAACCGATTGATTTCCAACTCATGTTCCCTCAACTTACCAAAAAGTGAAGCGGTAGTCATTTCAGTCAAGTCTCTTGATTCAGATATAGCTGTCACCTTTGGTTGCCACGTTCTGTCCAAACACTTTAAGATTTTGATGTTCAACTCTTCTTTGTCAAAAGTCTTTCCTAACCCAATTAGATGATTGACTATGTGCGTGAACCTTTTCTGCACATCTGCAATTGTTTCTCCTTGCTGCATTTTAAACAACTCATAATCCCTGATTAACTCATGCTTTCTTGCCCTTTTCACATCAGATGTTCCTTCATGTGTAACCTCTAAAATTTCCCACATCTCTTTGGCAGAGGCACACTGAGACACCCTGAAAAACTCATCAAGATTTAAAGCAGAGGTAATAATATTTTTTGCAGTATAATCATATTGGACTCTCCTATTTTCTACATCAGTTAATTCAGCCCAATCTTTTTCGACTACTTTACCATCTACAGTATGAGTTGGTTTGTAAGGACCATTAACAATTGTTTCCCAAATGCCTCTATCAAGAGATTCAATAAAGATTTTCATTCTAACCTTCCAGAAAGAATAATTCACACCAGAAAAAAGTGGAGGCCTGTTTATGGAGGCTCCTTCTAAAAAATTCATCTTTCCCTCAGCCATTGGACCGATTCCTTGAGTAACTTACAAGAACCAGCTCTGGTACCAATTGAAAGAATTAATGGTTGAGTTCAAGAGGGGGGGTGAATTGAACTTTAAAACTTTTTCGCAAAACTTACTTTCTTTTGGAAGAATGAGTTATCTTTATTCAATCTTTGCAAAGGTAATTTGGTTTAAACACAGCACAATTAAAGACAGAAATTAAAAGAGATGAAAGAAGGATATTAACACACAAATTTATACTGGTTCACTCTAATCCAGAGCTACATCCAGTTCTTGACAACCCAGTCAAGTTCCACTAATACCAAGTGAAAATTACAACCAGTAGATATTCACCAATCTACCCCAAGAACTATCTTGCAAAACCCACAAGACAGAATCTTGAAAACCACCCAGTAACCAAATCCAGTTACTGTACCAAGTGCAGATTACAATCCAACCTGCACAATCAACTTTTACAAAAGAATATGGAAAGAAAAAACCTGGACTTGAAGTTTCTAATTGTCCAGAACCAATTCTATCAGCACTTTCTCTCTTTGAATGACCACAATTCTGATCACAGCACCTTATGATATGAAAAAGATTCTTGAATGCAGAGAAAGTCACATATGAAAGATTCACAGATTGATTTCACAAGTTTTCTCAAGTAGTGTATTGTATTGTGTTTCAAAAGATAGATCAAATCTGTATATATAGAGTAAATCAGAAAATCAGAATGCTTCAACTGTCAAAAACTGTTTTTAGAGAGACAAAAGATCGATTAGATTGAAGTAAAACAGTTTAGAAGAGACTCTGATCGATTAGAACTGAAGTATAATCGATCAGATCAGAGTTATGATCGATTAGAATGAAACTATGATCGATCAGACCAGAGTTATGATCGATTAGAATGAAACTATGATCGATCAGAATATTATTTTAATCGATTAAAATATCGATTCAATCGATTGATTTCATTTAAAGCTCCATTCAATCGATTAAAACATCGATTCAATCGATTGATTTCATTTAAAGCTCCATTCAATCGATTGATTCGAGTTTTTAATGGATTGAAACAACTTAATGAAAATGACAGACTCTTCTGTTTCAATCGATTGAAAGTCATTTCAACAGATTGAAATCCTGCAAACACTTAGTTAAAAAAATAGCCTCTCTTTTTTAATAGATTGAAAAATATTTCAACAGATTGATTTTCTAAAAACTCTTAGACCTGAAAAAGGTCTTTTGTTTCAGCAGATTTAAAAATATTTCAGCAGATTGAAAAAGCGAAACTTGATATTGAAAATTCATTGAGTTATTTTAACTTGTTGATTCCGCGAATCAATCAATTGAAAATACGATTATGTATGATCACTTATTCTTTTAAGTAATTTTAACAGATTGAAAATCCTTTTCAACAGATTGAAAAACTTAGTTTGTTCTTTTAATACTTAGATGTTAGTATTTCATGCAGAAAAAACGATTTTCAATGGGATGCAACATTATAAGGTGCTTATCACAAAATATATTGTCCTATCAAGAGATTAAGTGCTTAAACTAAAAAACCTAATCAACTACACACCCACAACCTAAGCTATATCTATGTCTTCATCAAAACCACCAAGTGCTTGTCTTTATCAAATCCACCAAGTGCTTCAATGGTAACTAATAAAAGCGATAATAATAAAGTAAGGAATATAGAGGAACCTTCGAAGCAACCTTTTATAAATGTTCTTGTAAAGGGCGCTTTTTGGCAAACCCCACGCTCTACAATGTCGTTCACTCTTCTCTCAAAGGACTCTAGAATGTCTCAAGAGAACCCTAAAACTCTGGAAATGCTTCAGAGGGATTCTAGAAGAGTATATAAAGGTATATTAAGTTGGAGTTGTTAAAAATGAGGAGAGGGCCCCCTTTTATAGAAATTCATGCCCATCAGATCAGGACCGCCGTCTCGCCTGACAAGGTCGGGACCGCCATCTCGCCTTTGGCAAATGACGAGACGACGGTTCCTTTAATATGCTTAACAGTAAAATCATATTTGGAAAATCAGTTCATTAGCTGGAGAATCTAAGGACTAGGAGGCATCTTATTCTTGAACTATATGATCTTTGGGAACAAAGAGTTGTCCATTTGTACCTCGAAGTGATGTCTCCTGAGATGGAAGTCAAATTTCTTTATTCCATTCTTGACGGCCAAGGCTGCCTTGAATGTAGTGTGGTAATGTTTCTCGGTATCCTTGTATTGTTCGCTGACATGGCCACAATAGTACCTTCTCCCATTGTCTTCTTCAAGCACCACTCCCCAGTAGTCATCACTAGCATAATCCTTAGAGTTAGAGGAGTCTGGGCTACCTTCTTCAGTTCTTGAATGGCTCTGGTCTGCTCTGGTCCCCATGGACGTGCATTCTTCTTTAAGAGTTTGGATAAGGGATTTGTGTATCTGGCAATGTTTGGGATGAATTTCCTCATGTAGTTTACTATCCCGAAAAGCTGTTGGATCTCCTTGACAGTCAGATCTTCATCCGGGAAGTTAAAGAGTTCTTTAGAAATGTGAGATTGAGGTTGATAAGAGCCATGTCGTCACCGTCAAAAGAGGTGGTTGGAGCGATGTGATGATCCTTTGATTCGACTCGCATTTTTAAAAGTGTGGTCATCACCCTTATGATTTTCGATAACCGAACTATCCTAAGGATGAGGTTTTCATAAGTGGGTTCTAGAGTCACCGCCAATATTTTTACCAAAAATATTGCAAAAGGAAAAGAAGGCGAGGGTTTTAAGAAAAACCAACCTTGGTCATTACAACTAGAGTTAGGTAAGAGAGTTAGTTACGTGTGGGGAAGGTATCAGCTTCCCCACGATGCCCCTTTTGGGTTCCCTATGATGGACTGTTTATTGTAAAGAAATAAGAACATTAAAACTATGCTTTTACCCTTATTTGTTCATTGCAAAATTTAAATTATTGACTACATGACCCTAATAACTAATGCACAGAGATGGTAACTAATAAAAGCGATAATAATAAAGTAAGGGATATAGAGGAACCTTCGAAGCAACCTTTTATAAATGTTCTTGTAAAGGGCGCTTTTTGGCAAACCCCACGCTCTACAATGTCGTTCACTCTTCTCTCAAAGGACTCTAGAATGTCTCAAGAGAACCCTAAAACTCTGGAAATGCTTCAGAGGGATTCTAGAAGAGTATATAAAGGTATATTAAGTTGGAGTTGTTAAAAATGAGGAGAGGGCCCCCTTTTATAGAAATTCATGCCCATCAGATCAGGACCGCCGTCTCGCCTGACAAGGTCGGGACCGCCATCTCGCCTTTGGCAAATGACGAGACGACGGTTCCTTTAATATGCTTAACAGTAAAATCATATTTGGAAAATCAGTTCATTAGCTGGAGAATCTAAGCACTAGGAGGCATCTTATTCTTGAACTATATGATCTTTGGGAACAAAGAGTTGTCCATTTGTACCTCGAAGTGATGTCTCCCGAGATGGAAGTCAAATTTCTTTATTCCATTCTTGACGGCCAAGGCCGCCTTGAATGTAGTGTGGTAATGTTTCTCGGTATCCTTGTATTGTTCGCTGACATGGCCACAGTAGTACCTTCTCCCATTGTCTTCTTCAAGCACCACTCCCCAGTAGTCATCACTAGCATAATCCTTAGAGTTAGAGGAGTCTAGGCTACCTTCTTCAGTTCTTGAATGGCTCTGGTCTGCTCTGGTCCCCATGGACGTGCATTCTTCTTTAAGAGTTTGGATAAGGGATTTGTGTATCTGGCAACGTTTGGGATGAATTTCCTCATGTAGTTTACTATCCCGAAAAGTCTGTTGGATCTCCTTGACGATCAGATCTTCATCCGGAAGTTAAAGAGTTCTTTAGAAATGTGAGATTGAGGTTGATAAGAGCCATGTCGTCACCGTCAAAAGAGGTGGTTGGAGCGATGTGATGATCCTTTGATTCGACTCGCATTTTTAAAAGTGTGGTCATCACCCTTATGATTTTCGATAACCGAACTATCCTAAGGATGAGGTTTTCATAAGTGGGTTCTAGAGTCACCACCAATATTTTTACCAAAAACATTGCAAAAGGAAAAGAAGGCGAGGGTTTTAAGAAAAACCAACCTTGGTCATTACAACTAGAGTTAGGTAAGAGAGTTAGTTACGTGTGGGGAAGGTATCAGCTTCCCCACGACGCCCCTTTTGGGTTCCCTATGATGGACTGTTTATTGTAAAGAAATAAGAACATTAAAACTATGCTTTTACCCTTATTTGTTCATTGCAAAATTTAAATTATTGACTACATGACCCTAATAACTAATGCACAGAGATGGTAACTAATAAAAGCGATAATAATAAAGTAAGGGATATAGAGGAACCTTCGAAGCAACCTTTTATAAATGTTCTTGTAAAGGGCGCTTTTTGGCAAACCCCACGCTCTACAATGTCGTTCACTCTTCTCTCAAAGGACTCTAGAATGTCTCAAGAGAACCCTAAAACTCTGGAAATGCTTCAGAGGGATTCTAGAAGAGTATATAAAGGTATATTAAGTTGGAGTTGTTAAAAATGAGGAGAGGGCCCCCTTTTATAGAAATTCATGCCCATCAGATCAGGACCGCCGTCTCGCCTGACAAGGTCGGGACCGCCATCTCGCCTTTGGCAAATGACGAGACGACGGTTTCGCTTTTGACAAATGGCGAGACGGCAGTCTCGCCAAACAAGATGGTGGTCTCGCTTTTGGCAAATGGTGAGATGGCGATCTCGCCTTTGGCAAGTGGCGAGACGGTAGTCTTGCCTTTGGCCAACAGCGAGACGACGGTCTCGGTCTTTTGGGTAGAATTTTCTTATTTTTGTGTACAAAAAGTCTTTCTATTCTAATATGGAGGCTATTGAACAATCCTAGGGACCTTTAAGGCCTTGTCCATCTTCGAACGAAAGTCTTCTGCTATTTATTGAGGTCGGGCAAGATTTGGGGTCTATAACTGCCCCCCTTCACCTGACTAGCCGACTGTTGTCTCAATATGCCAAAAGATTTGGAGTTGACCCTCTTGCCTGGTTGTCCTTCGGTTGCTTCCCTCGTCGTGATAGCCGACCTTTTGGACGCCGAATGTGATCCTTCGGGATGCTCCTTTGATGCGGTAGCTGATCCCTTTGGTTGTAAAATTCGATTTAAGCCCCCTTTTGTAAGGCTTGATGAGTATGCACCCCCATCTGGTTTTGACAAGTACAAACCCCTTTCTGGTTGTTGTAGAACTTGTAGCCCACTTCGTAGGACTGGATAAGTATGCACCCTCATCTGGTTTGGCGAGTATGAACCCCCGTCTGGTTGTTGTAGCCTTGGGATGCTCCTTTAATGCGAAACCTAACCTCGTAGCTGACAAGTTGGAAACCTCAGGATTCTCCTTTGATGCGGAAGTTGACCCCTTGGTTGATGAGTACGAACCCTCATCTAGTTTGACGAGTATGAACCCCCGTCTGGTTTGAAAGTCCACTTTGTAGGACTGGTGCGGCTTACTAATTTTGTTCATGCACAGGTGTTTGTCTTCGGGACTTTCCTTGTCACGAAGTTATGTGTGGTGGCAGCTTATTGCTCTGGCTCATGCGTCATCTCTGTGGGTAGTTTTTTTTTTTTTTCTTAATAAATTGTTTTTGACTTTTCTGATGAAGTCTTCCAGTTTGCCGGGGATTCTTTGGTCTTCCTCCAACTGGTTGAGTATTGGGGATTTGTTGATTTTGGTGATGCCTCTGAGCAGGCGGATGCTTTGCTTGATTGCCTTCTCTCTTTGATGGGGGGATGGTGGTTAATGCTTGGGAGCTTTTTAGTTTCTCCTTTTTCGCGGTTTATTCTTTTTTCTCGCGATTTTGGATTTTGGATTTTTTGGGATAATGCGTATGCCTTTTTACTTTTTAGTCTTTTTTTAGTATACTGGCTTTTTAAAAGAGAGTAAAGGCGAATAGCTGACAAAAAAAACTCTTATTTATATATCATAGGCTTTTGTATAACAGATGAAATATATATAACAATGCTCCGAAGGCGACGGCGGGTCCGACTGCAAAGCTAAAGATGGCTCTGGAGGAGGAAATAGTCGGAGCATATGTCTTTGAAACTCCTCTTGGCTCCAAATCATGCCGAGCACATGCTGGTTGATCATGTCCAAGCTCTGGATAACTCCCTCCTGCCTCTGACTAATAGTCTCCAGCCGCGTCTCAAAAACGTCCTACCTCAAGGACATCTGGTCCAGCTACTGGCGTATGGCGTCTATATGGCGGTGGACGCCAGGAATTTCGTCCTCATACTGTTGTTGCTCGAATCCCGGGGGCATGGAGATATCATCCGACTCATCTAAGTCCCAGATGTCCAAGGTCATAGCGAGCGCCGGATGGAGTACCAACTTGAACCCTTGCCTAATGAACATGCCCATGCTGACGAGCATGGACCCACTAATAAGCTCGGGTCGGAGGGTAGAGGGTATGTCCTCCCCGTTGGCGCATTCCCATCTCTCGGCCAGCGGGGTGATGAGGGGAGTTACGAGGATGGCTCCTGTAGGGCGACTCCCAAAATCCTTCAGCACCCTCAGGAAGAAATAGTCTGGGTTGCACCTACGCCCGTGGAGCATGCAGTGGAGGACAAAGAGATTAGGTTGGGTGATCTTACCCTGACTCTCTTTCTGCCCATGTACTGTCCCTGCCAGTAGCTTGTGGCATATGCAGAGAGGAGCACTGAGGGTTGACCCCCTCATCTGGGCCGGCAAGATCTGCAATCCGGTGAGATCCTCCCAAATCTCAACGGTTGTAAGGGTAGCTGGCCGCTCACAAATAGCTCCCTGATACTCTGGGGTCAGGGTGTCGATCGGCTGGTTAAAGCCCATGATGACGTTGAACTCATCCAACCTCATCGTTTTGTAGGTCCCGTTCATGAAATACGAGACCACCCTCGCTGAAGGGACACCTGGGAACAAGGCTGGCATGTCCACCATCGTGACAGAGGCTAGAAACTCCATCGTAGCCTCCCTGAAGATGAGGGTAGGAGGGTCCTGGAGGAGAAAGTCCCATCCAATATCATGCAGATAATCCCTCACGTCCTCGTCCCAACCAAAATTGGTCAGGATGCCAAAATCCAAACGCAGCAAGGGGTACCAGGTGTAGCCCCTTGTAGACCCCAAATCTTGCCCGGCCTCCAAATAAAGTCAGAAAGCTTCCTATTTGAAGACGGCCGGAGCTTAACAAGCCACTAGGAGAGACTATTAGGCTCTCGTACCAAGATAGGAAGGTTTTTTGGCCCAAAAATAAAGTTTCTCGCCTTAAAGGGACGAGACCGCCGTCTGGGAATACCAGACCGCCGTCTCGTTTCAGCGCCAGGACGAGACCGCCGTCTCGATTTTCCAGACGGCGGTCTCGACACTCGCAAAAACGAGACGGCGGTCTGGATTTCCCAGACGGCGGTCTCGACCCCATGACACGAACGAGACGGCGGTCTCGAATTCCGAGACGGCGGTCTCGACCCTGTCAGACGAGAACGGCGGTCTGGACCCTGACAGCGCGAAAAACTATAAATAAGGGCTTCCCCCCCCCCCCCTCATTTCCACACAGAAAAAAACAAGAGCTCTCCCTTCTCTCTAGAATTTCTCTCTCTAAGAATCCCTCCGAGGCATTTCCGGAGTTTCTGAGCGTCTTTAGGCATATACAAAGTGTCCTAAATCTTCTTTAGAATCCCTCCGAGGCATTTCCGGAGTTTTCTGAGAGTTGTAGAGCGAAGGGTCTCCAAAATGCACCCTCTCTTTTTAAATATAAAGCTTGCTTTGGAGGTGCATATCCTCATTCTCCTTTTTTAAATTACTGCTATTTAAATTACGCAATAGAAGCTAGGGCCATGTAGTCATATATTCAAATTCTGCATAATAAAAAGGGTAAAAGCGCAATTTTCCAAGTTTAATTATTCGCAAATAGCCGGCCTATCATAGGGAACCCGAAAGGGGCGTCGTAAAGGGACTAATACTCCCTTTACACGTAACTAACTCCCTTACCCAACTCTAGTTCTAATGACCAAAGTTGGTTTTCGAAAACCAACGCCTTTTTAAAACCCCTTTTCCGATGTTTATGGTAAAAATATCGGTGGCGACTCCATAGAACCCAAAACAAATAAGTCCTTGGGTTAGCCCGGTTGTCGGACAACTCAAGGACACTTTTCGAAAACCTCGTCTCCAGGCTAGCCCGGTTATCGGACAGCCTGAAGACGTTATAACCACCAATAAAAAACGCGAAAACAAAAAGAGTCGAAAAACCATCGCATCGCTCCGACCGACCATCTCTCTTTTGAGACGGCGGCGACAGATGGCGACTCCACTGGGGAAGCCTAGAGAGTTGATCCCATTTAGTGATGGGCTGGCTTAAAAATAATTAAACCAAGAAAATAGCGCTTTTACCCTACCTTGTATTATAACATGCTTTATTGTTTGGCTTTCAAATAACTGTTGCTTGTTTATACTTACGCAATTGGCTGAAATAAAAATTGCACACAAAACCCTTGCACACTACAGTTCCCTCTATACCCGGGGGCAAGTGAGAAAACCATAGGGAGTGGGTGGCAGGTACGGTTCGCTGCAGTTAGGGCCTTGTGCCCACCAGTGTGATCGGAAACCACCACTCAAGGTGATAACCTTCCTCTTTTGGCAACAAGACCGACTCTGGCCTTAGTGTTGAGCATGGTCGGATGGCTGGAGAGTGGGGACCCTATAATGGGGGCACCTTGGGGGCCTTAGCCTGGTGAGAACAGTTAGAACCAACCCTTGCCAATGCACTTTTCTGCAGGAAAACCCTACCTCGTGATAAAAACGACTTCTCGCCTGTTCGCGGATGAGTGAATTGTATGTGCATTTGTTTGTCGCATTTGATTGCATAAGCATAAACAAAACAAAAATCACAAAAAAATACTTTCGCAAATAAACACCCTTATCTCGGACAGTCTGCCTTTTAGCTAGCCTGGTTTCAGGTTCTTTGTAAGCTAAGTAGCCACGCAGTTCCGACATAAGAGATAAGGGACGCTAAATATTTTTCGCATAAAGCCATATTTTATCTCGAACAGTCTGCCTTTTAGCTAGCCTGGTTTCGGGTTCTTTGTAAGCTAAGTAGCCACGCGATCCGACGTAAGAGATAAAAGGCTATAAAATAAATCCAAAATAAATAAAATAATAATAATAAAATCAAAACATAAACAAAATAATTTTGACAAAGTCGTATCATTCATATTGCATCATAAGTGGAAAAACCA
The DNA here is from genome assembly GCA_963425845.1 of Sphenostylis stenocarpa. Classification (NCBI taxonomy): domain Eukaryota; kingdom Viridiplantae; phylum Streptophyta; class Magnoliopsida; order Fabales; family Fabaceae; genus Sphenostylis; species Sphenostylis stenocarpa. The sequence goes on from OY731406.1 coordinate 26,369,990, forward strand.
AGAGAGAAAATGAATGCATAAGGAAAGTATGCATACGCATCATTTTAATAAACCCCTCAAAAATGGGTCTTAGAAGCATTTTTTGGGAAAAATAATGGGCCAAATCGCCTTTGGAAATTTTGTAGCTTGATTCCTCACCTCTTTCTCTTCGTTTTGGTATGCTGTGCGTCCAAATCGGACATCCCAGTCAAAAGTTATGCCACTTTGAACATCTGCTGCCCTTTTGTACTGGTGCATGCATAATAACATTCATTCTAGGGAGCGCTAGATATCCCTAAGACAATGGCGAAAGAGGCCCCGAGCACATTTGTGACCTTCGCGACAAGGAAGGGACAAATGTACTAAGGTGTGATGGTGATTGCCATTATACTTGTCAAATATGTGATGGGGAAGAAACCATTACACCGAGGTGGGTAGGATACCCCACAAAGCATAAGCTTTAAGGAGGATATTTAAGTCATTGTCTTAAGGAATATCCATCTCATAAATCATTCCTTTTAAACAATAAAAATCTTTTTGCATTCTAGAAAGCGGCTGGTATTCTTCACGCCCTCATCCGCATACAAAAAAAAAAAACACAAAATCCCAAACACTATCATACATCATGTTAGAAAATAAAACATGATAATGTTTAGGAAAAAACAAACACTTGCATACATGCATCCACCAAACTTCATCCTCATAACATCATCTAGAAGTAGGCGGTTGAAGAAAGTGGACATTCCTCAATACCATGTGAAGAGGATAAGGCATTCGCAAGCCATGCACGGGAAGTCAAAATGAAAATAAAGGAAAATTCTAACCTGCCTATGGGTTCATTTAGGCTTCTCCGCTTTTCATTCAAAAAATATGTACTTCAAAACATTGCATTGAGGAATGTACACTGTCTGGATGAAACAAATAAAATTGTTTGTCTCAACCGTCTACTACATTCATGAATTGCATCCATAAATTGCATTCATTCTCACTTTAATAAAAAGATAATAAAAAGAAAGGATTAGTCGATGTGCTTTCCACAAATCGAAGTAAGATGGAGAGTAAGCCTTTCGTCATCAAGTTCTCCCCAATGGTTGATCCGCCCAAGGAGGATAACAAGCCTGAACCATTAGATATCCAAGTTAATAAGGGAGAGGGGGCAAGGATGTCAAGGATGTCATTGCGTTTGTTCATGCCTCCCACATCAATAAAGTCGTACCATTGAGATGCGTAGAAATGTCTTCCATCAATGAAGATATCTCCAGCATAGCCGGCATTTGGGGGCAAAATTAAAAGTGAAAGAATCTACACCCCCAGGAGCTATAAGACAATACTCCCAAGAATAAAGGAGAAATAAAAAGATCGAAGAAAAAATCCAAAAGGAAATTGAAGAGACTTTTGGATTCACGACGCTAAGGCAATTCTTTCAACGCTCCGCCAAAGAGACAAACTCAGGGTAGGCGACAAGCTAGTCACAGTTTGAGCTAGAGACGACATTCGGATCAGCAAGTCGTTTGCCCTACCTTGAATGGATGCGACTGAAAAGGACCTTTGAAATATCTTTTGCCAATAGAAAAAGGCTTTCCCAACAATATGAAGGTGACCCACGTGATGAGAAAATATGGATGTCGCCCAAACCAAGGGCTCATTAGAAACTCTCAAGGAATAAGGGAGCCACCGGATTTTAAAGACAATCCTTCGAAGTTTTATCCTGCAAAGGATCAAGCTACATAGATGTAGACCCCTAATTTTGCCCGGTCTCTCAAATAAAGATAAAAGAGATCACCTGTAACAAGATAAAGCTCGTCTAGCATTACAAATAAGAGCCAAGGAGACTTCCTACATGAAGATAAAGCTTCAACAGACGCATATCGGCATCAACTGACGTCCAAAACAGGCAAGGAAAGCTTCCCGGAGTCCCGAAACGCGCGAAACTGGCCAGAACAGTCGAGACGGCCGTCCCAAAGGTGGGACGGCCGTCCCAACTTGCTCCAGCCAGTTGGGACGCGCGTCCCGAAGTTGGGACGGCCGTCCCAAACCCCAGAAAAGTGGGACGGCCGTCCCGGGTCCCCGAGGGGTCCCGGCACTGTGTAATTTTGCCATTTGGGACGGTCGTCCCGGTCCGGACGGCCGTCCGAGTCCGGACGGTGGTCCCGAAGTGCGCCGGCTTCGAAAACTATAAATAGGAGGCTCATTTGTCACTTTTTCACACCCGAGACATCCCGAGAGCTCGAAACACTTTCTAAAACTCGAGCACTTGTCTATTTCTCTCCCTCTCTTGAATGATCTTTCCGATTGCCTTAAATAGGTAACAATCGGTTAAGGAATTATATTCGGCATTCGATTCTTCTTTAAATTTTTAGTAGAGTCGATCCTGTATTGGTGAGGAGAGTCCGTGTAGAGAGAGGGGTTGCCAAAACGCATCCTCACGGTTCGAGATTCTCAATATCAAGCTTGCTACGGAGGTTCTTTTCAATTCTCTTCTCTTTTATTGCTTTATTTATTGTTTTATTTAGCTTTATTTATGCCATGTAGAATAAAATCATGTAGATAGCTATTTTGTCTCTTTTATTGCTTTATTTAGCTTTATTAATCATTTTATGCATGCAATATAAAATAAAATCATGTAGATAGCCATTTAATATTATGTAATAAAATAGGGTAATCGCGTAATTTCTCGTAGTCTTTACTTAAATGAATTAATCTGTCATAGGGAACCCGAAAGGGGCGTTGTGGGGTGCTAACACCTTCCCCACACGTAACTAACTCCCTTACCCAACTACTGGTTATAATGGCCAAGTGCGGTTTTTCTTAAAATCAACATTTTTTCCTTTTCCAATGTTTATGGTCAAAACATTGGTGGCGACTCCATAAGAACCCCTTTTCGAAAACCTTTTAAAACAAAAACGCGAGTCTAAACCATCTTTTCGCGACCGCTCGCATAAACGTTTCTAAGACGTCCCCCTCGGATGTCGGAAAGGGACGGCGGCGACAGATGGCGACTCCACTGGGGAAGCTAGAGAGTTGATCCCATTTAGTGACAGATAAATTCAAACTAAGCAAAGATTTGAAATTACGCTTTTACCCTCCGTATGTTTTTACTTGTATGGCTTTAATAAGCTGTCTGTATGACTATTTTCCGCAAAGTGTTTGAAATATAAATTGCACACAAAACCCTTGCACACAACGGTCCCTCTATACCCGGGGGCAAGAGTGAATATCTATAGGGAGTGGGTGGCAGATACGATCGGTTAGTTGGCACACGGGGCTACTGCCGTTGTCGGAAAACCACCAACTCAAGGTGATAACTCTCTTCTTTTGGTCTAAGGGTGTCGCCACGGAGTTCCGTGCATGACCCGAGGATTGAGAGATTGAGAGGTCCCTATAATGGGGGCACCTTGGGGACCTTTGGCCTGGTGAGAACAGTTAGAACCACCTAAACCAAGCACGTTTCTGCAGAAAAATCCCACCTCGTGATTAAATAAGCATGGCTCTGCTCGTGGATGTATGAATTGTGTGTGCATACGTTTGCTGCATTTGTATTGATGCATTAGCATAGGGTAATCATACAACAAACAAAAAATGAAAAACCCTAAAAATCATAAAATAATGAAAAAACCCTAAAAATATAAAAATATTAAGGTCATAAAAATACCTTTTTACAAAAGATTCTTGGCAAAGTCGTATCATTAATTCCATATCATCCAATAAGTGGTAAAATTAAGAAAGAAAATAATTGCGGCATGCTCATCATTTTAATAAACCCCTAAAAAATGGGTCTTAGAGACGTTTTTTGGGAAAATTACTGGGCCAAATCGCCTTCGGCTATTTGCAGCTTGGTTCTTCACCTTTTTCTCTTCGTTTTGACATGTCTGTGCGTCCAAATCGGACAACCCGAGTCAAAAGTTATGTCACTTTCAATATCTGCTTGTCATAAAAAATATTTTTGTACTGCATACATAAACACATTCATCTTAGGGCATATTTATTCCACGCTAATCATTTAAAATAAAAAGTCATAATAAGAATCATTAAAATCATTTAGAAGGTGGTCTGGTCTTCTACCTGTTCTCACTCGCGCTCAAAAAGCCAAGAAGATGGAGAAATTAGAGGAGCGGAACCGTATGTCGACCACTCGAGCTTAATGTCATAAAGGAACAAATAGCGCAATTAACGGAGCTAATGTATCGGCAATGCTTCCACAATACGGTCTCCGAGCAACGAATTTACGCCCTAGAAGAGAAATTAGAGGGATATAACTTTGATGTAAGGGAGGTAACCGATGTCAAAAATACTCGATTCCCTCCCAAGTTTAAGAAATTCCACGCATCATTCAAGAAGCCCTTTGGCAAGAAAAAAGAGGGAAGTGTAAATGCCATGAACTTTGCTACTATTTCTTCCTCTTCGCCATCGGTTGGACGGTCACGCGAGACAAGAGAAGAAATTCACTCCCATCCCAATCTCTTATGGGAGTCTGCTGCCAAGGCTTTTAGAGGCCAAGCTCTTAACATGTATCTCCCCAAAGAAGAAAGATCTACCTTACCCTGGTTGGTACAAACTCAATGAAAAATGTGATTACCACTCGGGTGCTCCCGGGCATTCCGTGGAGAATTGCATCAACCCGAAATATAGGGTTCAAGAATTATTGAATGCCGGGTGGATTACTTTCGATGCTCCCGACCCAAACGTAAACATCAAGCCTCTATCGCAACCCGAATGAAGGATGGGTTAAGGAAGATCAGCACTTAGGGCTCATCATTTTTGTCATCTAATAAAAAAAATATATATACAAAAAATAGATAACAAAAAAAATATATCAAAAAAAAAAAAAAAACTTACGATGTACCCCTCGTGATCCCCGCCCATGATCACGAGATTTTTGGTTAATAAGGGTTTTGTAAATATTTGCATTTATCGATACAATAAGGCATTTTCCATTTCTCTTTCATTATTTTCTCTCTCATACGTCTAATAAAGGAATCTAAAACAAAGCATAACCCATACGGTCATGTACGTGATTGAAAACTCCCTGCGGGATCCGAAAGCCGAAGGCGAATCGATTGAGTCGAGACGGTGAGGAGGGGACCATTTCCCGGACATGCAAAGACTGTTGGAGAAAAGAAGCTTAATTGATACAGCCCCATAAGAAAAAACGAAGGCCTTCAATTTGGGACAAGGAGACAATAAGAAAGAAGTAAATGTCGATACCCAAATTGATAATGTCGGGGAAGGGGCAATAACACCTTTGCGCTTATACGTCGGAAAAGGTTGTACGCGTGGATATGCATACAAGAATCGTCCATTAATGAATATATCTCCAATATAGCCGTCATTGGGGGCGGGACGATAAGAAAAATTAGTCACCCAAGGAGTTACAAGATAATGCTCCTAAAAACAAAGGAAAAATAAAGAAACCAAAGAGGAAAAGGAAAAAGATTGAAGCGAGACCTTGGATTCGCGGTGCTAAGGCGGTTTCTTCAACGCTCCACTAGAAAAACCAAAATTCGTGGTAGGCGACAAGGCGATGCGACGCTAAAGACTACATTCAAATCAGCGAACCGTCTACCATACCTTAAATGGATGCGGTTGAAGAAGACATTTGAAAATATGAAAAGACTTCTTAGCGAGTATAAAAAGTGGCCCATATAATGAAGAGATATGAGTACAGCCCGGACAAGGGCTTGGAAAGGAGGCCCAAAGAAGATGGAGCCACCGAGATCTTAAGGATAATCCTTGAAAATACGACCACGCAAAAGATCAAGTTGTACAAAGAAAGAGAAGTCTCCCCTCCATACCTAAAAAGACGATCTTCGGAAAAAAGGGATGTTAGCATCAAGGGTAGCATTAATCATTAAATGTCCTTCTTCAGATTTTAAGGGACGTAAACCCAATGACTATTAGAGATCACTCCTCGGGATATGCCCGACCCCAGAGCATCTTTAGAGCACGCATTTCCACTGAAATTATAAAAGAATGCTATTCTTACTATCTGCTTCTTTTCTGCTAAACATGTCTATACCCCATTAAATAACCCTGTTTAGACAAACGTTTTGTTCCAAAATGCGTCAAAAAAATCAAAACGCCATAACCAAAATGAAGCCAAAGTTAACACGATTGATTAGCTAGAGACACGAATAAGAAAATCGTGTTTCGACAATGTTTGAGAAAAGAAATTATTATTAAAAGAAGCCCGTCAAGGTCAAAGACCAAGACAAAAAAAATAAAAGGGCAAAATCCTAAGCGAGACTAGGAATGTTAATCAGTCATAAGTAATCAGTCGAAGACGCCACCTCGTTAAAACAAAACGTTTGTTTGAACTAGCCTAAACACTAACCAACCTTGGCTAGCCATTCTTACAGAAACCTTTATTACAAAAATATCCCTCTAAAACACAAGCCTTTGCAATAAATCCCTTTCCTTCTATTCTCTTGACCCTTCACCATAAAGCATTCAAGTAGTTGATTGGGAAATGTGGAAATATAGTGATCAATAGGAGGATTGAAATCCCTAAGGAAAGGAAGAGGGGCATTGACAGGACAATTGCTCTACATTCAAAATGATTACTCTTCGGTTATAGCAAAGATCCGAGACGGCAAATCGGTACAGACTAATCATGTTGACAAAAGCACATGATGATGGAATTAAACTTAACAGAAGTTGAAGGGGTTCAAAGCCGATATGACCGAGCTAAACCTTATTGAAGAAGAACAACTAAAAATGATATGTCATGGACAAGCCTATCAAAGGAAAAGAAAAAAGGCTTACAAAAAAGGTCAACCCTCATATTTACCATAAGAAGGACTTAATGGTAAATAAGTTGCTTCCAGATCGAGAATAATAAAATTGGAAAATGGGCAGTGAACTATGAAGGACCCCTTGTGGTCAAATGAGCTTTCTCGGAAGGGGCTCTTATCCTCGTCGGTATGGATGGAAAAGAACTTCGACACCTAATGAACTCCGGTACGATGAAGAAGTATTATGCTTGAAGACATTGCTCAAGACCCGTCAAGAATGAAAATCCGCAAAGGACATTCCTGGGCAAAAGATAGGGTCCATATTCCTCGCCGAGGATACGTCCTAGGCAAAAAGAAGAGGTAAAAAAAAAAATAATAAATATATATAAAAAAAAGAAACTAAGAGCAATGGTCACTTTAGTCGAAAACCGAAAAGGCGGCTAAAGTAACATTCTTCCGAAGCAAGCGACTGCATAGTCTTCACTACGAGCTCAAGCATCTCAAGCTGAAGCAATTAGGAGAACCAGGGGCGGATATCACGGACATGACTTGTTTAAGCCTATACGGTATAGCCAACCTTGACTACCCATTCTTCTAAATTCCTTTTGTAATCCTTCCGTAAAAGAAATAAACTTTCGTTCATTTATCAATAAAATTCCCTTTCATTTCCTTTCTCTTGACCAAATATTACGGAAATGCCTCTTTATTGATAAATCATAAATATGCGCAAAGACTTTTTAATCAAAAATCAAACATGCATCTAAAAAGGGGAAGCATATAAAAATAATAAGATAATAAGCGCCTGCTAGGATATTCTTAGGTAAAAACCGGGGTAGCCTGCTAGATCGAAACCCCAAAAAAGAACGATCTAGGCAAAAGATAAGGCAAAAGCCCCTAAGATATTCTAGGCAAAAATTAAGGCAGCCCGCTAGATCGAAAACCCGTAAAGGGCGGTCTAGGCAAAAGATAGGGCTAAAACCAAAAGATGAGTAAAAGATGAGCCCAGCATCACGGTCATAGAAGAGGAGCCCACCGGCGTATTCATAAGAAAGCCAACAGGAGAAGGCCAGTTACTTTCTAAATGCATCAAAAATAAATAAACATTAGATTGCATTTAGGACATCCACACACAAAATAGTTGCATAATATGACTTTGTCAAAATCAAGAAAAATAATTTTCTTCAAACAAAAATATTAAACATGCATATAAGGAGGTTAGTCTCCACACTTGTGATTGAAAACAGGAAGCGCCAGAATCCAGTCTCCATATGAAAATCAAAATCGCGAAAAACGAAATCAAAATCATTTCAGCAACATAAGGAACTTCAAAGAAACTAGTTCCAACCATCAACCATCTACAACAATAAAAGAAGGTACATCAAAAATGGAAAAGAGCCAACGGAAAGGCTTGATCATCCCCAAGCGGACCCTTGCCTACTCCGGAGGCAAGACAAAAAGATTACCTCGCGACTAAGCTTCATCACCACATGAGTCATCAAAGCACACTCACGCAAGAGTCTCCATTTCATTCCCCAAAGAAGAATAAGGACTACACAAGAGTCCATCGAAAGAAAGCACAAAATCAAAACATCCCAATCACTAGGGGGCAACAAAAAGAAAGAAAATAAAAGCCTTTCATCCTCCAACAAAGGCCACTTGCATGAAAAAGCCGAAAGAAAATCCCCGGGAAGAGCACATCAAGAAAAATCTACAAAAGCGAGAAAAGGAGAAATTTCCATCCCCAGGAAGCCAATAAAATTCCCCAGGGATCATTACAAAGAGAAGAGAAAATATATATCTTTCCATCTAACGTGCATAAAAGGCGCACATACAAACCCATTCCCAGCAGAAATAAAAGCATAGACAAAAGCCGAGTTCAAGCAATAAGGAGTCAAAAACTCCATTTTCCCTCTAAGGGGCAATTCAAAAGAGATCCCGGTCAGAGCAATCAAATTCTCAAAAGAAAAATTTCACAGGTGAGCTTACAACGGAACTCTTGTTTGCTCAAAATAAGCAAAGAGCTAATATCCCGGAGAAATGGGAAATCAACCTATGCGAGAGGTAATGCAAGCCCAAAAGCATAAAAGTCTTCACCATCGCTGAAGCAATTGCCTAATCAAGAGGCACAATCAAAGTCCCCAATAAATTCCTGCCCAAAAGGCAACCAACGAAGAATCCCGGTAAACAGGATAACTAAAATAGAAAAGTCAAAAAGAAAGAAAATCAATCATTCCTCATGGAATAGGCGCATGATCGAGAGACAATAAGTCGCCGAAAGCCGGGTGGGGGTACGTACTCACCTAAGCCTTGCAAAACGGGGCTTACCAAAAACTTCATACCGGGTGGGGGTACGTACTCACCTAAGCCTTGCAAAACGGGGCTTACCAAAAACTTCATACCGGGTGGGGGTACGTACTCACCTAAGCCTTGCAAAACGGGGCTTACCAAAAACTTCATACCGGGTGGGGGTACGTACTCACCTAAGCCTTGCAAAACGGGGCTTACCAAAAACTTCATACCGGGTGAGGGTACGTACTCACCTAAGCCTTGCAAAACGGGGCTTACCAAAAACTTCACACCGGGTGGGGGTACGTACTCACCTAAGCCTTGCAAAACGGGGCTTACCAAAAACTTCATACCGGGTGGGGGTACGTACTCACCTAAGCCTTGCAAAACGGGGCTTACCAAAAACTTCATACCGGGTGGGGGTACGTACTCACCTAAGCCTTGCAAAATGGGGCTTACCAAAAACTTCATACCGGGTGGGGTACGTACTCACCTAAGCCTTGCAAAACGGGGCTTACCAAAAAAACTTCATACGGGTGGGGGTACGTACTCACCTAAGCCTTGCAAAACGGGGCTTACCAAAAACTTCATACCGGGTGGGGGTACGTACTCACCTAAGCCTTGCAAAACGGGGCTTACCAAAAACTTCATACCGGGTGAGGGTACGTACTCACCTAAGCCTTGCAAAACGGGGCTTACCAAAAACTTCATACCGGGTGGGGGTACGTACTCACCTAAGCCTTGCAAAACGGGGCTTACCAAAAACTTCACACCGGGTGGGGGTACGTACTCACCTAAGCCTTGCAGAACGGGGCTTACCAAAAAACCTCATACCGGGTGAGGGTACGTACTCACCTAAGCCTTGCAGAACGGGGCTTACCAAAAAACTTCATACCGGGTGAGGGTACGTACTCACCTAAGCCTTGCAAAACGGGGCTTACCAAAAACTTCATACCGGGTGAGGGTACGTACTCACCTAAGCCTTGCAGAACGGGGCTTACCAAAAAACTTCATACCGGGTGAGGGTACGTACTCACCTAAGCCTTGCAAAACGGGGCTTACCAAAAACTTCATACCGGGTGAGGGTACGTACTCACCTAAGCCTTGCAGAACGGGGCTTACCAAAAACTTCATACCGGGTGAGGGTACGTACTCACCTAAGCCTTGCAGAACGGGGCTTACCAAAAAACTTCATACCGGGTGGGGGTACGTACTCACCTAAGCCTTGCAAAACGGGGCTCACCAAAAACTTCATACCGGGTGAGGGTACGTACTCACCTAAGCCTTGCAGAACGGGGCTTACCAAAAACTTCATACCGGGTGAGGGTACGTACTCACCTAAGCCTTGCAAAACGGGGCTTACCAAAAACTTCATACCGGGTGAGGGTACGTACTCACCTAAGCCTTGCAAAACGGGGCTTACCAAAAACTTCATACCGGGTGAGGGTACGTACTCACCTAAGCCTTGCAGAACGGGGCTTACCAAAAACTTCATACCGGGTGGGGGTACGTACTCACCTAAGCCTTGTAGAACGAGGCTTATCAAAAACCTTGCGGAACGGGGTTCATACCGGATGGGGGTAAGTACTCATCAGAGTTAGTCAAAATGCGAGACTCCTACCAGGTGAGGGTAAGTACTCACCGAGAACATTATATAGTGAAACTCAAAAACTAGATGGGGGTTCGTACTCATCAAACACCGGATGGGGGTGTATACTCATCAAGCCTTACAAAAAGGAGCTTACCGACGAGGGTTCATTCTCATCAAACCGGATAGGGGTTGGTACCTATCAAAACTATTCATCATCCGGAGGATCAGCAACGTCGGCAAAGCGACATCCGAAGGATAACCGGGCAAAAAGGGTTAACTCCTTCTCCTACCGACTAATTTTATCGGCATATTAGGCCAATAAATTAGCTAGGCGAGAGAAGGGGAGCAACTGTAGACCCCTAATTTTGCCCGGTCTCTCAAATAAAGATAAAAGAGATCACCCGTAACAAGATAAAGCTCGTCTAGCATTACAAATAAGAGCCAAGGAGACTTCCTACATGAAGATAAAGCTTCAACGAGACGCATATCGGCATCAGCGACGTCCAAAACGAGGCAAGGAAAGCTTCCGGAGTCCCGAAACGCGCGAACTGGCCGAAGCAGTCGAGACGGCCGTCCCAAAGGTGGGACGGCCGTCCCAACTTGCTCCGGCCGGTTGGGATGCGCGTCCGAAGTTGGGACGGCCGTCCCAAACCCGAGAAAAGTGGGACGGCCGTCCCGGGTCCCCGGGGGTCCCGGCCTGTGTAATTTTGCCATTTGGGACGGTCGTCCCGGTCCGGACGGCCGTCCCGAGTCCAGACGGTGGTCCCGAAGTGCGCCAGCTTCGAAAACTATAAATAGGAGGCTCATTTGTCACTTTTTCACACCCCGAGACATCCCGGAGAGCTCCGAAACACTTTCTAAAACTTCAGAGCACTTGTCTATTTCTCTCCCTCTCTTGAATGATCTTTCAGATTGCCTTAAATAGGTAACAATCGGTTAAGGAATTATATTCAGGCATTCGATTCTTCTTTAAATTTTTAGTAGAGTCGATCCTGTATTGGTGAGGAGAGTACTGTGTAGAGAGGGGTTGCCAAAACGCATCCTCACGGTTCGAGATTCTCAATATCAAGCTTGCTACGGAGGTTCTTTTCAATTCTCTTCTCTTTTATTGCTTTATTTATTGTTTTATTTAGCTTTATTTATGCCATGTAGAATAAAATCATGTAGATAGCTATTTTGTCTCTTTTATTGCTTTATTTAGCTTTATTAATCATTTTATGCATGCAATATAAAATAAAATCATGTAGATAGCCATTTAATATTATGTAATAAAATAGGGTAATCGCGTAATTTCTCGTAGTCTTTACTTAAATGAATTAATCTGTCATAGGGAACCCGAAAGGGGCGTTGTGGGGTGCTAACACCTTCCCCACACGTAACTAACTCCCTTACCCAACTCTGGTTATAATGGCCAAGTGCGGTTTTTCTTAAAATCAACATTTTTTCCTTTTCCAATGTTTATGGTCAAAACATTGGTGGCGACTCCATAAGAACCCCTTTTCGAAAACCTTTTAAAACAAAAACGCGAGTCTAAACCATCTTTTCGCGACCGCTCGCATAAACGTTTCTAAGACGTCCCCCTCCGGATGTCGGAAAGGGACGGCGGCGACAATAGAGAAAAGGGAAGTCTCCCCCCTGCACCTCAAATCAGATTCTCCCATATAGAGGGGTTCAAGCGTCAAAAGCGACTTTAGTCATTAGGTGTTCTCCTTCTGATTCTTAGGGTTTATAAATCCAATGACTATTAGAGATTACTCCTCGGGGCTAGCCCGACCCCCGAGCATTGTAGGGCACATATTTCCCTATTAATTACAAAGAATGTCATTCTTACTATCTGCTTCTCTTCTTGCTATTAATGTCTAAACCTCATTAATAACCATGTTTAAGCAAACGTTTTCAAAAGTGCGTCAAAGTAATCAAATTGCGCCATTGACCAAAATAAAAGTCAAATCCATCACCACTGATTGACTAGAAACACAAAATAAAGTTTTACCTCGTCATAAGTAAAACCGTGTTTCGCCAATGTTGTGCAAAAAGAAAACAAAAATAAAAAGAAGCCCATAAAAGCCAAAGGCCAAAAGAGAGAGGGAAAGATACCCGGTAGGAAACCCACCAAAGGGGGGCTACGCAAAAGTTAGGGTCAACCCGGTAGGACACCCGAACAACCATAAAGGGTAGCCTAGGCAAAAATTAGGGTTACAAAATAAGGTCCGCTAGGATTCCCCGAAAATATACAAAAAGAAGGAACCTAGACAAAAGATAGGGCCAAAACACAACATCCTAAGCTGAAAACCCAAAGGGCAGACTAGGGAAGTCAACCAGTCATAACAAGCGCCATAGAATAAGACGCCACTCCATAAACAAAAAGTTTGTCTAAACTAGCCTAAACACTCTAACCAACCTTGGCTAGCCGTGCTTACAAAAACCATTTTTGTGAAAATAAAACAAATCCAAAACACAAGCCTTTGAATTAAATATCCTCTTCTTTCTCTTCTCTTGACCCTTACCACTACGACATTCTAGTAATTAGTAGGGAAATGTGGAGATAGTAATCAATAGGAGGATCGACATCCCCAAGGAAAGGGAGGGGCGCACTAACATGGCAAGTCGCTCTGCAATTAACACAATCATTCTTCGGTCATGAAATCAAGGCGGCAAAATTGGTACAGCCTATCCCTGTCGACGAAAGCACATAACGTCAGAAGCTCATCAGAAGTAAAAACACATTGGTTAATCCTTTTGAAAAATTAATTGAAATAGTATTATAGGATGCATATCACAAACATTGCATGCATATGATAGGCTCCTATCTCTCAAAAAAAGAAGATAAAGAAAAAATGACAATAAAAAAGAATAATGCCTGCTAGGAGATTCTTAGACAAAAGTTAGGGTAGCCTGCTAGATCGAAAACCCGCAAAGGGCGGTCTAGGCAAAAGTTAGGGCATTCATAAAAAAAGGAAAAAGCCCGCTAAGATATCCTAGGCAAAAATTAAGGTAGCCCGCTAGATCGAAAACCCCAAAAAGGGCGGTCTAGGCAAAAGATAGGGCTAAACCAAAGAAATGAATAAAAGAGAGGGGTTTTTCATCATAATCATAAAAAATTCCAGTAGGAGAATGCCAGTCACTTTTCCAGATGCATCAATAAAAAAGAATAGATTGTATTTAGGGCATCCACACACAAGTAGTCGCACAAAACGACTTTGTCAATGTCAAAAATGAAAGAAATAAAAATTACTTTAGACAAATAACAAAAAAACGAAAAGCATTCATATAAGGAGACTAGCTCCATGTTTGTGATTGAAAACAGGATCACTGAGATTGAGTCTCCAAATAATGCCCTCAAGAAAATGGAGCAAGTCGTCAATCAAGCGACTCAGCAGAATAAGAGCTCCAGCTACCATCCTTCTACCCAGAAAAGAAGGCACAAAAAAGTAATAAGTCTCCAAACATCGCTCTCCCTCGCGAAAGAAGAGTGAATTGTCATAAGAAGCCTCCAGAAGTCAAAGCTCCAATCATCACCCAATAAAAGAGGGCACAATCATCAGACATCATAAAAGAAAAGCCGACGGAAAGGCTTAATCATCCCCAAGAGGACCCCTGCCTACTCCGAAGGCAAAACAAAAATACTCCTCATGGCTCAACATTACCACCACATGAGTCATCGAGCACACTCACCCAAAGTCCCCTCCGTACTCCCCCAATGGAGAATAAAGGCTTCAAGAGCTCATCATCATCAACAATCAAAAGAGTCCAATCTCCATACCATCAAGGGCTCAACAAAAAGAAAGAAGAAAAGAAAAAAGAAGAAAACCCTTACATCCCCAGCGGATGTCCAAAAAGGCCATGACAGAGAAGGCCGAATAAAAATCCTCAAGTGGATCTCCAAAAAATTCAACAAAAGAGGAATCAGAAATTCCCATCCCCCAGTGGAATAAGAGCTTCGCAAATATAAGAAGTCAAGACTCCATTCCTAGAAAAGAAAAATCATATCCCCAGGAAGTCAACTAATTCCCTGGTGGATCACTAAAGAAATAAAACGTCATTCCTAGTGGACCTCCCCAAAAAAAAAAAAAAAAAAAAGAAGGGAAAAAAGCCAGCGTAATAAAAAGAGACTAAAAAGTAAAAAGGCTTACGCATTATCCCCATAAAAAAGCCAAATTTCAAAATCGCGATAAAAAAGAGATAAATCGCGAAAAAGGCGAAATCAAAACCATTACAGCAGAATAAAGAGCTTCAAGGAAAATAGCTTTAACCTTCTACACCAATAAACGAAGGTACACCAGAAAAAGCCAACGGAAAGGCTTGATCATCCCCAGCGGAATAAGAGCATAGGCAAAGCCAGCTCAAAACAACAGCATCCAACAAGGAGTCAAAAACTCCATTTCTCCCTCAGGGGGCAAAATTAGATCCCCGGGAAGGAAACCAATTCCCCGGTGGATCAATCAAAAAGAAAGATCATCCCCAGTGAGCCTATTGCAAAGGCAAAACTTCAAGAATGTCATATGCATAGGCAAGACCTGCCAAGCAAGAGCCAGCGCCCCCATAAAGCAACCTTAGCCTATTCAGAGGCAAAGAAAAAAGCAAAACCAAAAGTCTTCACCTCCAAACGGAACATCTGCCTACTCGGAGGCATTACCAAAAACTCAATGGATATCCGCCTACTCAAGAGGCGTCACCAAGATTAACAAATCCCTAGAGGATTTCTGCCTACCTAAGAGGCACTCTTCAAAAAAACCCGACTAACCAGCAAGAGTCGGATAACCACCGCAAAAAATCAAAAGAACAGAGGATCCCCAGCAACCAATGAAGCTGGGTGAACAACAAACCAAATCCCCGGCACAGACCGGACGACCAAACCAAAACAAAGAAAGTACATCTCAACATTGGCGCATGGGCCACCTGAACTGTAAGCCGCCATTACCACCCTGATGGGGGGTTCATACCCATCCGGTCCCACACAACGGACCGTACCACCCTGATGGGGGGTTCATACCCATCCGGTCCCACACAACGGACCGTACCACCCTGATGGGGGGATCATACCCATCCGGTCCCACACAATGGACCGTACCAGCCTGATGGGGGGTTCATACCCATCCAGTCCCACACAACGGACTGCAACTACCAGCCTGATGGGGGGTTTATACTCATCAACCGAAGGATCGGCTACGTCAGGAGTAGTATCCGGAGGTTTTACCATGTGTCAACCAAAGGGATCGGCTACATCAGGAGTAGTATTCCGGAGGTGCACAAACACAACATCTCCCCAGAGGATCATCTGCCACAAAGACGGAATATCTGAAGGGAAACCGGGCAAGAGGGTCAACTCCTTTACCCTCCAGTCGATCACCTCGGCACAAAAGGCCAGCAGTCGACTGGTCGGGTAAAGGGGGGGCAGTTGTAGACCCCAAATCTTGCCCAGCCTCCAAATAAAGTCAGAAAGCTTCCTATTTGAAGACGGCTGGAGCTTAACAAGCCACTAGGAGAGACTATTAGGCTCCCGTACCAAGATAGTAAGGTTTTTTGGCCCAAAAATAAAGTTTCTCGCCTTAAAGGGACGAGACCGCCGTTTGGGAATACCAGACCGCCGTCTCGTTTCAGCGCCAGGACGATACCGCCGTCTCGATTTTCCAGACGGCGGTCTCGACACTCGCAAAAACGAGACGGCGGTCTGGGTTTTCCAGACGGTGGTCTCGAATCTCGCCAAGTCGAGACGGCGGTCTGGATTTCCCAGACGGCGGTCTCGACCCCGTGACACGAACGAGACGGCGGTCTCGAATTCCGAGACGGCGGTCTCGACCCTGTCAGACGAGAACGGCGGTCTGGACCCTGACAGCGCGAAAAACTATAAATAGGGGCTTCCCCCCCCTCATTTCCACACAGAAAAAAACAAGAGCTCTCCCTTCTCTCTAGAATTTCTCTCTCTAAGAATCCCTCCGAGGCATTTCCGGAGTTTCTGAGCGTCTTTAGGCATATACAGAGTGTCCTAAATCTT
The DNA here is from genome assembly GCA_963425845.1 of Sphenostylis stenocarpa. Taxonomy (NCBI): domain Eukaryota; kingdom Viridiplantae; phylum Streptophyta; class Magnoliopsida; order Fabales; family Fabaceae; genus Sphenostylis; species Sphenostylis stenocarpa. The sequence continues at coordinate 26,386,572 of OY731406.1, forward strand.
CTTTAGAATCCCTCCGAGGCATTTCCGGAGTTTTCTGAGAGTTGTAGAGCGAAGGGTCGCCAAAACGCACCCTCTCTTTTTAAATATAAAGCTTGCTTTGGAGGTGCATATCCTCATTCTCCTTTTTTAAATTACTGATATTTAAATTACGCAATAGAAGCTAGGGCCATGTAGTCATATATTCAAATTCTGCATAATAAAAAGGGTAAAAGCGCAATTTTCCAAGTTTAATTATTTGCAAATAGCCGGCCTATCATAGGGAACCCGAAAGGGGCGTCGTAAAGGGACTAATACTCCCTTTACACGTAACTAACTCCCTTACCCAACTCTGGTTCTAATGACCAAAGTTGGTTTTCGAAAACCAACGCCTTTTTAAAACCCCTTTTCCGATGTTTATGGTAAAAATATCGGTGGCGACTCCATAGAACCCAAAACAAATAAGTCCTTGGGTTAGCCCGGTTGTCGGACAACTCAAGGACACTTTTCGAAAACCTCGTCTCCAGGCTAGCCCGGTTATCGGACAGCTTGAAGACGTTATAACCACCAATAAAAAACGCGAAAACAAAAAGAGTCGAAAAACCATCGCGTCGCTCCGACCGACCATCTCTCTTTTGAGACGGCGGCGACACCCCTGATATTATTAATGTCTAGCCTGATGTTGTCGCATGAGCTGAGCTAGATCTGGTGGGGCCTGCAGTGCCAGAGTACCCTAGCCGGATCCCCAACCTGCTTCCTGGGCCTAGAAGACTCGCCTTGTTGCATTTTGCTCAGAAACACTCAGGTATGTATGAAGATGTATGAGAAATGAGGAGAGGATGCAGGAATGAGATGCTTTGAAAATGACCTAAAAGCCCCTTTATATAGAAAATTTTTCCCAAGGTCGAGACCGTCGTCCGGGATTTGGGACGACCGTCTCATTTTTTCGGTGTTCGGGACCACTGTCTGGAATATCGAGACGACGGTCTCCTCTTTGCAACATGACGAGATGGTGGTCTAACTATACGAAACGGTGGTCTTGTCTTTGACGAATGGTGAGATGGGGGTCTCACCAAACGAGATGGCGGTCTCGATTTCAGTGAATGATGAGACGACGGTCTCGCCATTAGCAAATGGCGAGATGGTGGTCTCTCCAAACGAGACGGCTGTTTGGGTTTCTCTAGCTTTTTTTTTTTAGAGAAATATAGGACCCGGTTCATGAATATCTATGCATGCAATGTTGTCATGTTATGTGTCCTGTAATGCTATTTAGTTAACTTTTCAGAAGGGTTAAATGATGTGTCCTTTGAAGACGAGGCCCTTCTGATGTCGTTCTTTAGCTGTATTTGTTTATACAATTCCGGACTTGCTATGACCGAAGAATAATTGTTTACTGAGGAGCAATCTTGCCATGTTGGTGTGATTTTTCCTTTCTCTGGAGGTTTCAATCCTCTTGTTGATTATATGCCTCCATATTCCCCCATTAATTTTAAGAATATTGTGACAAGGGTCAAGAGAAGAGAAGTAAGAGGATAATTTATTCAAGGGCTTGTGTTTTAGAAGGTTTTTTATTCTTTTAAAGGGGTTTTGTAAGAATAGTTGGCCAAGGTTGGTCAAAGTGTTTAGGTTAATGTTAAACAGATGTTTTGTTTTGAGGATATGCGTCTTAGCCGATTTCGATTGCTTTCTTATGGCTGATTGACTTCCCTAGACTGCCCTTTGGGTTTTCACACTAGGATATTGTGTTTTGGTCCTGACTTTTGTCTAGATTTCCTCTTTTCTTGTTTGGGGAATCCTAACGGACCTTATTTTGTAACCCTAACTTCTGCCTAGGCTACCCTTTATTGTTGTTTGGGTTTCCTAGCGGGTCAACCCTAATTTTTTGCATAGCCCCCTTGAGTGGGTTTCCTATCGGGTAATTTGCCCCCTTTTTTTGGCCTTTGGCTTCTATGGGCTTCTTTTGATTTATGTTTTTTTTTCTTTTTACACAATATTGGCAAAACATGGTTTTATTACGATAAGGTAAAACCTTATTCTGTGTTTCTAGTCAATCAGTTTGATTTTTTTGGCAATGGTGCGTTTTGCTTATTTTGACGCACTTTTGAAAACTTTTGCTTAAACATAGTTATTATGAGGTTTAGACATGAATAAGAAGAAGAGAAACAGATAGTAAGAATTGTATTCTTATTAATTAAGAGGGGAATATGTGCCCTTAAGATGCTTGGGGGTCGGGCTAGCCCCGGGGAATAATCTCTAACAATCATTGGGTTTACATCCCTTAAGAAAAGAAAAAGAACTCCTAATGACTAGAGTTGCTCTTGATGCTTGTATCCCTCCGCTTTGAAAGATTTGCTTTAATGTGCGGAGGGGAGACTTCCCTTTTCTCCTTATAGCTTGACCCTTTGTAAGGTCGTATCCTAGGCCATGCTTCAGGGGATTGTCCTTAAATTCCGGGGGATCCTTTATTCCTTCAGAGCTTGCACCAAGCCCTTGGCTAGGATGGTAACCATACTTCATCATCATGTGGGCTACCTTCATGTTGCCGGGAAGTCTCTCTACACTGGTGATTTCAAGTGCTTGAAATGATGTTTCAAGGGCCTCTTCAGCCGCATCCACATAGGGTTGAGTAGATGGTCCACTTATCAGGATGTCATCTTCAGCTTGGAATGTGACCAATTTGTCGTCTACTATGAACTTGACTTTTTGGTGGAGCAATGAAGGTATTGCCTTAGCGTCGTGAATCCAAGGTCTGTCGAGGAGACAACTGTATGCTGAAGTAATATCCATCACATGGAAATCGACATTGAAGATAGTGGGACCAATTTGGATTGCCAGATTAATTTCTCCCACTACTTCTTGTTTGGACCCGTCGAATGCTCGGACAATAGTGCTGCTTGAGCGCACACGGGTTCCTTGAATGGTTAACTTGTCGAGTATGCACTTGGGCATCACATTCAAGGATGACCCGTTATCCACAAGAACTTTGGCGATGAGATACTCCTTGCATTTGATGGAGATATGAAAGGGCTTGTTATGGCTTGACACTTCAGGAGGGAGTTCTTCATCTATGAAGGTGAGGTGATTGCTGGCTGTGATGTAGCTGACGATCCTCTCGATCTTTTCTTAGGATGTCGTATGAAGTACATGCGCTTTTCCCAAGACCTTCATCAAGGCGTTTCGATGCGATTCCGAACTCATCATTAGTGATAACAAAGTTATCTTTGCAAGTGTGCGATTGAGTTGATCAATGATGGAATACTCGCTTTGCCTTATAAACTGGAGTAGCTCATCAGTCTCCTCCTTGAATTCTTTCTTTTCTTCTTCTTCGGTCTCTTTATTCTTTCCTTTATTCTTGGGGGCATCTTCTTGTAACTCCTTGGGGGAGTAGATTCTTCCGCTTCTTGTCATACCCCCAATGCCGGCTATATTGGAGATGTTCTCCTTGGTGGGTGAAGATTCCCCGTATCTCCACGGAACAAGTTTATTTGAATCATAGGGGAAAGGACGAGGCACAAATAATCGCAAAGGCATCCTTGCCCCCTCTTCTTCATCGAATTTGATGACCAACAACCAAGACTTATTATCCTCCTTAGGTGGATCGGCCGTTGGGGAGAGCTTGATTACGAACGATTTTCTCTCCATCTCTCTGATTGTGGAAAACACATCAGTTAACATTTCCTTTTTATTATCTTATTTATTAAAAGTGAAGGAGGGATATGAATGCATGCAACTTATGAATGCAGTAGACAACCATAAAGATAAACAAAAGGTATTTTCTATTTATTAAAGAAAGGTGTACATTCCCCAATACCATGCTACGAAACACGTTTTGACAGAAACAGAAAAGCCTAAAGAAACTCACAGGCAGGTTCTAATTCCTACGCAATTCCTCTTCGGCTTCCCATACGCGATGAGCGAGTGCTTCAGACTGCTGGTGGATCGCTCGACTCATCTTCATTGTACTTTTGAGCCTCTTTTATTTTTGCCTCTTGATGGACGACCAAGGCTTGTAAGTTGTCAAGTCTCTCAATGGCTCGGTCTCTCTCTTGCAGAACCTGGCCGTAATGAGCTAACATGTCTCGTTCTTTGCAGTGTAGCTCAGTAAGGCTTCTGTTGAGTCTCTGGGTGGTCTCCTTCCCTTGATGTACTTCAGACCGAGCCTTTGCGAGATCTTGTAGCATCCCCTTGATCATTTGTGTTTGCTTTGTGTATTCAGCCTCAAGGTGTACTGATTTGGCAGTTATCTCTTGGAGTTGATTATTTGAGTTTATTCTGGCAACTTTGGATGCTCAGATAACCCTCTCGCTAGAGTCAGCACATTGGTCCTTAAGACGCTCTATCTCTTGGTCCTTCTTCTTGCACTTTCTTTGCAGACCGTCAATGGTAAGGATAGATTATTGTTCTTTCTCCTCAAGGGCCCTCAGCTGGGCTCCCATGATTTCTATCCTTTGGGTCAAGGCATCGACTTGAGCTTGGAGCTATCCACTTGCTGATGGTGCAGTAGGTGGGGCGGATGGCTCTAACATCCCTCTACTTCTCCCTTCCTCATAATCACTGGAAACAGCCACTCAAGCTTTGCCTAGCTCTCTATCTCCCATATAGACTGGTTTCTCCCATGCTCTCCGTACAACAAGTGAGTTTGCAACATTGCATGGGTCTCCGAAGAAACATAGTCCTCCAAGCTCTTCCCGTGACAACGCGGTTTGGGTTCTCATGAGTTGTCTCATAGCCACCTTTGGGGAGTATGCTATGCAACCCTTGAGACCCACTAATGGTATGCTCGGGTAATCTCTGCATCTGATAAGGATAGGGCTGGGTCGGAACCAAGGACATGCTTAAGATAGGTGGTTGATATTCCATTGTTCCAACTCGACCTTCCACTCCATGGTTAGATGTCAGCGAAGAGGGATTTTGAGAAGCTTTTCAAAGGATCGGGGAACATCCCCATGTGACTAGAGGCATAGAAGTGTGTGATACCCCACACGAATAACATCGAAGAGCAACATCTGAGTGTTCTTCCTTGCTTTTGGTGACAAAACTCAACCGAAAGCAAGGTGTCGACAAGAAGTGTAGGCAAGAGACTCTTCGAGTGCAAGTCCCAGGCGAAAAAGGCGTCCATAACGGCTTGATCTACTGTGTCAAGGTGAAAGGAAAAAAGCAAGGTCCCAAACACAATCAGAGCCAGGGTTTTTTTGAAAGCAAACCAATCTGCCTTATCAACCAAAGAGGATAGATGGTCTTCTAACATTGCAATTTTCCACCCCTGGATATTCCCTCTTACTATCAGGGCAACTTGATGAAGTAGCAATTGGATGATGGTAGCAATTTTGGCTGCGGGAATATATGCTTCATGACGAATATGGATCCCGGCTGATTTGGGCCATCTCAACATTATTTCATATTCCTCCAAAGTTGGTACTAGATCAAATTGTGGAAATTTGAAGCAGTGTAGACTAGAATTCCAAAAATGGATCAAAACCTTGATGAAGATGGGATCGACACAGATCTTCAAAAGATCGAGAATTCGTCCATAAGATTTTTCAAAATCAGAGCAGACCTCAGGTGGCATCAATGCACATAGTCGTTCTATCTTCTCTACACAATACCAGGGAATGTCCACTTTCTTTAACTGCCTACTGAACCCCTCCATTTTTCTAGAAACAAAAATGCATGCTATGAGTATGATGTTGATGCGGCCATGCATGTAAGTGTTTGTTTTTCCTAAACTTTATCATGTTTTATTTTCTACATGATGCATGATAGTGTTTGGGTTTTTATTTTTTCAAAAGAAAGAGACACTACCTATATGGATGTTCATGAGTTTGATGCTTATGAACATGGTCCCATTTTTTTATTATGATTATTTGATTTATTTGATTTTTATCACCTTTTATCTCTTTTGTCGGACTGTGTGGCTAATTAGCTTACAAAGAACCTGAAATCAAGCTAGCTAAAATGCAAACTATCCGAGATAAAAGTGGTTTATTATGAAAGAGTGATTATAGAATCCCTTATCTCTTCTATCGGTCCACGTGACTACTTAGCTTACAAAGAACTTGAAACCAGGCTAACTAAAATGTAAACTGTCCGAGATAAGGATGATTATTATGAAAAGGTTTTTGAGAGATTTTTATTTTTTGCTGTTGTATGATTATGCTATTCAACAATCAAATGTAGCACACAAATGCACAAACAATTCACTCATCCGCGAACAGTGAGACAAAGATTTTATCACGAGCTAGGGGTATCTTACAGAAGAGTGTGTATTCAAGAAAGTTCTAAATATCCTCACCAAGGCCAGGCCTCCAAGGTGCCCCCATTATAGGGTCCCCACTCTCCCAGCCTTCAGACCATGCATGGCACTAGGGCCTTGTCGGTCTTTAGGCCAAAAGAGGAATGTTATCACCTTGAGTGGTGGTTTCCGACCATACCGGTGGGCTCATAGCCCTCACTACGGCAAATCGTACAATGCCACCCACTCCCTAAGGTTATCCCACTTTCCCCCGGGTATAGGGGGAACTGTTGTGTGCAAGGGTTTGTGTACAATTGTTTATTTCAAACAATTGCATAAAATAAGTATACAACAGTTATTAAAGCCAAACAATAAATCATGTTATAAAAGCAAGAAAGGGTAAAAGCGTAATTTCAATTTTTTATTTTTTAAACTAATCCATCACTAAATGGGATCAACTCTCTAGCTTCCTCAGCGGAGTCACCATCTGTCGTTGCCGTCAAAAGAGGTGGTCGGAGTGACACGATGGTTCTTTGATTCGACTCGCATTTTTAAAAGTGTGGTCATCACCCTTAGGATGTCTGATAACCGAACTATCCTAAGGATGAGGTTTTCATAAGTGGGTTCTGGAGTCGTCACCAATATTTTTACCAAAAACATTGGAAAAGGACAAGAAGGCGATGGTTTTAAGAAAAACCAACTTTGGTCATTACAACCAAAGTTAGGTAAGGGCGTTAGTTACGTGTGGGGAAGGTATCAGCTTCCCCACGACGCCCCTTTCAGGTTCCCTACGATGGACTATTTTTTGGAAAGAAATAAGAACATTAAAACTATGCTTTTACCCTTATTTATTCATTGCAAAATTTAAATTATTGACTACATGGCCCTAATAACTAATGCACATAGATGGTAACTAGTAAAAGCGATAATAATAAAGTAAGGGATATAGAGGAACCTTCGAAGCAAGTTTTTATAAATGATCTTGTAAATGACGTTTTTTGGCAAACCCCACGCTCTACAATGACCCTAAAACTCTGGAAATGCTTTAGAGGGATTCTAGAAGAGTATATGAAGGTATATTAAGTTGGAGAACTTTTTAAAAATGAGGAGAGGACCCCACCTTTTATAAAAATTTGTGCCCGTCAGATCGGGATCGCCGTGTCGCCTGACAAGGTCAGGACCGCCATCTCGACATTCGGGACCGTCGTCTTGCCTTTGGCAAATGGCGAGATGGCGGTCTCACTTTTGACAAATGGCGAGACGGCGGTCTCGCTTTTGACAAATGCGCGAGTCGGTGGTCTCGCTTTTGGCAAATGATGAGACGGCGGTCTCGCCAAACGAGACGACAGTCTCAGTCTTCTCGGTAGAATTTCCTTATTTTTGTGTACAAAAAGCCTTCCTATTCTAATATGGAGCCTATTGAACAATCCTAGGGACCTTTAAGGCCTTGTCCATCTTCGAACGGAAGTCTTCTACTTTTTATTTTGAGGCTGGGCAAGATTTGGGGTCTACAAGCCGTGACAAAAATGCATACTCAAAAAATCAATTTCTTCTTGGGCCAAGTGGATCTTCTTCTTTGAGAGCATAATCCTATGTTGATGGACTATTCTAAAAAATTGATCAAATAACTATTTGTGGGAGTCCATATCTTGTGAGAATAGTAAGATGTCAACAATGTAAATGATTGCTCTGTCTAGTATGGACTCAAATATTTTTGTCATAGATTTTTGGAACAGTGATGGGGTTATCTTAAGCCCAAAGGGCATTACTTCCATTGGTATTGGACATTGGGTATATAGAAAATAGTTTTGTATCGGTCAGTTGGGTCAATGCCTAATTGTCGGAATCCGGATGTGAGGTCAAACTTAGAAAAGATATGGGCTTCTTTTATCATAGTGGGTAAGGATGAGGCTTTGGGTATTGAGAGTTTGTCATCCTTAAGAAAATGATAAGAGGTTTGTAGTCGATAATTAACCTCTTTTTCCCTCTAATTTTTTTGGACCTATTTTCCACATAACAGATTTGACATACCCAATTGTATTGGGTTGGTTTGATCATGCCTTGTTTCAACAATTCCTAACATTCTTGTCTTGCAAACTATAAGTCTGATGGAGACATTCTTGGATGTGTGGCTTTCGTCGCATTGGCGTCTTCGTTAAGCTTGAAGGGTAGTTGTACAAAGAACTTAGGATTCTTCCATAGAGGCCTGGGATAAGACAATTCCTCATGGCTGTTAGCACATAAGGAGACTAACTTGCTCTTTAATTCTTCAAAGTCCGGAGGAGCTTCAGAGAGGGAGAAGAGTTTAGGTATGTCTGTGAAAGACTGGAATTCCCTCTTGAATTTGATTCTTGTAGGATGGATCTGAATTTTATTAGTCATGGAGAAGATATCCATTCCTACCAATATATCCTTATTGGGAAGCTTGCTCCCAATTACTTTGCACCAGATTGTACATTCTGAGAGAATTTGATTTCAATTGGAGCTCTGGTGATCAGTTCAGTCTTGAAGATTTTTCCATCAGTTACGACATAGTAGGAGGTTTCCTTCTTCTAGAATTCTTTGGGAAGTATGTCAGGATCCATCATAGACTTTTGGGCTCCTATGTCAAGATAGGCTATGGCTTTAATGGCTTTCTCATACTTCAAAGGAAGAAGTTGGAATTCCAAGCATGGTTGTGAAGGAGAGACATTGATAGGGTTGGTCTCTTGAAAGGAAAATACTGGAACAATATCTGTTTCTAATTCATTGGAATATTCTGATTCTTTCTCATCAGAGAAAATGGTAAGGGCAAAGATAGTCTTTTCATCTACAGAGCTCTGTTCTGAATAGAGAGACTCTATGTCGTCGTTGTCGCTAAGCTGGAGGGTGGAGATGAGTTTGATAGCTCTTTCAGCTTTGTGGGGACAGTTCTTGGAGAAATGTCCTTTTCTCTTGCAGATATAACATTGTTGGTCTTGTACTTTTCCTCTGAACTTCTTCTTCTTGAAGAATTTAAAATTCTTTTCTTCTTCTTGCAGAAAAGTGGCTTTTCCCGCTTCTTGTTATTGAAATTGCCTGAACAGGGCTTTTTGCATATAATCTCAAGGTATGACTTTTGACAGGTTTTGTTGAACTTGTTTTTCTGAGACATGATGTCGAAAAATAACTGGTATTGTCTGTAAAGCTTGTCCACTGCTTCTAGGGTCAGCTACGGTGGTGGATCTTGACCGGCTAGTCCGGGGAGACCAATTATAAAAAAATATAATAATAATAATTAAAAATAAGATATTTATTTAAAATTGTGTCCTTCATTCTTTTAAATGTTTGAACTCATCAATAATGAAATCAGAACTAAAGTTTTCAGTTATTTCTCTTTCAATATAAATGATCATATTATTTGTAAGAATTTTATCTTCCATTTCACAGTCTTGTTTTGATAATTTTCATTGCAAAAAATGATCTCTCAGTTGTAGTTGTAGAATTAGGAAGAGTTAAAATAAGACGAATTAAACAATATATTAAGTAAAATGTACCTGACTTCCCTGTTTTTGTCAAAGATTGACATTATTAAAGCATGGTCAATGGCGGATCTTCATAGTAGTTAAGGGGGTCATGGCCCCCCCCAAAGTTTTGTAACTTACTTGTATATTTATGATTTTGGCCCCCCAATATTAAATATATCATAAAAAAAAAGCTGAAGTAATAAATTAAATAAGAAATATTAAAAATAATTTTATTATCTGACATTTCCATCTTCTCTCACTTTTTCATATTGTTTCATTAACAGTAATATTTTATTAGTATTCAATTGCTTCTCTAATTTCTAAGGAATATATTAAATAAGAAAGATTAAAAGTAGTTCTTGATCTTCTCTCACCTTTTTATATTCTCTCACTAACGAGTAATATTGATTGATTAGTATTAAATTGTTTCTATAGTTTGTACTTTCAAAGTCATTGTTTGTCTCTTTTCCTCCCTCCTCGGATTCCATCCTTGAAATTATATTGATTGACAAAGGTACTTTTTCTTCATCTTTTCACACTCGCTTATTCATTAATGTTTATTATTTTGATTTTTGCTTGAGGAAAATTTGTTGTTTGAGAAAAATATTTTCGTTTTTTATAAATTTTTATGATTCTATAATTAGAAAATTAATAATAGATTCATTTTTTTTCTAGATATGAAGCATAAAAGAATAAATTCATTTTTTAAAGTGATAAAAGCGATACTTGTAGAGATGAAAACCAAACAAATTCAATATCTTCTCCTTTTTCAAAGCATGATATTGATGATCCAATTATTCAATTAGAAGAACCTCTTTCTAAGATTCATAGAATTATAACCAATGAATTTAATATTAATTCTTTCGAGCGTGACCCAGGAAAACGTCTTTAGATACATGAATATACTATGAATCAAAGAGATGAAATTAGAAGAGCTTATTTAAATTAGGGTCCATATCAAATACAACTTAAAAACTATCTTTTTTCTAAAGAGAAGCATCGTAGGAGAAACATAAATTACAATTTTTTGGAGAACTAAACAAGATGTATTATACCATTTCATCATACTACAAATGGAATGAAAATGTGAACTCCAACGAGTATCACCAACTCATTTTAAAGTGTCAATTTGATTTTTTTCCTTTATCGGTTTCAAGTTCACCAAGTTCTAACAATTTGGCTATTTCATCTAATTCTGCACTTTATAATTCATCATGAAATTTACTAGATGAATAAACAACATTTATAATAAAGCCAAATTTGAAAAAATTGATGAACTGGAATAAATTCTCTTGAAGCAGCAACCAAAGCAAGTTAAAATCTATGAGCAAAACAATGTACATAATAAGCATATCGATTATCATGAAGAAATAAAACTAGCAATCCATTCCATTCTCCTCTCATATTACTATCTCCATCATATCCTTGCCCACGAATATTAGAAACATCAAGATTATGTCTAGAGAAAACAACACATAATTCTCTTTTAAGAGTAGCAGCTGTAGTATCCTTAACATGCACAATATAAAAAAAAATCTTTAATATTACCCATTTTATCTACAAATCTCAAAACAATAGCCATTTGTTCTCTTCTAGATTCATCATGAGCTTCATCAACAATTATACAAAATTTTGAGTCACCAATTTCTTCACGAATATAATTTCTTACTTTTCTAGAAAAAAAATTTGCAAAATTTCTTTTTGAATATGATGAAAAGTGTATTTTGAATTATAAGGAGCATTTTCTAACACAACTTGTGCTACTTTATCACTGTATGAAGCTAAAAGTTTAATCATCTCAAGAAATTTACCTCTGTTACTTGAATCTAGAGTTTCATCATGACCTCTAAATGCACAAGCTTGAAATGCTAGCCAACGAATTATATCAATAGAAGTTTTAAGCCGTAAACAATTTTTGCAAACTTCTTCTGAATTTTGCACATTTATAATGTTGTCAATGTGCTTGATTGATTCAATAAGTCTGTATATTATTTCATTGCATTGTTATGTGGTGAACAAGGACTATCTCCGATGTGACTGAGAAACACAATTCTTTCCTGAATTAACCTCTTTCCATGATCTAAATCCTTGTCTAATAAACACATCTTCCCTAGGATGACCATTTGACAGTGTACTAAATAGATAACACGGCAAACAATAAGCTCCATCACTAGTTGGAGAATACTCTAGCCAAGAAGGAAACATTTTAAACCAACCATATTGAAATCTCCTAGGATGTTTCTCTTTAGAAAAATGATAGTTTTTAAGTTGTATTTGATATGGACCCCAATTTAAATAAGTTCTTCTAATTTCATCTCTTTGATTCATAGGATATTCATGTATCTGAAGACTTTTTCCTAGGTCACACTTCAAAGAATTAATATTAAATTCATTGGTTTTAATTCTATGAATCTTAGAAAGGGGTTCTTATAATTAAATAATTGGATCATCAATATCATGCTTTGAAACAGGAGAAGATGTTGAATTTATTTGGTTTTCATCTCTACAAGTATCTCTTTTATCACTTTTAAAAAATGAATCTATTATTATTTTTCTAATTATAGAATCATAAAAATTTATAAAAAATAAAAATATTTTTCTCAAACAACAAATGTTACTCAATAAAAATCAAAATAACAAACAATAATAGAATAAGCAGTGTGAAAAGATGAAGAAAAAGTAAATTTGTCAATCAATATATTTTCAAGGATGGAATCTAAGGAGGGAGGAAGAGAGACGAATAATGAATTTGAAAGTACAAACTATAGAAACAATTTAATACTAGTCAATCAATATTACCGTTAGTGAGAGAATATAAAAAGATGAGAGAAGATCAATAACTACTTTTAATTTTTCTTATTTAATATATTCCTTAGAAATTAGAGAAGCAACTGAATACTAATAAAATATTACTGTTAATGAGAGTGTATGAAAAAGTGAGAGAAGATGAAAATGTCAGATAATAAAATTATTTTTAATCTTTCTTATTTAATTTATTCTTTCAGTTTTTTTCTTTATGATATATTTAATAATGGGGGGGGGGGGGCCTGTAGACCCCAAATCTTGCCCGACCTCAAAATAAAGAGCAGAAGACTTCCATTCGGAGATGGGCAAGGCCTAAAAGGTCCCTAGGATTGATCAATAGGCCCCATATTAAAATAGGAAGGATTTTTGTATACGAAAAATAAGAAATTCCACCCAAAGGGTCGAGACCGCCGTCTCGTTTGGCGAGACCGTCATCTCGCCTTTGGCTAAGGGCGAGATCGCCGTCTCGTTTGGCAAGACTGTCGTCTCGCCACTCGGCAAAGGTGAGACCATCGTCTCGCCACTTGCCGAAGGCGAGACCGCTGTCTCGTTTGGCAAGACAGCAATCCCGACCTTGTCAGGCTAGACGATGGTCCCGACCTGACAGGTGCAAATTCCTATAAAAGGGGGGGGACCTTCTCACTCTTTTCACACAATTCTACAACTTCTCCTACTGTAGAATTCTCAAAATACTCTCCTAGGACCCCTCTAAAGCATTTCCAGAGTTCTTAGAAAGCGTTCTAAAGTGCTGTGAGAAAAGAGAGAACATCATTGTAGAGCGTGGGGTTTGCCAAAAAGCACCCTTTTCAAGAACATATTATATAAAATCTTGCTTTGAAGGTTCTTCCATACCTCTTTCTCTATTTTATTGTTTTTTTAGATAATATCTCTGTGCATTAGTTATTAAGGGTCATGTAGTCGATAAATTAATTTTTTGCAATAAATAAATAAGGGTAAAAGCGTAGTTTTAAAGTTCTTATTTCTCTATAAAAAAACGGTCAATCATAGGGAACCCGAAAGGGGCGTCGTAGGGAAGATAATACTTTCCCTACACGTAACTAACTCCTTTCCTAACTCTAGTTGTAATGACCAAAGTTGGTTTTTCTTTAAAAAACCACTGCCTTCTTTTTCCTTTTCCAATGTTTTGGTAAAAACATTGGTGGCGACTCCTTGAACCCTTTCGAAAACCTCACCCTTAGGTCCAGCCCAGTTATCAGACAACCTAAAGGCGTTGAACCACACTTTAAAAAATGTGAGTCAAACAAAACCATCGCGTTGCTCCAATCGCCTCTTTTGACGGCGGCGACAGGGCCAAAATCATAAATATATAAGTAAGTTACAAAACTTTAAGGGGGAGCATGACCCCCCTTAACTACTATGAAGATCTGCCACTAGTCATCTAGTGGATCGGACCCATTGTCAAGCTAGGGAAGTCCTCCTGGACAGCCACTACCATCCTGTTCAGTTTTGGTTGTAGCTCAGCAAGAAGGGATACGACATAGGTGTTCTTCAGGCTAGGGTCGTTGAGTCTATTGAGGTGGTAGAACCCTTTGCTCATTCGTTGGTAGTGTTTCTCTAAGTATTTGATCTTGTCTGAGCAGCATTTCATTTCAAAGAACTCTTTCCTGAGTTTTTTGTCGATGATTGAGCCATCCCCTTTAACAATTGTAGGGTTAGTAGAAGTATCTATAAAGGATAGAGTGGTAGAGTATCTACAAAGGTTGGAGTATAGAAGTATCCTTATGAGTTGGAGTGGAACAAGGCTCTATAGCCATTTGAGAATATTGATCTTGAGAGTCTTGAAAGACGGGTCAAATGGGTCTTGCTTCTTGGGTGAAGGTAGATCGTCGAAGGAAGATTATGGGGAAGGTGTGACAACCTTCTTACCTTTGTCTGGTCTTGGTGTTGTTGGTCTAGGTCGTGGCCTATAAGCAGTGGCGATAGGTAATGACCAGGAGGTTTGTGGTGATGGTTGGAAGTATGGAGAAGGGTTATACAAAGAGGAGTAGGTTGGAGATGAAGTAAACAGGGAAGAATATGGATCTTTATCTGTTTTCTATTGTTTGACTTTCTCCTCAATGTAGCTATCCATCTCTTGGATTTGCCCTTGAGCTTCTGATCTCCCTTTCTTTGGCGTGAGATAGTTCTCCAATGGTGTTCTTCCAATCTTCCTCTAGCCTTGAGAGCTTTAAAGAAAGTTGCTTGTAGTACTTCCTTAGTGTCGTCAGCGTCAAAAGAGGCGATAGGAGCGACGCGATAATTTTTTTTTACTCGTTGTATCCGCCGTAAAAAAGGAGGCGGTCGGAGCGACGCGATGGTTTTTTCGACCCTCTTTATTTTCGCGTTTTTTATTGGTGGTTACAACGCCTTTAGGTTGTCTGATAACCGGGCTAACCTAGGGGCGAGGTTTTCGAAAGTATCCCTGGGTTGTCCGATAACCGGGCTAACCCAGGGACTTATTTAATTTGGGTTCTATGGAGTCGCCACCGATATTTTTACCATAAACATCGGAAAAGGGGTTTTAAAAAGGCATTGGTTTTCAAAAACCAACTTTGGTCATTAGAACCAGAGTTGGGTAAGGGAGTTAGTTACGTGTAAAGGAAGTGTTAGTTCCTTTACGACGCCCCTTTCGGGTTCCCTATGATAGGCCGGCTACCTTGAATAAATAATTAAACTGGAAAAATGCGTTTTTACCCTTTTATTATGCGGAATTTAAGTTTATGACTACATGGCCCTAGCTTCTATTGCGTAATTTAAATGGCAGTAATAAAAATAGAGAGGGAGAATATGCACCTCCAAAGCAAGCTTTTATATTTTAAAAGAGAGGGTGCGTTTTGGCAACCCTTCACTCTACAACTCTCAGAAACTCCGGAAATGCCTCGGAGGGATTCTAAAGGAGATTTAGAACGCTCAGTTTATGCCTAGAGACACTCAGAAACTCCGGAAATGCCTCGGAGGGATTCTTAGAGAGAGAAAGTCTAGAGAGAAGGGAGAGCTATGTTGATTCTGTGTGGAAATGAGGGGGGGAGGACCCCTATTTATAGTTTTTCGCGCCTGACAGGTCGAGACCGCCGTTTCCTCTGACAGGGTCGAGACCGCCGTCTGGAAAGTCCAGACCGCCGTCTCGTTCATGGCAGAGGGTCGAGACCGCCGTCTGGATAATCCAGACCGCCGTCTCGACTAGGCAGGAATCGAGACCGCCGTCTGGAAAATCCAGACCGCCGTCTCGACCTTTGCAGGAATCGAGACCGCTGCCTGGAAAATCCAGACCGCCGTCTCGACCTTTGCAGGTGACGAGACCGCCGTCTGGTCAATCGAGACGGCGGTCTCGTCTTGGCGTTGAGACGAGACGGTGGTCTGGTCCTTCCAGACGGCGGTCTCGTTCCTTCAGGGCGAGAAACTTTATTTTCGGGTAAAAAAACCTTCCTATCTTAATACGGGGGCCTAATAGTCTCTCCTAATGACTTGTTAAGCTTCGGTCGTCTTCAAATAGGACGCTTTCTGACTTTATTCTGAGGTGGGGCAAGATTTGGGGTCTACACTCGTGTTTTTTACAGTATGGTTCAACACCTTTAGGTTGTCCGATAACCGGGCTGGATCTAAGGGTGAGGTTTTCGAAAGGTTCGAGGAGTTGCCACCAATGTTTTTACCAAAAACATTGTGTAGACCCCAAATCTTGCCCAACCTCAAAATAAAGGGCAGAAGACCTCCAATTCGAAGATGGCCAAGGCCTAAAAGGTCCCAGGATAGACCAAAAGGCCCCAAATTAGAATAGGAAGGTTTTTTTGTACAAAAAAATAGGGAGGACCACCTAGAAGGTCAAGACCGCCGTCTCGCCATCAGCAAAAGTCGAGACCGCCATCTCGTTTGGCGAGACCGTCGTCTCTCCACTTGCCAATGGTGAGACCGCCTTCTCACCATTTATCAAATTGATACCGCCTTCTCGATTGGGGAGACGGTCATCTCGCCATTTGTCAAAGGCGAGACCGCCGTCACATTTGGCGAGACGGCGGTCTCAACCTTGCCAGGCGAGACGGCCGTCTCGACCTGACAGGCGCTAATCCCTATAAAAGGAGGGCGCGCTCCCCTTCTTTTCACACAGTTCTTCAACTTTCCCTTCTACAATTTCTTATAATTCTTCTCCTAGGATCCCTCCGAAGCATTTCCGGAGTTTCTTAGAATTCTTAGAGGTTATTCTGTAGCGTTGCGAGGAAGAGCGACCAGCATTGTAGAGTGAGGGATTACCAAAAAGCATCCTACTTCAAGAATTTTAATTATGAAAGCGTGCTTTGAAGGTTTCCACACTTTCTCTCTTTCTTTTACCGCTTTTTATTTACATTTATACGTGCATTAGCTGTTAGGGCCATGTAGTTGATACCTTAAATTCCGCAAATAAATAAAGGGTAAAAGAGTCATTTAAAAAAGTTCATTTATGAAATAAACGACCCATCATAGGGAACCGAAAGGGGTGTCATACGGAAGCTAATACCTTCCCCACACGTAACTAACTCCCTTACCCAACTCTGGTTATAATGGCCAAAGTTGGTTTTTCAAAACCAACGCCTTCTTTTTTTTCCAATGTTTCCAAATAAAACATTGATGGCGACTCCATAACCCATTTTCGAAAACCTCGCCTTTATGTCCAGCCCGATTATCGGACAACCTAAAGGCGTTGTAACATCACATTAAAATGCGAGTCAAAGTCAGAAACCATCGCATCACTCCGACCACCTCTTTTGACGGTGGGGACAGATGGCGACTCCGCTGGGGAAGCCTAGAGAGTTGATCCCATTTAGTGATGGGCTAGTTTAATAAATGAACTTAAAAATTTTGCTTTTACCCTACCTTGTTTTATAACATGTTTTATTTGTTTGGCTTTAATAACTGTTGTTTGTTTATTTTACACAATTATTTGAAATACAAATTGTACACAAACCTTTGCACACAACAGTTCCCTCTATACCCGGGGGCAAGTGAGAAATCCATAGGGTGTGGATGGTAGGTACGGTTTGCCGTAGTGAGGGCCATGAGCCCACCGGTATGATCGGAAACCACCACTCAAGGTGATAACCTTCCTCTTTTGGCACAAAGACTGACTACGACCTTAGTGTCATGCATGGTAGGAAGGCTGGAGAGTGGGGACAGTCTGTCTTTTAGCTAGCCTGGTTTCAAGTTCTTTGTAAGCTAAGTAGCCACGCAGTCCGACAGAAGAGATAAGGGACACTAAAACCATTCTTTTGCAATAAACCACTTTTATCTCGGACAGTCTGCCTTTTAGCTAGCCTGGTTTCAGGTTTTTTGTAAGCTAAGTAGCCACGCAGTCCGACAGAAGAGATAAAAATTTATAAAAAAAATTAAACAAATAATAAAAAACAAAATAATTAAATAAAAAAGAATTATAACAAAGTCGTATCATTCATATCGCATAATTTCATATGCGTAAGAACCAAGAGAGAAAATAAATGCATAAGGAAAAGTATGCATATGCATCATCTTAATAAATCTCTCAAAAAATGGGTCTTAGGAGCATTTTTTGGAAAAATTGTTGGGCCAAATCCCCTTTAGGAATTCGCGGCCTGTTCTTCACCTTTTTCTCTTTGTTTTGATATGTTGTGTGTCCAAATCCGACATCCCAGTCAAAAGTTATATCACTATGAACATCTGCTGCCTTTTTGTACTAGTGCATGCATAAACACATTCATCTTAGGGGGCATTAGATATCCCTAAGACAAAGGCGAAAGAGGCCCCGAGCACATTTGTAACCATCCACAAGGAAGGGACAAATGTACTAAGGTATATGGTGACCTTCGTTATACTTGTCAAAACCATGATGGGGAAGGAACCATTATACCGAAGTGGGTAAGGTGCTCCGTGAAGCGTAAAACTTTAAGGATGATGTTAAAGCCATTGTCTTAAGGTGTATCTATCCCACACCAATCATTCATTTTCAATAAATACCCTAATTCATGTGCATTCTAGAAAACGACTGGTCTTCTTCCTGTCCTCACTCGCGTGCAAAAGGCCAAGAGGATGGAGAAATTGGAAGAGCAAAATGGTAAGCTCACCATTGAGCTTAACGCCATAAAGGAGCAAATGGCTCGGTTAATGGAGCACATAGAAGAACAGAACTGTAAGCTCATTGTTGAGCTTAATTCTATGAAGGAGCAGATGATGCAGTTAATAGAACTAATGTGCCATCAACACATCCACCATAAAGGCACCCACATTGACCACATAGGCGAAAGGGTGGAGCAAGGACTGAAGAGCAGAAGGACCACTCAACCTCCTGCTCCCAATGCATCATTCAAGAAGTTCCTTAGCAAGAAGGAGAAGAGAAGCATGAATGCCATCAACCTTACCGCTCCTTCTACCACTGCACAACAAGCTACGCAGCCACGAAAGCAAAGAAAGTAGTTCACCCCTATTCCAACCTCCTATGGGAGTCTGCTGCCGAAGCTATTAGAGGCCAAGCTCCTAGTACGTATCCCTCCAAGGAAGATGGGTCCACCTTACCCCGAGTGGTATAAGCCGAATGAAAATTGTGATTACCACTCGAGTGCTCCTGGACATTCTGTGGAAGATTGCTTGAACTTGAAACATAAGGTTCAAGATTTATTGAATGCAGGGTGGATCACCTTCAATGCTCTCGACGTGGATATCAAGCCTCTATCGCCACTAGAACAATGAGGAGGGATAAAGAGGGCTAGCTGACTAGGGCTCTTCATGTTTTTTAAGTTTCCTGCATATCTCTCGTGGTCCCTGCCCGTGGCCGCGATATCCTTGACTAAAAGGGTTTTGTAAACATTTCCTTTTTATCAATAAAATGAGGCATTCTCATAAGCATTCATATTCTTTTCTCCCTTCAAACAATTGACAATGAAATATAAGCCTAAATAGAACCATAAATAAAAACAATCATGTCTGTGATGGATGACTCTCTGGGGATCCGAAAGCCGAAGGCGAATGGATTGAGTCAGACAGTGAGAAGGGGACTATCTCCCCGGACATGCAAAGGCTACTAATAAAATAAGCTCAATACATGTAGCCCTACCGAGAAGAAATCAAGGCCATCAATTTGGAGGCAAGAGAAAAAGAAATAAGTATTGATACCCAAATCATTAATAACATCAAGGATGGGTTAGCACAAAAACTAAGGTAGTATATGGACACATGTGCATGGTCTTACCATGACATGCCAAGACATGAGAATCCAACATCATAAGTCCTCTCCCTACCAACCTAAGATGAAGGGTGCAGTAGAGGTAACCAATTAGAACATCAAGAAGATCACCCAGAAGATGGTTAAAACATGCAAAGATTGGCATGAAATATCGCCTTTTGCCCTTCATGGTTATCAAAGTTCTGTACAATCCTCCATAGAAGCCACTCCATTTTCCCTGTATATGCATGGAGTTCGTACTACCAATAGAGGTCGAAATACTTTCCCTACAAGTCATCATGGAAGCAAATTTGACAAAAGCTGAGTGGGTCCAAGGCTGATACAATCATTTGAATCTAATCGAAGAAAAACGTTTGAACACCATACGTCATGAACAAAGCCTATAAAAAAATACAATAAAAAGGTTAACCCCCATATTTACCATGAGGGAGATTTAATGGTAAATAAATTGATTCTGACCTAAAAGGACAAAATGGGAAAATGGGCGACAAATTGTGAAAGACCCTTTGCGGTTAAACGAGCTTCCTCGAGAGGAATTCCTATCCTCACCGACATGTACTGAAAAGAACTTCGACACCTGGTCAACCCCAATACGGTGAAGAAGTATTATGCTTGAAGCACATTGCTCATGCCCGCTAGGATGAAAACCCGTAAAGGGCATCGTGGGCAAAAGTTAGGGTCCACTCGCCTCGCTAGGATACGTCATAGGCAAAATTTATAGGCTTCAAAAAGGGAGAGAAGAGAGAAAAGAGCAACGGTTGCCTTAGTCAAAAATCGGAAGGCAGCTAAGACAACATCCTTCCAGAAGCAGACAACCTTGCATAGTCTTCATTCCGGGCTCGAACATCTCAACAAAAGCTGTTAGAAAAGTAGTTTTAAATCAAGAGGGGGGGTGAATTGATTTTTTGAAAGTTTTTCGCAAATCTCAGATTATCTAATTCGAAAATTAAGTTTCTAAAAATCTTTTTGAATTACCAAGCAATCAAACAATATAAGCGCAGCAACTGAAATTAAAGAGAGAAAGGTTAGGAAAGATTTCACCGGTAATTTTATACTGGTTCACCCAATACCGGGGCTACGTCCGGACTCCGGCCAAATTCCAGTTGGGTTCCACTAGAATAGATGTTTTACGAGACTCACCCTCTTACACCTATTCTAACTCTCCACCAAGAACCAAATTCCAGCTCTTGGAAACCTACTGCAACCAAATTCCAGCCAGCGAGAGAAACCAGTGCCCAAATTCCAGGCACCACACACAAGAACCAAATTCCAGCTCTTGCTTTAACCTTTCCACCAAGAACCAAATTCCAGTTCTTGGCAACTTTCTACAACAGTTGCAGAAAACTTGTACCCAAATTCCAGGTACAAAACGAGTACAAATGAATGAATAGAAATTTAAAAGAAGAAATAAAGAAAGCTCAAACCGGATTACACCAATCCACGATCAGTTTCTTCTTCAAAGAAATGCAAAGTGCCTCAAGAAAGATTTCAAAAGAAGTTCACAAAAACAGTTGTGTATCTTTCTTGAAAAATGCTAATAGTTGTTTGTATTGATTGCTTGAATTGTGTCAAATCGATATGTTAAAAGTTCCAAGCAATTACTGTTTATAAAAGAGTATTTTCAAATCTGCTGCATTAATTAATCTGTTGAAAGTTTGTTTTAATCATGTTGAAATAGCCGTTATAATCTGTTAAAAGTCCTTTCAACCCATTAATGCATTCTTGATCTTTAACGAGAAAATGTTTTAGTTGATACAACCATGTTTATATCGGTTAAAACGTTTTACAAACATTTTCTAAGTATAAAACAATCGATTGAATCGCGTATTAATCGATTGATTTGTTTAAAAACCTTCTTATAAAACTTTCGAAGTTATTTTAGGCTGATATAAAGTCGTTTCAATCGATTGAAAAACTGCACATATATTTTCAAGTCATTTTAATCGATTGAAAGTTTGTTTTAATCGATTGAAAAGATTTTCTAAGTTATTTTAATCGATTGAAATACGTTTTAATCGATTGAAACAGATCTGATCGGTCATAATTCAATTACGATCGATCATATCCAACTTCGATCAGTCATAATCTCATTACGATCGATCATCCTAACATCCAAAGTAATTTTAATCGATTGAAACGTGTTTTAATCGATTAAAATAGTTCGATCGCTCATATTTAAGATCTGATCGATTATAATGCATTCGACCTATTATATTCCAATTCTAATCGGTCATAATGATTTCTAAAGGGTTTTAATCGATTAAAAGAAGTTTGTATCGATTAAAATACTGTAAAAACAATTCTTTACGCATTCTTAGTGATTTTAATCGTTTCTTAAAAAACTATATCGGTTAAAACTATTGTTAAGAAGGTTCTTTGTCAAAATGCTTTTGTTTGATTTGTTTAAAACTATTTTTGAGGCATTTTGCAAGATGAGTGAAGAAGCTTTATGCGGTGGAAAAGGTAAAGTGGTTTTACCTAAGCTTTACGTTAAGACACACTAAGTCTTCGACTCCATTGTTACGAGTGACTTGTTTGACTAGCTGCAGAGTTGACCCTTGACTTTATCTTTGACTTCATCAAATCAATGAGATCTTTGCTAGGATCACTTTCGGTCTCCCCTATTTGATGAAGACAAACACCATTTTGAAAAAAAACAATCTCACGCAAAATAAGTCACTTGATAATGCGGTTAGGTGAGAAATATAAGAATGTAATAAAGTTTTGTTTCTCCCCCTAAAACTTATTTCTCCCCCTAAAATGTTGTTCTTAAATTTATCTTAAAGTGATGCAACTATTTCTCCCCCTTTTGACTTCATCAAAAATAGGGAATAGAAGAGAAAAGAATAAAATGTAAGGTTTCGAAAAAATATGCTCAAGTTTTTGAAAATAGAAAGTGAATCAATATTTCACTCATGAAAAGAATCAATTAAAGTTGATTCAAGCTTATCTCCATTAACACGTTTGTAATGAATACAATTAACACGTGTAAAGATAAGGGAATCACGCTTTAGTAGCATGTTACGAGAACGACCATTAACTAAAGCCTTTAATTTTCCTTTTCCAGAATAAAAATCGATTAAAAGCAGTATAATCGGTTAAAATGTTCTTGGTAAATGATTTTAATCGATTGAAAGAAAAGTTTAATCGATTAAAACATTTAAGATTTTGAAAACATGAAACTTTAGTAAAAATAATCGATTATTTCGATTTTCAATCGATTAAAACATGTTGTATAAGTTCATTTAATCGATTAACAAGATGTTGTATTGATTAAAACAATCAGTTTTGAAAATGAAGTAATGTTTAATGCATATTTTGTAAAGCTGATCATTTAGAAGGATGTTTTAACAATACTAACGACTATCTTAGCTAATAGATCTATCGAGAATAAAGTCTTATTTAGCTAAAGCTCTCGGGGATCTATTTAAATTCTATTTACGCCGATCTGATCTAGATTAGATCCTAAACCATATTTAACCAAAGGTTAAGGCAAATGTTCCTGGTATAACACCAGTTAATATCACGATCCATGCAAACAATATAAAGATAGAAATAAGCGAGAAGATAAAGATGATGAGGGGAACTAGTCATCCCAATTTCCCTGATTGAAGCTGCTTATCCACCGACTTGGTGATCATTCATTTGATCCCCACCAATATCAAAAGATAATAGGCTTTCCTTTTTCTTGGAACTAATTTTGCTCTATCAACTATTTGAGTCAACAAGCTGCTTGTCACTCCTGTATCGAGCAACGAAACTTTTCACGAAAAGAAATCTTTTAGCGAGTTCTTGTTATTATTGATTGCATTACGAGTCCATGGTTGACACCACACTTGGAATTTCTACTACACATCGGAGGCATAATCATGTACTTGACCAAATCCCACACGAGAATGCATGATACCATAAATTGCATGAATCACAGGTTAATGATGTACTTGAGATAGGAATTTTCTTTCATAATAGCCAACCCATTTTGAACCCTGCGAGTTGTCATTATCCAAGCAAATAAGCGCATTCTTATTAATGTAGTATGATGGGTGTTATTCTCACTTATAGTGAACCAGTCATCATTATCTTTTGAGGAATGTTATTACGGTAGAGTGGGCAATGATTAGTAATGAGGACAGGTGATGACAATCAATCCAGAATTCTAAAACAATATAAAATTTATCCCTGTCTTGACCATAAAACATACATTCCCTGTACCACGTTATTCAATTTTTGAATTCTTTGTTCCAGATTGGTTCCCTTATAGTGTCACCTCGTGACATTGATGATTAAAGCAAATATTCAAAGTTGCACAGTTCAATGAATTTCACCAAGAGTTTTGAACCAATGCATGCTCAAAATTATTTCAAATATATTGCAATGTAATATCAAGAAATTTAATGAAAACATGTATTTATTGGATTTCCTAGTAATGAATAACTTATTACAGAAACAATTATCACTAAAAAAATTTTTGATAAACTATGTTTTCGGTCCTAACGAGTTTGACACGTTTGTAACTAGTGTCTATAAGAAAAGTTACTGAGTCTATTCTTTGATAATTCCTTTGATTTTCAATGTATTACTATGCGAGCATTCCATGTAAAGTATTAAGAGAAATGTAAACATCTACAGTGAATTAATCAATTGTTTTATGAAAGAATCGATTTGTATGGTACAGAATGTAATAAAAAAATATCACCGATAATTAAATCGATTAAAACGTAAATGAATCGATTAATTTTGATCCTAAGTGTTTTTAGTTGATATAAATTTATTCTAATCGATTAAAGCGACTAAACCAACATTACGAAAACAATTTAATCGATTATTTCGACATTTCAATCGATTAAAATGGTACGGTAAGTTATTTCAATCGATTAATATTGGTTTATATCAATTAAAACAATTAATTTAAATACCGAGAACCTGGTTTCGCAGACTCGATCTTCAAGGGATTCCCGAGACTTGTTCTGCAAAACAATTAAGTATTTTTACTGGTACCCTTTATAATTATTGGGTCCTGATCATGTTATTTGAAAAGAATTAATCTTTGGAACCCATTTCATTCTCCCTTTAGGAATAGCATACTTTTTAATTCTGCGGTATTTTCTTGAATGCCCTTTCTTCATGCAGGTAGAAACATTTGATTGTAGAGTATGAATTCCTATTTGTTTTTGTTTTTCTTGGATCTAGATTTAAAGCCTATTCCAGTTTTGTCAAACATTAATTTTTGAGATCCAAGTAATATATCAAGATTAGCTTGCCCCTGAGTGAACTTTGAAGCAGTTTGAGATAAGAATTCAATTTTCTTTTGCAATTCGGGACGGTTATTGCATGGTTTATTGCATTCACAATCGAGTTAGCATGAATCGGTTTCAAGAATTCATTATCGGTTTCATTTTCACTAATGCTGTTTTCCGGAGAATCAACCTTGTTAACTAGCCGAGTTATTTAATTCTTTTAGCCTATTATTTTCTTTTTGAAGTTTCTTAGCCTCCTCATGCATTTCATTAAATGCTTCTTGTAATGCATCATAGTTAACTATATTTGAAGAGGAGCTAGACTTTACCTGGTCTGGTTTGTGGATTTTGACTCGCCATTAAGCAAAGATTGGCTTCTTCATTTTCGAGTTATTCGTTGATGACGTATCATTATCATCCCAGGCTATGTAGGCTCTTCTTTTTGATTTTTCCTCTTTCTTTTCACTTTGTTTATTTCTTTCGGACATTCCATTTTAACATGGCCCTGTTTGCCACAACCATAACATTTAAAGTTAGAAGAATCAGTTCTTTTCTCATACCTTTTGTGTCTTTCCTTGTCTTGGATCTTTTTCTTGAGGAATTTGTTGAATTTCCTAACAAGCGAGTCCAAGGTTCTCATTATCTTCTTCGATTCTTGATTTTCTTCAACTTTAAGTGCAATGCTTCGTTCTTCTTCTCAGAGACTTCTTGCTCATTGAATCTTGTGATTTCCATTTCATGTTCTCCGAGTTTTCCAAACAGATGAGGTTTGTTGTCATGGTGGACAGATCTTTTGATTACGATATTGCGGTGACTTTTGGTTGCCAGGACCTGTCAAGACATTTCAACACTTTAATATTTAATTCTTCCTTATCAAAGGTCTTACCTAGGCCCATTAAATGGTTGATGATGTGCGTGAAGCGTTTACGCACATCTGCGATGCTTTCACCATTCTGCATTTTAAACGGCTCATACTCTCTTATCAAAGTGTGTTTTACGGCTCTTTTAACATCTGCGGTCCCTTCATGAGTGACCTCAAGAACATCCCACATCTCCTTGGCGGAATTGCCTTTGGGACACCCTGAAAAATTCATCCATGTTAAGAGCGAGAAGTAATTATATTTTTTGCATTACGGTCACTTTGAACTTTCTTCTTTTCTTCTTCATTCAAGCTTGACCATCCTTTATACGTAATTAAAGGACCATTAGTAATAACATCCCAAGCATTTACGTCGATGGATTCAATGAAGATTTTCATCCTAATTTTCCAGAAAGGATAATGCATTTCCACGAGAATAGTGGAGGTACGTTAATAGATGCCCCCTCGGAAAACGGTAATCTGTTCTCGGCCATGGATCAAGAGACTTGAATAACTTTCAAGCACCTTGCTACGATGCCAATTGTTAGAAAAGTAGTTTTAAATCAAGAGGGGGTGAATTGATTTTTTGAAAGTTTTTCGCAAATCTCGGATTATCTAATTCGAAAATTAAGTTTCTAAAAATCTTTTTGAATTACCAAGCAATCAAACAATATAAGCGCAGCAAGCTGAAATTAAAGAGAGAAAGGTTAGGAAAGATTTCACCGGTAATTTTATACTTGGTTCACCCAATACCGGGGCTACGTCCGGACTCCGGCCAAATTCCAGTGGGTTCCACTAGAATAGATGTTTTACGAGACTCACCCTCTTACACCTATTCTAACTCTCCACCAAGAACCAAATTCCAGCTCTTGGAAACCTCTGCAACCAAATTCCAGTAGCGAGAGAAACCGGTGCCCAAATTCCAGGCACCACACACAAGAACCAAATTCCAGCTCTTGCTTTAACCTTTCCACCAAGAACCAAATTCGAGTTCTTGGCAACTTTCTACAACAGTTGCAGAAAACTTGTACCCAAATTCCAGGTACAAAAGCAGTACAAATGAATGAATAGAAATTTAAAAGAAGAAATAAAGAAAGCTCAAACCGGATTACACCAATCCACGATCAGTTTCTTCTTCAAAGAAATGCAAAGTGCCTCAAGAAAGATTTCAAAAGAAGTTCACAAAAACAGTTGTGTATCTTTCTTGAAAAATGCTAATAGTTGTTTGTATTGATTGCTTGAATTGTGTCAAATCTGATATGTTAAAAGTTCCAAGCAATTCTGTTTATAAAAGAGTATTTTCAAATCTGCTGCATTAATTAATCTGTTGAAAGTTTGTTTTAATCTGTTGAAATAGCCGTTATAATCTGTTAAAAGTCCTTTCAACCCATTAATGCATTCTTGATCTTTAACGAGAAAATGTTTTAGTTGATACAACCATGTTTATATCGGTTAAAGCGTTTTACAAACATTTTCTAAGTATAAAACAATCGATTGAATCGCGTATTAATCGATTGATTTGTTTAAAAACCTTCTTATAAAACTTTCGAAGTTATTTTAGGCGATATAAAGTCGTTTCAATCGATTGAAAAAGCTGCACATATATTTTCAAGTCATTTTAATCGATTGAAAGTTTGTTTTAATCGATTGAAAAGATTTTCTAAGTTATTTTAATCGATTGAAATACGTTTTAATCGATTGAAAGCAGATCTGATCGGTCATAATTCAATTCGATCGATCATATCCAACTTCGATCGGTCATAATCTCATTCTGATCGATCATCACGACATCCAAAGTAATTTTAATCGATTGAAGCGTGTTTTAATCGATTAAAATAGTTACGATCGCTCATATTTAAGATCTGATCGATTATAATGCATTCGACCTATTATATTCCAATTCTAATCGGTCATAATGATTTCTAAAGGGTTTTAATCGATTAAAAGAAGTTTGTATCGATTAAAATACTGTAAAAACAATTCTTTACGCATTCTTAGTGATTTTAATCGTTTCTTAAAAAACTATATCAGTTAAAACTATTGTTAAGAAGGTTCTTTGTCAAAATGCTTTTGTTTGATTTGTTTAAAACTATTTTTGAGGCATTTTGCAAGATGAGTGAAGAAGCTTTATGCGGTGGAAAAGGTAAAGTGGTTTTACCTAAGCTTTACGTTAAGACACACTAAGTCTTCGACTCCATTGTTCTGAGTGACTTGTTTGACTGCTGCAGAGTTGACCCTTGACTTTATCTTTGACTTCATCAAATCAATGAGATCTTTGCTAGGATCACTTTCAAAAGCAACTACGAGAACCAGGGGGTAGATATCATAGACATGATTGTTGTAGCCCATACAGTTTAGCCAACCTTGGCATGTCATTCTTCTAAATTCCATTTGTAATCCTTCTACAAAAATAATAAATCTTTGTTTATAAATTCTCTTTCATTTCCTTTCTATTGACCAAATTATGGAAATGCCTCTTTCATAAATATATGCAAAGTCTTTTGTCAAGATCATATCATGCATATCAAACAAGGAAGTATTTAAAAAGAAAAATGAAAATAAAAAAAAGGAATAATGCCTACTAGGAGATTCTTAGGCAAAAGATAGGGCAGCCTGCTAGATTGAAAACCCACAAAGGGTAGTCTAGGCAAAAGATAAGACACTTGTTAAAAAGGAAAAAGTCCGCTAAGATATCCTAGGCAAAAATTAAGGCAGCTCGTTAGATCGAAAACCCCAAAAGGGCGGTCTAGGCAAAAGATAAGGTTAATACAAAAATATGAATAAAAGAGGAGTCCATCAGCGTAATCATAAAGCACAATAGGAGAATACCTGTCACTTTTCTAGATGCATCTCATAAAAGAATAGACTGCATTTAGGGCATTCACACACAAATAGTTGCACAATACGACTCTGTCAAAATAAAAAATCAAAAATCTCTCCAAGTAAATAACAAAAACAAAATTCATGCATATAAGGAGACTAGCTCCATGTTTGTGATTGAAAAACAGGAAGTGCCAAAAAGTCTCCAAATAAAGCTCCCCTCAAGAAAACAGAGCAAGTCGTCAATAATCAAGCGACTCAGCAAAATAAGAAGCTTCCAAAAGCCAAAGCTCTAGTCATCATTTTTTTTAACCAATAAAAGGAAGGCACAACCATCAAAGAAAGAAAAAGTTGACGGAAAGGCTTAGTCATCCCCAAGAGGATCCCTGCCTACTCCGAAAGTAAAACAAAAATATTCCTAACGGCTCAGCATTACCACCACATGAGTCATCGAGCACACACTCAACACACTCACCCAAAGTCTCCTCCACACTCCCCAATGGAGAATAAAGGCTCCAAGAGCCCATCATCATCAACAACCAAAAGAGTCTAATCTCCATACCATCAAGGGTTCAACAAAAAAGGAAAAAAGAAGAAAACTCTTGCATCCCCAGTAGATGTCCAAAAGAAAGGGCCGCAACAGAGAAGGCCGAATAAAAATCCCCAAGTGGATCTCCCCAGAAAAATCTACAAAAAGGAAGAATAGGAAATCTCCATCCCTCGGTAGAATAAGAGCATCACAAAAGCCAGCTCGCACCTATAAAGAGCCGAGACTCCATTCCCGGAAGGGCTACCAAATACGATCCCGGAAGTCAGCGATACCCATGATCAAAAAAGAAATATCATCCCTAATGAGCCTACTGCAAAGGTAAACCTTCAGATTCATCCTCAAAAAACCATTTGCCTACGCATAGGCATGACCTGGCAAGCAAGAGCCAGCATCCCCAGAAGGGAATATCAGCCTAGTAAGAGAAAAAACAAATGCAATCAAAAGTCTTCACTTCCGATGATGCATCTGCCTACTCAGAGGCATTACTAGAACCTCAATAAACGCTCGTCTGCTTAAAGGCGTCGCCCAAAATCACCAGAAATCCCTGACAACCAGCAAAGTCGGATGACCACTACAAAAACTCAAAAACAAAGAATCCCCAGCAAAAAACAAGCTGGATGGCTTTCAGGAAAAGCCAAAAATCAAAGAATCCCCGACACACGGGAAGACTTTACCAGAAAAATAAAAAAACATTTACCAAAGCAAAGATCATTCCCCATAGAACCGGCGCATGAGCTAGAGTAGTAAGCTGCCACCACAATCAGTCCTACAAAGTGGACTCTACCAGCCAGATGAGGGGTTTATACTCATCCAGTCCTACAATGGTGGACTGCAAACTCTACCAGCCAGATGAGGGGTTTATACTCATCTAGTCCTACAATGATGGACTACAAACTCTACCAGCCAGATGAGGGGTTTATACTCATCTAGTCCTACAATGGTGGACTGCAAACTCTACCAGCCAGATGAGGGGTTCATACTCATCCAGTCCTACAATGGTGGACTGCACCAGCCAGATGGGGGGGTTCATACTCATCAACCAGTGCATGAGCTAGCGCAGTAAGCTGCCACCACCACTTCGGGACAAGGAAGGTCCCGAAGACAAAGACCTGCACACAAGCAACACCGGCACATGATCTAGAGCAGTAAGTCGCCACCACCACCAGTCCTACGAAGTGGAATGCACCAACCAGATGGGGGGTTCATACCGATCAACTTGCGCATGAGCCAGAGAAGTAAGTCGCAGTCGGTCCTACAAAGTGGACCATACCAGCCAGATGAGGGGTTTATACTCATCCAGTCTTACAACGATGGACTACAAACACTACCAACCGAATGGGGGTTTATACTCATCAACCGAGGGGTCGGCTACCGCAAGAAGGAGCATCCCGAAGCTACAACCAACCGGATGGGGGTTCATACTTATCAACCGAAGGGTCGGCTACCGCAAGAAGGAGCATCCTGAGGTTCTACCACGTGTTAACCAAAAGGGTCGGCTACCGCATGAAGGAGCATCCTGGAGGCGCACACACACATTTTTCGTCTAGAGGATCGGCTACCGCAAGATGGAGCATCCGAAGGAAAGCCGGGCAAGAGGGTTAACTCCTTCACCCTCCCATCGATCTTTTTGGCATAACAGGCCAACAGTCGGCTAGTCAGGTGAAGGGGGGGGGGCAACTGTAGACCCCAAATCTTGCCCAACCTCAAAATAAAGGGCAAAAGACCTCCAATTCGAAGATGGGCAAGGCCTAAAAGGTCCCTAGGATAGTCCAAAAGGCCCCAAATTAGAATAGGAAGGTTTTTTGTACAAAAATATACGGAGGACCACCTAGAAGGTCGAGACCGCCGTCTCGCTTAGCGAGACCACCTTCCCATTTGGTGAGACGACCTTCTCACCATTTATCAAATCGATATCGCCTTCTCGATTGGCGAGACGGTCGTCTCGCCATTTGTCAAAGGCGAGAACATCATCCCGTTTGGCGAGACGGCAGTCTCGACCTTGCTAGGCGAGACGACCGTCTCGACCTGACAGGCACGAATCCCTATAAAAGGAGGGCGTGCTCCCCTTCTTTTCACACAGTTCTTCAACTTTCCCTTCTACAATTTCTTATAATTCTTCTCCTAGGATCCCTTTGAAGCATTTCCAGAGTTTCTTAGAATTCTTAGAGGTTATTCTGTAGCATTGTGAGGAAGAGCGACCAGCATTCTAGAGTGAGGGATTGCCAAAAAGTGTCCTACTTCAAGAATTTTAATTACGAAAGTGTGCTTCGAAGATTTCAACACTTTCTCTCTTTCTTTTACCGCTTTTTATTTACATTTATACGTGCATTAGCTGTTAGGGCCATGTAGTCGATACCTTAAATTCTGCAAAAAAATAAAGGGTAAAAGCGTCATTTTTAAAAGTTCATTGTTGCCACCGTCAAAAAGAGGCGGTCAGAGCGACGCGATGGTTCCGACTTTTCCATTTTTCGCGTTTTTATGGGTGATGTTACAACGCCTTTAGGTTGTCCGATAACCGGGCTGAACCTAGGGGTGAGGTTTTCGAAAAGGTGTTCTTAGGTCGTCCGATAACCGGGCTGACCTAAGAACTAATTTGAAAGGGTTCTTATGGAGTCGTCACTGATGTTTTTACCGGAAACATCAAAAAAGGAGAGAAAAGGCGTTGGTTTTCAAAAACCAACTTTGGTCGTTAAAACCAGAGTTGGGTAAGGGAGTTAGTTACGTATAAGGGAAGTGTTAGTTCCCCTACGACGTCCCTTTCGGGTTCCCTATGATGGGCCAGTTATTTTATAGATAAACTTTCGAAAAGACGCTTTTACCCTTTTTTTTCCGGAATTAAAATAATGACTACATGGCCCTAATGTCTATTATGCAATTTAATCATAAAAATAAAGACAGTAAAAGAGAGGGAGAGAGTGAAGAGACCTCTGAAGCAAGCTTTTTTATTAATTCTCTTAAAGATAGGGTGCGAATTGGCAGCCCTTCGCTCTTACAACGCCGAAAATCGCTCTCAAAACGCTATAAAAAGCTCTCTAAGACACTCAGAAACTCCGGAAATGCTTTGGA
Source organism: Sphenostylis stenocarpa (assembly GCA_963425845.1). NCBI lineage: Eukaryota > Viridiplantae > Streptophyta > Magnoliopsida > Fabales > Fabaceae > Sphenostylis > Sphenostylis stenocarpa. The sequence continues at coordinate 26,418,782 of OY731406.1, forward strand.
GGGACTCTAGGAAGAGAATTTGAAGAAAGTGTAGAAGGGAAAGTGGAAGAACTGTCTGAAATGAGGGGGGGAGCGCTCACTATTTATAGGGATTCGCGCCTGTCAAGTCGAGACGGTCGTCTCGCCATTCAGGACGGCCGTCTCGACTTGCAAAAGTGGCGAGACCGCCGTCTCGTTTGGCGAGACAGCGGTATCGACTTTTCCAGAGACGAGAAGGCCTTCTTGCCAAACGGGAGGGGGGTCTCGCCATTGGCAAGTGGCGAGACGGCCGTCTCGCCAAATGAGACGTCCGTCTCGACTTGTATCAATGGCGAGACGGCGGTCTCGACCCCTGAAGGCGAAAATCCTTATTTTTTTACAAAAAATCCTTCCTATTCTAACCTGGGGCCTAATAGTCTCTCCTAATGGCTTTTTAGGCTGCATCCATCTTCAAATAGTAGGTCTTCTGCTCTTATTTTGAGGTCGGGCAAGATTTGGGGTCTACATTCATTTATGAAATAAACGGCCCATCATAGGGAACCTGAAAGGGGCATCGTAGGGAAGCTAATACCTTCCCTACACATAACTAATTCCCTTACCCAACTCTGGTTATAATGGCCATGTAGACCCCAAATCTTGCCCGGGCTCCAAATAAAGTCAGAAGATCCCCTATTTTTGAAGACGGCTGAAGCCTAACAAGCCACTAGGAGAGACTATTAGGCTCCCGTACCAAGATAGGAAGTTTTTTTGGGCCGAAAAATAAGTTTTCTCGCCTCGAAGGGATGAGACCGCCTTCTGGATGACCCAGACCGCCGTTTCGCCTCGCGTAGCAAGCGAGACCGCCGTCTCGTCTAACGAGGCCGGGGTCTCGTTGCCTACGAAAGCGAGACGGCGGTCTCGTTCACCTGAGCCGGGGTCTCGTTGACTACGAAAGCGAGACGGCGGTCTCGTTCACCCGAGCCGGGGTCTCGTTGACTACGAAAGCGAGACGGCGGTCTCGTTCACCCGAGCCGGGGTCTCGTTGCCGATAAAGAACGAGACGGCGGTCTCGTTGGGCAGGCCGGGGTCTCGTTGCCGATAAAGAATGAGACGGTGGTCTCGTTGGACGAGACGGCGGTCTCGATCCTGTCGAGCGAGACCGGCGGTCTCGCCATCCGACGGCGCGAAAACCTATAAATAGGGGCTCTCCCCCTCATTTTCACACACCACGAGCTGCATAGCTCTCCCTTCTCTCTAAAACTTCTCTCTAGAATCCCTCCGACGCATTTCGGAGTTTCGAGTGTTTTCAAGAGTGATTTTCGGCGTTCGAGAGGTTTCCGACGTCTTGTAGAGTGAAGGGCTGCCATAAAGCACCCTATTTTTCCAAGAGAATTAATATAAAAAGCGTGCTTCGGAGGTTCAAATTCTCTCCTTCCACCTTTACCACTTTTATTTTAAATTATGCAGTAGACAGTAGGGCCATGTAGTCATACTTTTAAATTCCGCAGAATAAAAAGGGCGAAAGTGTATTTTTCTCGTTTATCAATAAAATAAGACGGCCTATCATAGGGAACCCGAAAGGGGCGTCGTAAAGGGACTAATACTCCCTTTGCACGTAACCAACTCCCTTACCCAACTCTGGTTCTAATGACCAAAGTTGGTTTTCGAAAACCAACGCCTTTTTTTAAAACCCCTTTTCCGATGTTTATGGTAAAAATATCGGTGGCGACTCCATAGAACCCAAAATAAATAAGTCCTTGGGTTAGCCCGGTTGTCGGACAACTCAAGGACACCTTTCGAAAACCTCGTCTTTAGGTTAACCTGGTTATCGGACAACCTAAGGACGTTGTAACCACCAATAAAAACGCGAAAACAAGAGGGTCGATAAAACCATCGCGTCGCTCCGACCGCCTCGTTTTTTACGGCGGCGATAGATGGCGACTCCACTGGGGAAGCCTAGAGAGTTAGTCCCATTTAGTGATAGGTCGGCTTAAACAATAAATAAACCAAGAAAATAACACTTTTGCCCTTAACTTGTATTTATAACATGTTTTATTGTTTGGCTTTCAATAAACTGTTGTTTGTTTATACTTACGCAATTGATTGAAATATAAATTGCACACAAACCCTTGCACACTACAGTTCCTCCTATACCCGGGGGCAAGAGAGATAACCATAGGGAGTGGGTGGCAGGTACGGTTCGCTGCAGTTAGGGCCGTGTGCCCACCAGTGTGATCGGAAACCACCACTCAAGGTGATAACCTTCCTCTTTTGGCAACAAGACCGACTCTGACCTTAGTGTTGAGCATGGTCGGACGGCTGGAGAGTGGGGACCCTATAATGGGGGCACCTTGGGGGCCTTAGCCTGGTGAGAACAGTTAGAACCTACCCTAAACCAATGCACTTTTCTGCAGGAAAACCCTACCTCGTGATAAAAACGAAATCTCGCCGGTTCGGGGATGGTCGAATTGTGTGTGCATATGTTTGTCGCATTTGTATGTTGCATAGCATAAACAAACAACAAAACAAAAAAAACAAAGAATATTTTTCAAATAAACACCCTTATCTCGGACAGTCTGCCTTTTAGCTAGCCTGGTTTCAGGTTCTTTGTAAGCTAAGTAGCCACGCAGTTCCGACAGAAGAGATAAGGGGCGATAAATATTCTCACATAAAGCCATATTTTTATCTCGGACAGTCTGCCTTTTAGCTAGCCTGGTTTCAAGTTCTTTGTAAGCTAAGTAGCCACGCAGTTCCGACAGAAGAGATAAAAGGCTATAAAATAAAAATCCAAAAAATAAACGAAACAACTCTTGACAAAGTCAAAACATCCATACTACATCATATCATGAGTAAAGAAAAACCATGAGAGAAAATAAAAATGAGAGCACATTCAGCATCATTTAAATAAAACCTCCCATGCACAAGCATATCCCATGTTAGTTTAAGCACTCAACATGCATTAATAAAACTTTTTCGGACATTCTAGAAAGTGGCTGGTCCTTTTCCTACCCGTACTCGCGCGCAAAAGGCTAAGGCAATGGAAAATCTAGAGGAGCAAAACCGGAAGCTCACTGCAGAAATTAACACCCTCCGAGAGCAGTTGGCCCAATTAATGGAAGTCGTACGCCAAGGCCAGAGCAAGGGAGGCGAGGGCCAAGCTGAGCATATCCCTCCTCATGAGGAAGAGGAGGAGGAGTACTATTTTGGCGATAAGGACGCTAAAACTGCATGCGTCCTTACCCCAGAGGTGTCTAAACAACAACTCTCCGCCCTGGAGGAGAGGCTAAAGGCGGTCGAAGGGCATAACTTCGACGTCAAGGAGGTGGCCGATATGTGCCTCGTGAAGGACATCAGCTTCCCTCCCAAATTCAAGGTCCCGGACTTCCCCAAATACGCCGGGCTGACCTGCCCTAAGAACCATCTTACGATGTATTGCCGTAAGATGGCCGCCCATGCTGACAACGAGAAACTCCTGATCCATTGCTTTCGGGAGAGTTTGGCGGACACGGCTCTCAAGCCGGTATATGCGGTTAGAGAGGGCGAGGTCCAAAGCTGGAAGCAAGCGCGAGATGCTTTCCTCCGTCGTTACCGTTATAACATCGATCGACACCGACGGATCCGATCTTAGAAGTTTGAGCAAACGGGACGACGAGGCCTTCAAAGCATACGCCCGGAGATGGAGGGAATTGGCTGCCCAAATAGAGCCTCCCCGACGGACAAGGAGACGGTGGCTATGTTCATCGACTCACCTGGCCGGAGCGTACTACGACAAGGCAATAGCCGGTACCTCCAACCTCTTCTCGGACATAGTCACCGTAGGCGAGAGGGTGGAGCAAGGATTAAGGAGCGGGAAGATCGCACGGTCTTCCCAAGCTGGTGTCTCCTTCGGGAAGCCCGCCGGCAAGAAGAAGGACGAGTCCGTACACGCAATCAACTTTGCCACTCCTTCTTCTACCCCACAAACGCCCAAGCGGCCCGCAAGAAAGAGAGGAAGTTCACTCCTATCACCACTTCCTACGGGCTGCTTGCTCGCCTCAGCTGTTGGAGGCTAAGCTCCGACCTGCGCTCCTCCCAAGAAGCAATTGGAGCCTCCCTACCCCGAATGGTATAAGCCGAACGAAAAATGCGCTTACCATTCGGGTGCACCCGGTCACTCTACGGAGAACTGCTTGACCCTTAAGTACCGGGTTCAAGAGTTAATCGACGCCGGGTGGATTACTTTTGACACCTCTGCTTCTAGCACGGATGACAAACCGCTGTCAAAGCCAGAGTAGCGAAGAGGAAGGATTGGGAGGACCGGCCCTAGGGTTTCCTTTTAAAAGCTTTCTCTATATCTCCTGCGGTCCTCGCCGTGGCCACGGGAATTTTGATCAAAAGGGCTTGTAAATAACATCATTTTCTTTAATATACGAGGCATTTTTTCGTCAACACTCATTCCATTCATTCTTTTCTCTCTTACATTTATTATTCCTTCAGAAATAAATTGAATAATAAAATCTATGACTAAAACAGAACCTAAAACGCATCATGTCTATGATTGATGAATCCTCATGGACTCCGAAAACGGAAGATGAATGGGCTGAGTCCGACGGTGAGCAGGAGACCATTTCTCCGGATATGCAAAGGATGCTTGGAAAAAGAAACACGTATCATACAACCGCATCAGGAGGAAATAGAAACTGTCAATTTGGGAAAAGAGGAGGAAGATAAAAAGGTGAACATCGGCACCCGAATGGAAAATAGTACGAAGAAGGGATTAATACTGCTCCTAAAAGAATATATGGATGTATTCGCCTGGTCATACCACGACATGCCGGGGCTGGACACGAGCATAGTGGAACACGGATTGCCACTAAAAGAGGGGTTTCGACCTGTAAAACAAAAGCTCGGGAGAATTAAACCCGACTGGTCCTTAATGATAAAGGAAGAGGTGCAAAGGCGGTTGGATGCCAATTTTACGGTAGTTTCCAAGTACCCGGAATGGTTGGCCAACATAGTACCCGTCATCAAAAAGACCAGGAAGGTCGAGTGTCTGCGTGGATTACAGAGACCTCAATCGAGCAAGTCCAAAGGACGACTTTCCCTTGCCCCACATAGACACGCTAGTGGACCATACCGCTACCAACACGTTATATTCCTTCATGGATGGGTACGCAGGATACAACCAAATCAAACTGGCCATGGAGGATAGAGAAAAAACCTCCTTCATTACACCATGGGGCACTTTTTGTTATCGTGTAATGCCTTTCGGACTCAAAAATGCGGGGGCAACCTATCAAAGGGCTATGGTCACATTATTCCACGACATGATCCACAAAAAAATAGAAGTATATGTGGACGACATGATAGCCAAGTCCAGAAATGAAATGGACCACATCCAATATCTCCGGAAACTCTTTGATCGACTCCGGAAGTATCAACTTAAGCTAAACCCGGCAAAATGTACTTTCGGAGTGCGGTCAGGAAAACTTCTAGGGTTCATTGTCAGTGAAAGAGGAATCGAGGTGGATCCCGACAAAACAAAGGCAATTTTGGAAATGCCCCCACCAAGCACGAGAAAAGGAGGTCGAGGTTTTCGGGCCGGATAAACTACATTGCCCGTTTCATTGCACGGTTAACGAGATAAATGTATCCCCATCTTTAAGCCATTGCGCAAAAACCGACCAACGGTGTGGAACGAAGAATGCCAACAGGCGTTTGATAAAATCAAAGCTTGTTTAACCAATCCACCAGTATTGGTACCACCTGTTGAAAGGAGACCTCTGATCCTATATTTGTCAGTCCTCGAAGAGTCAATGGGATGCGTGCTCGGCCAACATGATGAAACCGGAAAGAAGGAACGAGCCATTTATTATCTCGGTAAAAAATTCTCGAGACTATGAAACCCGTTATACACCATTCGAGAAAACATGTTGCGCATTGGTGTGGGTCACTCGAGCGTCTCGAGACAATACATGGCTCAACATACAACATGGTTGGTCTCTAAAATGGACCCAATTAAATACCTCTTCGAGAAGCCCATTCGAGCTGGAAGAATAGCTAGGTGGCAAGTTCTCCTCTCGGAATTTGATATTGTCCACGTCACCCAAAAAGCTATTAAAGGAAGTCCCCTAGCGGATTATCTAGCTCATGGATCCACGAGATGAATACCAATCTCTACAGGATGACTTCCTGGATGAGCACATTATGCACATCAACCACGAAGAGACCAAAGAAGAGATGTGGACTATGTTCTTCGATGGGGCTTCCAACATGCTTGGACACGGGATAGGCGCTATCTTGATATCCCCGAAAAGAAACACATTCCAGTAACGGCCAGGCTTAATTTTGATTGCACCAATAACATGGCCGAATACGAAGCATGTGCATTGGGAATCCGAGCAGCCTTAGATCATGGGGTCACTAAGCTCAAAATATTCGGCGATTCATCCCTCGTTATCTATCAACTTAAGGGTGAATGGGAAACCCGAAACGCCAAATTGATCCCATATCTAGAGTACGTCCACGAGCTGGTCGCAAGAATGGAAAGTGTCACCTTCCGAGTACATCCCTAGGGAGGATAATCGAGATTGCCGACGCCCTCGCCACACTATCATCCATGTTTGCCCTGGACCGGGAACATGAGATGCCAATCATTCAAGTCAAGCTGCACGATAAGCAAGCTTTACGTATGGCGGTAAATGACGAGCGCGATCAAAACCCCTGGTACCATGACATCAAGCGGTACCTCATGAAGGGGGAATACCACGAGGGAATCGAGTGATAGTGATAAGCGAACCATTCGCAAAAGGGTCATAGGGTTCATATTGATTGAAGGAACCCTCTACAAGAAAAGTCTCGATTCTACCCTCTTAAGGTGTGTGGACCGAGAAGAAGCCCAAACACTGATAAAAGAAATCCACAAAGGGACTTTTGGAACCCACGCACCCGGGCATGTCATGGTAAAGAAAATCCTCAGGGCAGGGTACTATTGGTCCACGATGGAAGCTGATTGTCACCAATATGCCAAGAAATGTCATAAGTGCCAAGTTTACGCCGATAACATTCATGTGCCGCCCGCACCTCTCAGTAACCTGGCTAAACCATGGCCATTTTCTATGTGGGGCATGGACGTTATCGGACCCATCGAACCCAAAGCATCTAATGGCCATCGCTTCATATTGGTGGCAATCGACTATTTCACCAAGTGGGTTGAAGCAGCATCATATGCACACGTAACCCGGAAAGTGGTGACCACCTTCATCAAGAAAAACATTATATGTCGGTACGACATTCCTCATAAGCTCATTACTGATAATGGGACCAACCTCAACAATAAAATGATGGAGGAGTTATGCCAAGACTTCAAAATCCAACACCACAATTCCTCTCCGTACCGACCAAAGATGAACGGTGCGGTAGAGGCGACCAACAAAAATATCAAGAAAATTATCCGAGAAAATGGTGGTCACCTACAAGGACTGGCATGAGATGCTTCCCTTTGCCCTACACGGCTACGAGAACATCGTACGGACCTCCACGGGGGCTACTCCCTTTTCCCTCGTTTATGGAATGGAGGCCGTACTACCGGTAGAGGTTGAAATACCCTCCCTACGAGTCGTCATGGAAGCCAAATTGACGAAGGCTGAATGGGTCCAGAGCCGGTATGATCAGTTGAACCTAATAGAAGAAAAACGACTGGACGCCATATGTCGGGGGCAAGCTTATCAACGGAAAATCAAGAAGGCCTACGACAAGAAGGTCAATCCCCGCACTTTCCACGAAGGAGATCTAGTAGTAAAGAAACTGCTCCCAGCCCAGAAAGACAAAATCGGGAAATGGGCGGCCAACTACGAAGGACCCTTTGTGGTCAAGCGAGCCTTCTCGGGAGGAGCCCTTATCCTCACCAACATGGATGGAGAAGAGCTCCGATATCCCATCAACTCGGATGCGGTAAAAAAATACTACGCCTAAAAAAGCATTGCTCATGACCCGTCGGGATGAAAACTCGCAAAGAGCATCCTAGGCAAAAAATAGGGCCTATATACCTCGCTAGGATACGTCCTAGGCAAAAAATAGAGGTGCAAAAAAAAAAAAAAAAAAAAAACAAAAAAAAAAAAAAAAAAAGAGAGCAACGATTACCTTAGCCGAAAACCGCAAAGGCGACTAAGGTAATACCTCCACAACAGACAAACAAACTTCGCATAGTCTTCACTCCGGGATCGGGCATCTCAAGCTGAAGGGACCGGGAGAAATGGGGAAACAAAGATCACGAGACATGATTGTGGTACCCTCATACAAGTTTAGCCAACCCTGGCCGACCATGCTTACAAATTCTTTTGTAAAACCCCCATGTAAAAACAAACCATCTGGTTACATCAATAAAATTGTCTTCTTCTCTTTACCTACTTGCGTAAATGCCTCTATATTAACGAAATATGAGCATGCATAAAACAAGCAATTCGAGAAAACATAAAAGCAAAAGACGTACATCACCAACTAGGGCCACCCCAAGAAAAATACAGAATAGCCTCGCTAGATCGAAAACCCGCAAAGGGCGGTCTAGGCGAAAGATAAGGCTTTCGTAAAAAGAAAGAATTAAAAGCCCGCTAGATCGAAAACCCGCAAAGGGCGGTCTAGGCAAAAGATAGGGTTAAAACAAAAAGTAAAAACAAAAATCACGAGAGAACAAAAAGAAGGAAGGCATCGGTCACTTTCTAAATGTCCTCAAATAAAATTGCATTTAGAGCATCCACACACAAATAGTCGCACAATAAATGACTTTGTCAAAAGTAAAACAAACAAAATACTACGGGAAAGTAGAAAGCATTCGGTCTTATGCTTGCATTCATAAAAAACAACCAAAGGTATCCCGGTATGATTTCGCCGACCCTTTGCCTCTCTCGTAAAAGCCAGGCATAGCAAAAGAGAAGCTTAAAAAAGGAAAAAGGCACACACTCAAGGAAAAAGCCAAAACCCTAAAACCGCGAGAAAAAGGCGGGATTAAGCCATCGCACCAACCAATAAAGTTTCGACCACCGAGCAAAAGCCAAACAAAACCAAGATCCATCCAACCAACCAGTAGGGATTGGAAGATCACTACCAAAAGAACAAAAACAAAGGACCCCGACAATCGGCAAAGGCCGATTGATCACCAACAAAATCCCCGGCATGGCCGGATGATTATTCAAGAAATCGAAAGCGAGTCAAATCAACACAAGCGGCACTCTCCGGAGAGCTGCGCTCGATCTGCGCTCGAGCCGGATCGATAAGTCGCATTACCACCACGATGGGGGGTTCATACCCATCCGATCCCGCACAACGGATCGTACCACCCCGATGGGGGTTCATACCCATCCGGTCCCGCACAACGGACTGTACCGCCACGATGGGGGCTCGTACCCATCCGAGTCCCGCACAACGGACTGCAACTACCGGCTCGATGGGGGTTTATACTCATCAACCGAAGGATCGGCTACGTCGGGAGTAGTATCCGGAGGTTTCACCACGTGTCCATCGAAGGGATCGGCTACGTCGAAGTAGTATCCCGGAAGTGCACGAGCACAAAAATCATTCCCCGGAGAATCGGCGCATGAGCCACCCGAGCGATAAGCCGCCACTACCACCGGTCCTACGCGAGTGGACTGTACCCGGCCGAATAGGGGGTTCATACCTATCAACCAGCACACGAGAAGCGCCTAACCGGCGCATGGGCCACATGAACTGTAAGCCGCCATTACCACCCTGATGGGGGGTTCATACCCATCCGGTCCCACACAACGGACCGTACCAGCTTGATGGGGGGTTTATACCCATCAACCGAAGGATCGGCTACGTCGGAAGTAGTATCCGGAGGTTCTACCACATGTTCATCAACCGAAGGATCGGCTACGTCGGAAGTAGTATCCGGAGGTTCTACCACATGTTCATCAAAGGGATCGGCTACGTCAGAAATAGTATCTCGGAGGTACATGACCACAACATCTCCTCGGAGGATCATCCGCCACAAGACGGCAGTCCGAAGGGTAACCGGGCAAGAGGGTCAACTCCTTTACCTTCCTGTCAACTGCGTCCGGCACAACAGGCCAACAGTCGACTAGTCAGGTAAAGGGGGGGCAGCTGTAGACCCCAAATCTTGCCCGGGCTCCAAATAAAGTCAGAAGATCCCCTATTTTTGAAGACGGCTGAAGCCTAACAAGCCACTAGGAGAGACTATTAGGCTCCCGTACCAAGATAGGAACTTTTTTTGGGCCGAAAAATAAGTTTTCTCGCCTCGAAGGGACGAGACCGCCTTCTGGATGACCCAGACCGCCGTTTCGCCTCGCGTAGCAAGCGAGACCGCCGTCTCGTCTAACGAGACCGGGGTCTCGTCTAACGAGACCGGGGTCTCGTTGCCTACGAAAACGAGATGGCGGTCTCGTTCACCCAGACCGGGGTCTCGTTGACTACGAAAACGAGATCGCGGTCTCGTTCACCCAGACCGGGGTCTCGTTGACTACGAAAACGAGACGGCGGTCTCGTTCACCCAGACCGGGGTCTCATTGCCAGTAAAGAACGAGACGGCGGTCTCATTGGACGAGACCGGGGTCTCGTTGCCAGTAAAGAACGAGACGGCGGTCTCGTTGGACGAGACGGCGGTCTCGATCCTGTCAGACGAGACCGGCGGTCTCGCCATCTGACAGCGCGAAAACCTATAAATAGGGGCTCTCCCCCCCTCATTTTCACACACCACAGCTGCATAGCTCTCCCTTCTCTCTAAAACTTCTCTCTAGAATCCCTCCGACGCATTTCCGGAGTTTCTGAGTGTTTTCAAGAGTGATTTTCGGCGTTCGAGAGGTTTCCGACGTCTTGTAAAGTGAAGGGCTGCCATAAAGCACCCTATTTTTCCAAGAGAATTAATATAAAAAGCGTGCTTTGGAGGTTCAAATTCTCTCCTTCCACCTTTACCGCTTTTATTTTAAATTATGCAGTAGACAGTAGGGCCATGTAGTCATACTTTTAAATTCCGCAGAATAAAAAGGGCGAAAGTGTATTTTTCTCGTTTATTAATAAAATAAGCCGGCCTATCATAGGGAACCCGAAAGGGGCGTCGTAAAGGGACTAATACTCCCTTTGCACGTAACCAACTCCCTTACCCAACTCTGGTTCTAATGACCAAAGTTGGTTTTCGAAAACAACGCCTTTTTTTAAAACCCCTTTTCCGATGTTTATGGTAAAAATATCGGTGGCGACTCCATAGAACCCAAAATAAATAAGTCCTTGGGTTAGCCCGGTTGTCGGACAACTTAAGGACACCTTTCGAAAACCTCGTCTTTAGGTTAGCCCGGTTATCGGACAACCTAAGGACGTTGTAACCACCAATAAAAACGCGAAAACAAGAGGGTTGATAAAACCATCGCGTCGCTCCGACCGCCTCGTTTTTGACGGCAGCGACAGGCCAAAGTTTCAAAATCAACGCCTTCTTTTTTTTCCTTTTCCAATGTTTCCGGATAAAACATTGGTGGCGATTCCAGAACCCATTTTCAAAAACCTCGCCTTTAGGTCCAGCCTGATTATCGGACAACCTAAAGACGTTGTAACATCACTTTAAAACGCGAGTCAAAGTCAGAAATCATCACGTCGCTCTGACCGCCTCTTTTAACGGCGGTGACACATTGGAAAAGGAAAAAGAAGGCAGTGGTTTTTTAAAGAAAAACCAACTTTGGTCATTACAACCAGAGTTAGGTAAGGGAGTTAGTTATGTGTAGGGAAGGTATTAGCTTCCCTACGACGCCCCTCTCAGGTTCCCTATGATGGACCATTTTTTATAAAGAAATAATAACTATAAAATTACTCTTTTACCCTTATTTATTCATTGCAGAAATTAAGTTATCGACTACATGGCCCTAAATGACTAATGCACAATGATATTATCTAAAAAGCTAAAAAATAGAGAAAGGAATATGAAGGAGCATTCGAAGCAAGTTTTTTATAATATGTTCTTGAAAGAGGGTGCTTTTTAGCAATCTTCACGCTCTACAATGATGATCACTCTTTCTCGTAGCACTCTAGAACGCTTTCTAAGAACTCTGGAATTGCTGCAAAGGGGTTCTAGGAGAATAATTTGAGAATAGTACAGTAGGGAAAGTTGTAGAAGTGTGTGAAAAGAGTGAGAAAGTCCCCCCTTTTATAGGAATTTGCACCTGTCAAGTTGGGACCACTGTCTCGCCCAACGAGACGGTGGTCTCGCCTTTGGCAAGTGGTGAAACGGTCGTCTCGCCGAACAAGGCAGCGGTCTCGACCCTTTGGGTGGAATTTCTTATTTTTCTTATACAAAAATCCTTCCTATTCTAATATGGGGCATATTGATCAATCCTAGGGACCTTTTAGGCCTTTCCCATCTTCGAACGGAAGTCTTCTGCTCTTTATTTTGAGGTCGGGCAAGATTTGGGGTCTACAGCTACCCCCCTTCACCTAACTAGCTGATTGTTGGCTTAACATGCAAAAAAGATCGGCTGAAGGGTGAAAGAGTTAACCCTCTTGCCCGATTGTCCTTCGGATGCTACTTCTTGCGGTAGCCAACCCTCCAGACGATAAATGTGTGTGTGCCTCTGAGATGCTCCTTCATGCGGTAGCCGACCCCTTTAGACAAAAAGGTGTGAACCTCTAGGATGCTCCTTCTTGCGGTAGCCGACCCCTTGGTTGATGAGTATGAACCCCCATCCGGTTGCTTGTAGCTTTGGGATGCTCCTTCTTACGGTAGCCGACCCCTCAGCTAACAAGTGGTAGAACCTCAGGATGCTCCGTCTTGTGGTGGCCGACCCCTCGGTTGATGAGTATGAACCCCCATCTGGTTGGTGCAATCCACTTTGTAGGACTGGTGGTGGTGGTGGCTTATTTCTCTAGCTCATGCGTCATTCCTTGTGAGGAGTGTTTCTGCTAGATATTCTGTTTTTTTGACTTTTCTGATGAAGTCTTCCAGTGTGCCAGGGATTTGTTGGTCTTCTTCCAACTGGTTGAGTGCTGAGGATTCTTTGTTTTGATCTTTTGTAGTGGTCATCCGACTTTGTTGGCTGTCGGGGATTTTTGGTGGGCGCCTTTTACATAGGCAGGAATCCGCTGAGGATTTTGTTGATTTTGGGTAACGCCTCTGAGCAAGCAGGCATTTTGCTTGTTTGCCTTTTTCTCTTTGTTGGGAGAATGGTGGCTAATGTTTAGGATTTTTAATCTCTCCTTTTTCTGCAATTTTTTCTTTTTTCTCGCAATTTTGGATTTTGGCTTTTTTCGGGATTGCACGTAAGCCTTTTTACTTTTTAGTCTCTTTTTATTACGCTGGTTTTTTTTTCGGAAGAGAATAAAGGAAAACAGCTTAATCAAAAGATTTTATTTATATATATCATGAATTTTGTACAATGATTATATATATCATGAATTTTTTACAATGATTATATATACAATGATGTTCCTAAGGCGGCAGCAGGCTTGACTACGAGCCTGAAGACGGCTCAGGAGGAGGAAACTGTCGGAGCATGTGCATCTGAAACTCTTCTTGGCCCTGGATCATGCTGAGCACTAGTCGATCGTATCCAGGCTCTGTATCACTCCCTCCTGCCTCGTCTCCAGCCGCGTCTCGAAGAAGTCCTGCCTCAAAGACATCTGATCTAACTACTGGCGGATGTCATCCATGTGACGGTGGACGCCAGGAAAGTCATCCCCATACTACTGTTGTTGCTACTGCTGCTCAAAATCCAAGGGCATCGGGATCTCCTGTGACGCATCAAGATCCTAGATGTCCAGAGTCATGGCGAGCGCCGGGTGGAGGGTCACCTGGGACCCTTGCCTGATGAGCATGCCCATGCTGACGAGCATGGACCCGCTGATAAGCTCGGGTCAGAGGATAAAGGGAATGTCCTCCCCGTTGGCACATCCCCATCTCTCAGCCAGCGGGGTGATGAGGGGAGCCATGAGGATGGCTCCAACGGGGTGGCTCCGGCAGTCCTTCAGAGCCCTCAAGAAGAAATAGCCAGGATTACACCAGCATCTGTGCAACATGCAGTGTAGCACGAAAAGACCGGGCTGAGTAATCTTCCCCTGACTCTCCTTTCGTGCATGGATCGTCCCCACCAATAGCTTATGGCAAATGCGGAGAGGAGGGCTGAGTGTCGACCCTTTCATCAGGGCCGGTAGAATCTGCGACCTGGTGAGATCCTCCCAAATCTCACCGGTGGTGAGGGCAGCCAACCGCTCACAGATAGCTCCCTGATACTCTGGCGTCAGGGTGTCTGCGGGCTGGTTGAAGCCCATGGTAACGTTGAACTCATCCAATGTCATCCTCTGGTAGGTCCCGTTCATAAAGTACGAGACCATCCTCACAAGAGGGACACCCGGGAATAGCACAGGCATGTCGACCATCGTGACGGAGACGAGGAACTCCATCACGACCTCTCTGTAAATGCGGGTAGGAGGGTCTTGGAGGAGGAAGTCCCACCCGATGTTGTGGATGTAGCCTCGTACATCCTCTTCCCAACCAAACTCGGCCAGGATGTTGAAGTTCAGGGGCAAGATGGGGTGCCAGGAGTAGCTCTTAATGTGATCTAGCCTGGCCTGGTGTTGCGGCGTGAGCTGAGTAGGGTCTAGCAGAGCCTGTGGTGCGAGAGCGCTCTAGCCAGATCCTCGACCTCTCTTTCGGGGCCTAGAAGATTCTCCTTGTTGCATTTTGTTCAAAGACACTCAAATATGTTTGAGAATGTATGAGAGGATGCAGGAATGAAGTGATTTAAAACTGACCCAAAAGTCCCTATATATAGAAAATCATTTTTTGGTCGGGATCGCCGTCTCGAATTCGGGACAGCCGTCTCGAAATTTCAAGGTTCGGGACTACCGTTTGGAATGTCGAAACGATGGTCTCTCTCTTCACGCATGGTAAGACGGTGGTCTCGCCAATCGAAACGGCGGTCTCGCCATTGGCAAATGGCGAGACGACGGTCTCAAATTCAACAAATGACGAGATGGTAGTTTCCCCAAACGAGATGGTCGTCTAGGCTTTTCAATAGGTTTTTTTTTTTTAAATATAGGACCCTATTCAAAAACATCTATGCATGCAATGTTTTCATGTTATGTGTCCTATAATACTATTTAGTTGATTTTTCAGAAGGATTAACTGATGCGTCTTTTGAAGACGAGGCCCTTCTGATGTTGTTTTCTAGATGTACTTGTTTGTACCATTCCAGACTTAATATGATCGAAGAATAATTGTTGACTGATAAGCAAACTTGCCACGTCGGTGTAATTTTTCCTTCCTCTAGAGGTTTCAATCCTCTTGATTATATGTCTCCATATTCCCCCACTAATTATCAGAATATTATGATAAGGGTCAAGAGAAAAGAAGTAAGAGGATAATTTATTTCAAAGGCTTGTGTTTTAGACGGTTGTATTTTTTTAGTTTTTATTTGAAAGGGGATTTTGTAAGAATGGCTGGACAAGGTTGTTCAAAGTGTTTAAGCTAATGTTAAACAAATGTTTTGTTTTGAGGATTTTCGTCTTAGCCAATTTCTATTACTTTCTTATGACTGATTGACTTCCCCAGACTGCCCTTAGGGTTTTTAGACTAGGATGTTGTGCTTTAGTCCTAAATTTTGTCTAAGTTTCCTTTTTTCTTGTTTTGGGAATCCTAGTAGACCTTATTTTGTAACCCTAACTTCTGCCTAGGCTACCCTCTATTGTTGTTCGGGTTTCCTAGCGGGTTAACCCTAATTTTTGCGTATCCCCCTTGGTGGGTTTCCTACCGGGTAATTTGCCCTCTTTTGTTTTGGCCTTCATTTTCTATGTGCTTCTTTTGATTTATTTTTTTTCTTACACAACATTGGCGAAACACGGTTTTATTATGATGAGGTAAAACCTTATTCTGTGTTTCTAGTCAATCAGTTTGATTATTTTATTTTTG
Organism: Sphenostylis stenocarpa; assembly: GCA_963425845.1. NCBI lineage: Eukaryota > Viridiplantae > Streptophyta > Magnoliopsida > Fabales > Fabaceae > Sphenostylis > Sphenostylis stenocarpa. Next base: position 26,434,641 of record OY731406.1, read on the forward strand.
GCGATGATGCATTTTGATTATTTTGACACACTTTTGAAAACTTTTGCTTAAACATGGTTATTATGAGGTTTAGTCATGAATAGCAAGAAGAGAAGCAAACAGTAAGAATTGTATTCTTATTAATTAAGAGGGGAATATGTGCCCAAAAAATGCTCGGGGGTTGGGCTACCCTGGGGGGAAAATCTCTAACAATCATTGGGTTTACATCCCCTAAGAAAGGAAAAAGAACTCCTAATGACTAGAGTTGCTCTCGACGCTTATATCCCTCCACTTCGGAAGATCTACTTGAGTGTGCGGAGGGGAGACTTCCCTTTTCTTCTTTCAGCTCGGCCCTTTGTAGGGTCATATCCTAGGCCATGCTTTAAAGGATTATCCTTGAATTCCGGGGGCTCCTTTATTCCTTGGGAGTCTGCCCCGAGCCCTTGGCCAGGATGGTAACCATACTTCATCATTATGTGGCCTACCTTCGTATTACCGGGAAGTCTTTCTACATTGGCGATTTCAAGCGCTTGAAAAGATGTTTCAAGGGCCTCTTCAGCCGCATCCACATAGGGTTGGGTAGACGGTCCACTGATCAAGATATCATCTTCAGCTTGGACCGTGACCAGTTTGTCGTCTACTATGAACTTGACTTTCTGGTGGAGCGTTGAAGGTATTGCCTTAGCATCGTGAATCTAAGGTCTGCCAAGGAGACAACTGTAAGCTGGAGTAATGTCCATCACATGGAAATTGACGTTAAAGATAGTGGGTCCGACTTGAATTGACAGATTGATTTCTCCCACTGCTTCTCGTTTGGATCTGTCGAAGGCTCGAACGATTGTGCTGCTTGGGTGCATGCGGGTTCCTTGAATGGTCAACTTGTCAAATGTGTACTTGGGCATCACGTTCAATGATGACCCGTTATCCACAAGAACTTTAGCGATGAGATACTCCTTGCATTTGATGGAAATATGTAAGGACTTGTTATGGCTCGACCCTTCAGGAGGGAGTTCTTCATCTGTGAAGGTGAGGTGATCGCTAACTGTGATGTAGCTGACAATCCTCTCAACCTTTTCTTGGGATATTGTGTGAGGTACGTGCGTGTCGTCGCCGTCAAAAGAGGCGGTCAGAGCGATGCGATGGTTTCTTTCGACTCGCGTTTTTAAAGTATGGTTCAACGCTTTTTAGGTTGTCCGATAACCGGGCTGGACCTAAAAGTGAGGTTTTCGAAAGGTTCGAGGAGTCGCCACCAATGTTTTTACCAGAAACAATGGAAAAGGGAAGAGAAGGCAATGGTTTTTTTAATAAAAACCAACTTTGGTCATTACAACCAGAGTTAGGTAAGGGAGTTAGTTATGTGTACGGAAGGTATTAGCTTCCCTACAGCGCCCCTTTCGGGTTCCCTATGATGCACCATTTTTATAAAGAAATAATAACTTTAAATTGTGTTTTACCCTTTTTTATTCATTGCAAAAATTAAGTTATTGACTACATGGCCCTAAATGACTAATGCACAACAATACTATCTAAAAAGTAGTAAAGTAGAGAAGGGAGTATATGTTAGAAAAAGAGGCTGAGATCAAGAGGGGGGGTGAATTGATCTTTGAAAGATTTTCGCAATTAACAGATTATCTATTTCAAAAATTAAGATTTCAGATCTGTTCTTGAATCACACAGCAAGAAATCAAAAAATAAATGCAGCAACAGAATTAAAGAAAAGAAAGGTTTAGAAAGATATCACCAAGGTTTATACTGGTTCACCCAATCCCAGGGCTACGTCCACTCTCCAGCCAAATTCCAGCTGGGTTCCACTAGATTGAATGTTTTACAGATTACAACCTTAACCTTACACTCAATCTACCACAAGAACCACAATTCTAGTTCATGCACCTAACCTTTCACCAAGAACCAAATTCCAGTTCTTGACAACCTCTACAACCAAATTCCAGCTGCAGAGAAACCAGTGCCCACAATTCCAGGCACCAACAATACAGAAAAGAATGTAAAGAAACAAACAGAAGAAACTAAAACGCTCAAACCAATTTTATACAGTTCTGTAATATGTGTTTCTTCTCCAAAAAAAATGCAATTTTGCCTCAAGAAAGAGCTTTGATGAACTTCACAAAAACAAGCGTGATTCTTTCTTTAAAGTAGCACTTTTGATTGCCCGATGGATTGCTAAAAGTTGTGTAAAAGATATGTTTAAAAAAGTTCAAGCAACTCTGTTTATATAGAAGATTTTCAAAACTGCTGGTTTAATTAATCTGTTAAAATAATCTTTTAATTTGTTAAAAGCCTTGTTTTAATCTGTTAAAACTTCTTTTAATCCATTAAAACGTTCTTGATTATTTTCCAGATTTGTTTTAACTGATACGACAACGTTTATATCAATTAAAACTCTTTGTAAAAAATCTTCTAATTTGTTTTAATCGATTGTTTCGACTTTCAATCCATTAAAATACTGCTCAACATTTTTATAAACTTTTCCAAGTGATTTTAACTGATAAAAATACGTTTTAATCGATTGAAACGATTAGTACAAATTTTCCAAGTTGTTTTAATCAATTGAAACGTGTTTTAATCGATTAAAATAATTCTGATCGGTCATAACTAAATTCTGATCGATCATATCTGATTCTGATCGGTCATAATCGCATTCTGATCGGTCATACAGTATACCAAATGAAATTAATCGATTAAAACGAAGTTGTATCGATTAAAATACTGCTAAAACACTTCTCTAAACATTTTAAGTGATTTTAATCGGTTATTTCGAAGCTGTATCAGTTAAAATACTGATAGAAGGTTTTCAAAACTTTCTTTAATGAAAACAATCGGTTATTTCGAAATTATATCAGTTGAAAACCTGTTATAGAAGTGTGAAGAACATTTTAGTTGATAAACCACATATACTATCAATTAAAATAGTTGTTTAAAAATTCTTTTGTCAAAATGTTTTGTTTTTAACGGTTAAAACATTTTTTAGAGGCAATTGCAGAATCTTTTTAAGTGAAGAAACCTCATGTAGCAGAAAGATAAAATGGTTATACCTAAGCAGAGCTGTAGACATACTAATCCTCTTCTCTTTATCTTAAGTGACCTTTGACTGCCACAGAGATGCCTTTGACTTCATTCTTGACTTCATCAAATCAACAAGATCTTTGCCAGAGTATTTCAATAAGATCTTCATCACTTTCAGTCTCCCCCTATTTGATGAGGACAAACACCACTTTGAATAATAACTCTGCAAAAGAAGTCACTTGATAAAATAGATTAGTGATTAATCAACATTTAATCATTTTTCTATTTCTCCCCCTAAATTTTTGCTTCCCTCAACTACAGAATTATTATTTCTCCCTCTAAATTGATCAAAATTAAGGCAATTATTTTTCCCCCTTTTGAATTCATCAAAAATAGGGAACAGAGAGAAAAAAAAAATATGACATGTATTAAGTTTTAGATTTTGAAAAATAGAAAACAAATTGGATACGATACTTTACTCATGTAAAGATTAATCAAAGTTGATTCAAACTTATCTTCATTAACACGTTTGTAATGAATACAATTAACACGTGTAAAGATAAGGGAATCACGCTTTAGTAGCATGTTATAAGAACAACCATTAACTAAAGCCTTTAATTTTTCTTTCCAGAGTAAAAATCGATTAAAAACAGGACAAAATCGATTAAAAAGTTTTTGTTAATGGTTTTAATCGATTGAAATAAATGTTTAATCGATTAAAACAGTGAAGGAATTCAAAAGTTTGAAACATAAGTTTATTTAATCGATTAATTCGACTTTTAATCGATTAAAATAGTAAGAAAAATGATGTATAAATTCTTTTAATCGATTTAAAAGATTTTTTTATTGATTAAAACAAACGAGTTTTGAAAACTAAGTAAAGATCCATCAAAATTAGAATAAAATCTTATTTAGCTAATTTAACTGATGTAAACTAGTTTATATAGATTTTAATCGATTGTTACGCAGTTTAATCGATTATTCTGTTGTGAAAGTGTTTCCATTAATCGATTTAATCGATTAAATCCATTTTGTATCAGCTAAAAATATCAGGGATCTATGTTAAATTCCATCTAGGCTAGTTTGATTCGATTTAAAACCTACATTATATTAATCAAAGCTAAAAAGATTGTACCTGGTATACAACCAGTAAATATTACAGACCAGAAATTGAGATTAGCATCAAAAGAAATAAAACATAAAAGAAAGATAAGAAGGGACCCTTTTTATCCACAAATTCAATCATCCCAGTTTCCTTGGTTCAGCTGCATATCTTCCAGCTTGGTGTAGATATCAGCAATCTGGTTTCCAAGGGATGCGAATTGATTGTTTGTTTGCTGGAAATGTTGATATGTCATCTGCATATGCTTTCTCTGATTTTCCTGCATTGTAGCCATTTGAGAAAGCATTGTTCTTTCAAATTGAGATAAAGGAGTCTCACGGTCAGGTTGCTCCATGTAAGGAATGATTTCCATATTCTCATATGAAGCTGGACCATTGGTTGACTCAGGAACCTCTGCAGCAGTTGGAGAGGAAGGAATTTGGCCTTGTTCATCTTCATCTTCATCTTCTCCCTCACCCTCAGACATCCCAGCATCAATTTTAGAGATCCATTCATCATCAACTTTTATATATCCCATTTTTCTCAGGGTAGAGTCGTCAATTTCATTTGATGCCTTGGGGGTTTCTATGCTTTCCCCAGTAAGATCAACTTCAAAATATCTAAAGAAATTATTAATTAACATGGCTTAAAGCAGTTTGAAATCTGCCAACCTTTTTGCCTTTAACATGTGATCTTTAATCACATAAACCCAATTTACCCGAATATTGTTAAAAATGCAGTACATGAGGGCAAGATCTCCCTCATTAAGAATAGCATGATTACTCCCTCTTGGAGTAAGCATCCATGCCACAATAAAAGCAAGTAGTCTATGTTCAAGTGCAAGTTTTCCAGCATTTAAAATTCTTACCGAATCATTTGGATCCTTAAGGCAAGACCGGAAAAACTGAATTTTGTTGAAATCAAGAATCTCAGAAATATTCCCCCTGGAAACTTTGACACCCCTATCCTTGAGGCCAATAATTTGCTCCCAAACAGAAGGAGTAATTTCCATATTAACTCCCTTTACCTGAGATCTGATTTTTGAACCATTCACTGTCAAATTTGAATAAAACACCCGAACCAGATCAGGCTGTATGTTCCCAATAAACTCCATGAAGGTTTTTAGCTTTTGACTTTTTAGCTTTCTTCTCATACTAGTAAATCCCTCTTCATCAAGCCATTTGTATTTGATAAATTTTGGAATAACAATCTATTTCTGACTGAACTCAGAAATGAAGGTGTTCATTTTTCCAATATCACCATTAAACCTTGCTTCCAAATGACCACCAGGATTAGCAGAGGAAGATTCCCCTTTTTGTTTCTTTCTTGACTTTGATCTCCTCAGCATCTTGTTATATAGTTTAGAGAGGGTTTTTGAGACGTGAGTACAAGAAAAGAAGAGAGAAGCAATTTGAACCAGAAAGTAAAGAATGAGAACAATGAGCTACAAGTGAGCAAAGTGAGGATTCACGGATGTCAATTTTCGTGAATTGCGGTTAAATTTTGACAGAACCTGCAAAATCAGCTTTAATTGTATATGTCCCCTTGACCGAAGACAGAGGCACAGATTTCTGGATAGTGGGTGCATCAGCTAAACTGTTCTTGGGAAGATGTTTGACTTGGTCAAAGAATATTAAAAAGAATTATGCAGATTTTGATTACCACAAAAACTTGGGATTTTGACTCTTGATTTGCTTACCAATTTTCAATTGGATGATGTAACAATAATTTTCAGGAACAAATTAATCGATTAATCAACTAATTAACCTATTAATTTGATCTTTAATACTAGGTTTAAAAATGCTACAGTGAAATAATCGATTAATTCATAAAGGAATCGATTAATCTTGTACTGGATGAAATTAATAAAGTGATAACAGAATTTTAATCGATTAAAACGAAAAAGAATCGATTAAATTTGATATCTTAGTGTTTTTAGTTGATATAAATCCTTTTTAATCGATTAAAACAGCTAAACTCAAATCCTGAGAACATTTTAATCGATTAATTCGTATTTCAATCGATTAAAACTGTACGGACAGATTTTCTGGTATTCTCTGTAAGTTATTTTAATCGATTAATACTGTTTTATATCAATTAAAACATTCAGTTTATGAAACCAGAACCTGATTTGCTGTTTTGAACACCAAGGGACTTCCAGATTTTGTTCTTGCAAAACAGATTTAGCATGTTTCTGGTACCCTTTATAATTACTGGGTCCAATCAGGTTATTTGAAATGAATTATTTTTGGGAATCCACTTCATTCTACCTCCAGGAATAACATACTTCTTAATTCTACAATATTTCACTCGAATGACCTCTTTTCATGCAGGTAAAAACATTTAATCTCGAGTATGATTTCCTCTTTACATTTGTTTTTCCGAATTTCATCCTAGATTTAAATCCTATGCCAGATTTGTCAAAAATTAGTTTTTGTGACCCAAGTAAAACGTCAAGATTAGCTTGACCTTGTGTAAACTTTGAAACAGTTTGTGATAAAAAATCAATCTTCTTTTGTAATTCTGGACAATTATTACAGTGGTTTATTACATGCACAATCAGAATTATCATGAATTAATTTTAAAAAATCAAGATCAGCTTCATCTTCAAGAATTTTCTTTTCAAGAGAGTCTACTTTATTTACTAACCAATTATTCAATCCTTTTAGCCTATCATTTTCTTTTTGCAGTTTCTTAGCTTCTTCATGCATTTCATTAAATGCTTCTTGTAATGAATTATAATTCACTAAATTTGAAGAAGAGTTAGAACTTACACTGCTGGATTGAAGATTTTGATTTTCCATTAGACATAAGTTGGCTTCTTCATTATCGAATTTTCTGTTGATGAAGTATCATTGTCATCCCATGCTATATAGACTCTTCTTTTGACTTTCTCTTCTTTCTTTTCATTGTATTTATTCTTTCTCGGGCACTCCATTCTTACATGACCCCGCTTACCACAACCATAGCATTTATAGTTAGAAGAATCAGTTTTTTCTCATACCTTTTATGTTTTTCTTTGTCTTGAATCTTTTTCTTGAGGAATTTGTTGAACTTTCTGACAAGCAGTCCAAGATTTTCACTTTCCTCCTCTGATTCTTGATTCCTTTCTTCAACTTTGAGTGCTATACTTCTGCCTTTCTTCTCAGAGACTTCTTGCTCATTGAATCTGTTAATTTCCATTTCATGTTCTCTGAGTTTTCCAAACAAGGACGCTGTTGTCATGACGGACAAGTCTTTTGATTCTGAGATTGCTGTGACCTTTGGCTGCCATGACCTGTCAAGACATTTCAAGACTTTAATATTTAATTCTTCTTTATCAAAAATTTTACCTAAGCCCATTAGGTGATTGATGATGTGAGTGAAGCGCTTCTGCACATCTGCAATACTTTCTCCAGTTTGCATTTTGAACAACTCATATTCTCTTATGAGAGTATGTTTTCTGGCTCTCTTTACATCAGCAGTCCCTTCATGAGTAACCTCAAGAACTTCCCACATTTCCTTGGCAGATTTGCATTGGGAGACCCTGAAAAACTCATCCATATTTAGTGCAGAAGTAATTATATTTTTAGCAGTACAATCACTTTGGGCTTTTTTCTTTTCTTCATCATTTAAGCTAGACCATTCCTTTTTCTGTAATTAATGGACCATTAGCAATTACATCCCAAACATTTCTATCAATAGATTCAATAAATATCTTCATCCTAATCTTCCAAAAAGGATAATCTGTTCCACAAAATAGTGGAGGTCTATTAATAGAAGCCCCCTCAGAAAAAGGTAATTTGTTTTCAGCCATGGATCGAAGAACTTGAATAACTCTCAAGAACCTCGCTCTGATGCAAATTGTTAGAAAAAGAGGTTGAGATCAAGAGGGGGGGTGAATTGATCTTTGAAAGATTTTCGCAATTAACAGATTATCTATTTCAAAAATTAAGATTTCAGATCTGTTCTTGAATCACACAGCAAGCAATAAAAAAATAAATGCAGCAACAGAATTAAAGAAAAGAAAGGTTTAGAAAGATATCACCAAGGTTTATACTGGTTCACCCAATCCCAGGGCTACGTCCAGTCTCCAGCCAAATTCCAGCTGGGTTCCACTAGATTGAATGTTTTACAGATTACAACCTTAACCTTACACTCAATCTACCACAAGAACCACAATTCCTGTTCCTGCACCTAACCTTTCACCAAGAACCAAATTCCAGTTCTTGACAACCTCTACAACCAAATTCCAGCTGCAGAGAAACCATTGCCCACAATTCCAGGCACCAACAATACAGAAAAGAATGTAAAGAAACAAACAGAAGAAACTAAAACGCTCAAACCAGTTTTATGCAGTTCTGCAATATGTGTTTCTTCTCCAAAAAAATGCAATTTTGCCTCAAGAAAGAGCTTTGATGAACTTCACAAAAACAAGCGTGATTCTTTCTTGAAAGTAACACTTTTGATTGCCTGATTGATTCCTAAAAGTTGTGTAAAAGATATGTTTAAAAAAGTTCAAGCAACTCTGTTTAGATAGAAGATTTTCAAAACTGCTGGTTTAATTAATCTGTTAAAATAATCTTTTAATCTGTTAAAAGCCTTGTTTTAATCTATTAAAACTTCTTTTAATCCATTAAAACGTTCTTGATTATTTTCCATATTTGTTTTAACTGATACGACAACATTTATATCAATTAAAACTCTTTGTAAAAAATCTTCTAATTTGTTTTAATCGATTATTTCGACTTTCAATCCATTAAAATACTGCAAAACATTTTTATAAACTTTTCCAAGTGATTTTAACTGATAAAAATACGTTTTAATCGATTGAAACGATTAGTACAAATTTTCCAAGTTGTTTTAATCGATTGAAACACGTTTTAATCGATTAAAATAATTCTGATCGGTCATAACTAAATTCTGATCGATCATATCTGATTCTGATCGGTCATAATCGCATTCTGATCGGTCATACAGTATACCAAATGAAATTAATCGATTAAAACGAAGTTGTATCGATTAAAATACTACCGAAACACTTCTCTGAACATTTTAAGTGATTTTAATCGGTTATTTCGAAGTCAGTATCGGTTAAATTATCGATGTAAGGTTTTCAAAACTTTCTTTAATGAAAACAATCGGTTATTTCGAAATTATATCAGTTGAAAACCTGTTATAGAAGTGTGAAGAACATTTTAGTTGATAAACCACATATACTATCAATTAAAATAGTTGTTTAAAAATTCTTTTGTCAAAATGTTTTGTTTTTAACGGTTAAAACATTTTTTAGAGGCAATTGCAGAATCTTTTTAAGTGAAGAAACCTCATGCAGCAGAAAGATAAAATGGTTATACCTAAGCAGAGCTGCAGACATACTAATCCTCTTCTCTTTTATCTTAAGTGACATTTGACTGCCACAGAGATGCCTTTGACTTCATTCTTGACTTCATCAAATCAACAAGATCTTTGCCAGAGTATTTCAATAAGATCTTCATCACTTTCAGTATATAGGAACCTTCGAAGCAAGCTTTTATAGTATGCTCTTAGAAGAGGGTGCTTTTTGGCAATCCCCACACTTTACCATGATGATCGCTCTTTCTCTCAACCCTTTAGAACGCTTTCTAAGAACTCTAAGAAACTCTGGAAATGCTTCAGGGGGGTCATAGGAGAGTAATTCAAAGATATTACAGAAGGGAAAGTGGTAGAAGTGTGTGAAAAGAGTGAGAAAGTCCCCCCTTTTATAGGAATTTGCACCTGTCAGGTTGGGACCACCGTCTTGCCTGACAAGATCGGGACTGCCGTCTCGCCAAATGGGATGGCGGTCTCGCCTTCGACAAGTGGCGTGACGACGGTCTCACCAAACGAGATGGCGGCTCGCCCTTAGCCAATGACGAGACGGCGATCTTGCCAAACGAGACAGCGGTCTCAACCCTTTGGGTGAAATTTCTTATTTTTCACATATAGAAATCCTTCCTACTCTAGTATCGGGCCTATTGATCAATTCTAGGGACCTTTTAGGTCTTGCCCATCTTTGAACAAAAGTCTTCTGCTCTTTCGTTGTGGACCAGAAATACCCTGCCCTTAGAATCTTCTTTACCATGACATGCCCAGGTGTGTGGGTCCCAAAAGCTCCTTTATGAATCTCTTTTATCAGAGTTTGAGCCTCCTCGTGATCCACACACCTTAATAGGGTGAAGTCGAAATTCTTCTTATAGAGGGTTTCTCCAATCAGTGCAAATCCTATGGCTCTCTTCCAGATGGTCCTTTTGTCATTATCACTGATTCCTTCGGGATATTCACCCTTCGCAAGGTATCGCTTAATGTCATGATACCAAGGGTTTTTGTCTTTCTCGCTATTTACTGTCATGCAAAAAGCTTGTTTGTCATGCAACTTGATTTGAATAGTCGGAATCTCATGCTCTTGATCTAAAGAGAACATGGATGATAAAGTAGCAAGTGTTAGAATTAATGGTTGAGTTCAAGAGGGGGGGGTGAATTGAACTTTTGAAATCTTTTTCGAAAAACACTCTTTCTTTTGGAAGAATGATTAATCTTTATCTAATCTTTTATTAGGCAGATTTGGTTTTAAACAAAGCAAGAATATAAGCAAGAATTGTAAAGAGATGAAAGCAGAAATTCAACACAAGAGTTTATACTGGTTCACTCTTTCCCAGAGCTACATCCAGTTCTTGACAAATCTGCCAAGTTCCACTAATTCCAAGTGAAAATACAAACCAGTAGATATACACCAATCTACCCCAAGAACTATCTTACAACACCACAAGATAGACTCTTGAATTAATCACCCAGTAAACAAACCCAGTTACTGTAACCAGTGCAGATTCAAACCCAATCTACACAATTAACCTTTGTACAAGTGTATGAAAAGAATAAACCTGGACTGCATCTTTAACAATATAGAAGTCCAGAAGCAATAGAACTTTCACTCTTGATGAACTTTCAACAATCTTGATCTAAACGCCTTATGATATGAAAAGTTTATGAATGCACAGAGAAAGGCACGAATATGAGAGCTCTAAGATTGCTTTCAAATGTTTTCCAAATTGTATGTTCTACAGAGAAACCAAAAACTGTATTTATAGAGTGTAGACCCCAAATCTTGCCCGGCCTCCAAATAAAGAGTAAAAGACTTCCTATTCGAAGATGGACGAAGCCTAACAAGCCACTAGGAGAGACTATTAAGCCCCATACTAGGATAGGAAGGATTTTCGGCACAAAAATAAGGTTTCTCGCCTTTTTGGGACGAGACCGCCGTCTCGAAATCGAGACCGTCGTCTCGCCTCATGCAAATAGCGAGACCGCCATCTCGCCAAACGAGATGGCGGTCTCGCCACCTGCGAATGGCGAGATGGCGGTCTCGCTTTCCCAAACGACTGTCTCGCAACCTGCGTAGGACGAGACGACGGTCTCGTTGGGCGAGACGGCGGTCTCGACCCTGTCAGACAAGAACGGCGGTCTCGCCACTGCCAGGCGCGAAAACCTATAAATAGGGGCCTCCCCCCCCCTCATTTCCACACACCACACAGCTTTTGCTCTCCCTTCTCTCTAAAACTTCTCTCTAGAATCCCTCCGACGCATTTCCGGAGCTTCTGAGTGCCTTTGTGAGCGGTTTTCGGCGTCTAGAAGAGTTTCCAGCGTCTGTAGAGTGAAGGGCTGCCAAAAAGTACCCATTTTTGTTAAAGAAATAAAAAAGAAAGCTTGCTTCGGAGGTTTAAATCCTCTCTCTCTACTTTTACTGCTTTAATTTTAAATTATGTAATAGATTAGGGCCATGTAGTCATAATTTTAAATTCCGCAAAATAAAAAGGGCAAAAGCGTATTTTTCCAGTTTATTTATTAACAAAGTAGTTGGCCTATCATAGGGAACCCGAAAGGGGCGTAGTAAAGGAACTAATACTTCCTTTACACGTAACTAACTCCCTTACCCAACTCTGGTACTAATGACCAAAGTTGGTTTTCGAAAACCAACGCCTTTTAAAACCCTTTTTCCGATGTTTCCGGTAAAAACATCGGTGGCGACTCCACAGAACCCTACAAAATTAGTCCTTGGGTTAGCCCGGTTATCGGACAACCCAAGGACGCCTTTTTGAAAACCTCGCCCCTAGGTTAGCCCGGTTATCGGACAACCTAAAGGCGTTGTAACCACCCATAAAAAACGCGAAAACAAGAGGGTCGAAACCATCGCGTCGCTCCGACCGACCTTCTCTTTTGAGACGGCGGCGACAGATGGCGACTCCGCTGGGGAAGCCTCGAGAGTTGATCCCATTTAGTGATGGGCCGGCTTAAAAATAAATAAACCAAGAAAATAATGCTTTTTTCCCTTAACTTGTATTATAACATGTTTTAATGCTTGGCTTTAATAACTGTTGTTTGTTTATAATTACGCAATTGTTTGAAATAAAAATTGTACACAAACCCTTGCACACTACAGTTCCCTCTATACCCGGGGGCAAGTGAGAAAACCATAGGGAGTGGGTGGCAGGTACGGTTCGCTGTAGTGAGGGCCTTGAGCCCACCAGTGTGATCGGAAACCACCACTCAAGGTGATAACCTTCCTCTTTTAGCAACAAGACTGACTATGGCCTTAGTGCTAAGCATGGTCGGACGGCTGGAGAGTGGGGATCCTATAATGGGGGCACCTTGGGGGCCTTAGCCTGGTGAGAACAGTTAGAACCAACCTTTGCCAATGCACTTTTCTGCAGGAAAACCCTACCTCGTGATAAAAACGAATTCTCGCCTATTCGTGGATGACTAAATTGTGTGAGCATATGTTTGTTGCATTTGTCTGTTGCATAGCATAAACAAACAACAACAAAAAATCAAAAAAATATTTTCGCAAATAAACACCCTTATCTCGGATAGTCTGCCTTTTAGCTAGCCTGGTTTCAGGTTCTTTGTAAGCTAAGTAGCCACGCAGTTCTGACAGAAGAGATAAGGGACGCTAACTATTCTTTCGCATAAAGCCACATTTTATCTCGGACATTCTGCCTTTTAGCTAGCCTGGTTTCAGGTTCTTTGCAAGCTAAGTAGCCACGCAGTTCTAACAGAAGAGATAAAAGACTATAAAATAAACAAATAAACATAAAAAAAAAACAAAAAAAAAAATCATCAAAAGTCCATTTCCAAAACCATAAATAAGACCTGGTCCAAAAATATTACACTCATAGAACATTCATATAGATAGTTTATTCTTCAATAAAAAATACACGCAATTACCATACATCATATAGAAAAACATGATAAATAAGAAAATAAACACTTACATTCATTCAAATAAGCATCCTTTTCATCAAACATGCATTTTGGTTTTAGAAATGGAGGGGACAAGTAGGCAGCCAAAGAAGGTGGATATTCCCCGTTCCCATACTGAGAGGTTGGAACGGCTAAGCGCGACAATGCCATCGGAGGTCCGCGCTGACTTTGAAAAATCCTATGGACGGATTTTGGACCTTCTAAAGATCAGTGTCGATCAGGTGTTCCTAAGGGCACTAATCCACAGTTTGCGGTGTTTCGAATATCCACAGTTCGACTTGGTGCCCACCCTAGAGGAGTATGAAACCATGTTGAAATGGCCCAAATCAGCCGGGGTCCATGTCCGCCACGAGGCATATACTCCTGCAGCACCAGTCGCTGCCCTTATTCAGTTACCATTCCGGCAGAGTACCCTGATAAGGAAGGGGAACGCCCGTGGTTGGAAAGTATCAATGCTAGAAGACCACCTGTCCTACCCGGCTGAAAGGGCGGAGTGGGTCGCCTTCAACAAAACCCCGACACTCATAATTTTTGGAACGGTCTTGTTCCCCTTCCACTTCGACACGTAGATCGAGCCATCATGGACGCCTTCTTCACCTGGGACGTGAATTCAAAGAGTCCCCTGCCTGCAATTTTTGCCGACACCCTGCTCTCGGTGGAATTCTGCCACCAGAAGCAGGGAAAAACACTCTGTTGCTGCTCTTCATTGCTGTTTGTGTGGAGCGCCACGCACCTTTACGCCTCCAACCACATGGGGATATTCCTCGACCCTTTAAGAAGCTTCTCCAAGATCCCCCTTCAACGTCGTCTGACTTCAGAATGGAGGGATGAGTGGGAACGAAAGGACGCCAATAGTTTATCCTGGGTCTGTCCTTGGTTCCGACCCGGCCCAATTCTCATCAGATGTGGAGACTATCCGAGCGTACCCTTGATAGGACTCAGGGGTTGCATAGCCTACTCACCTAGAGTAGCTATGAGGCAGCTCATGAGGACCCAAACTACTATTTCCCGAGGGGAGCTCAGAAGACTGTGCTTCTTTGGAGACCCATGCACAATCGCCAACTCACTAGCTGTGAGAAAAGCATGGGAGAGGCCATTCTATATGGGGGACAGAGAGCTAGGAAAAGCTCGGGTGGCTGTCACCAGTGACTATGAGGCGTGGAGAAAGAAAAGAGGGATGACTCAACAATCCGCCACACCTACTACGAGCGCCAATAATGAAGGGCTGCAGGCTCAGATTGATGCCTTGACCCAGAGGATAGAAATCATGGGAGCCCAGATGAGGGCCCTTGAGGAGAAAGAGCAAGAATCTATCCTCACAATTGATGGTCTGCAAAGGCAAGGCAAGAAAAAGGATCATGAAATAGAGCGTCTCAAGGACCAGTGTGCTGACTCCAACGAACAAGCTATCCGGGCATCCAAAACTGCCAGAACCAGTTCGGATAGCCAACTACAGGAGATAACCGCCAAGTCAGCACGCCTTGAGGCTGAATCATCAAAGCAGGCTCAAACGATCAAGGAGTTGTTGCAAGAGCTCCTCAAGACTCGGTTAGATATCCGCCAAGAGCGAGAGGCCAACAGGAGACTCAACAGAAGTCTCGCTGAGCTACGCTGCAAAGAAAGAGATGGGCTAGCTCAGTACGGCCAAGTACTACAAGAGAAAGACCGAGCCATTGAAAAGCTCGATGAACTGCAAGCCTTGGTCGTTCATCAAGAGGCGAAGATCAAAGAGGCTCAAAAATACAGTGAAGATATGAGCCAGGCGGTCCGCAAGCAAAGCGAAGCACTTGCTCGTCATGTCCGGGAAGCTGAGAGAGAACTGCAGAGGAATCAAGACTCGCCTGTGGGTTTCTTTAAAGTTTTCCGCTTTTGTCAAAAGTTGCTTCGCAGTATAGAATAGGGGAATGTACACCTTCTGTCGAATAAATAAAATCTTCTTTATTCAAATGAATGTCTACTTGCATGCATAAACATTCATTTGCATATTTAAATTTACCCTCCTTCATGCTTAATAAATAAGATAATAAAAAGGAAGGATTAACTAACACGTCTTCCAAATCAGAAGAATGGAGCGAAAGCCACTCCTAATAAAGCTTACTCCAACGGTCGACTCATCGCAAGAGGAAAATAAGCCTCGACCGTTGGTCCTCAAGAATAAAGAAGAGGGGCAAGGACACCAGTGCAGCTATTTATGCCACGTCCTTTCCCCTACGAATCAAATAAAGTTGTACCGTGGAGATATGGAGAATCTCCACCAATTAGAGAAGAAATAACAAATATAGCCGGCATTGGGGGCACGACTAGAAGTAGAAGAATCTACTCCCCCAAGGACACACAGGAAGATGTCCTCCAAAATAAAGGAAAAAATAAAAAGACCGAAGAAGAAAAAGAAAATAAGGAATCCAAGGAGGAGTCAGAGGAATTACTCCAGTTCATAAGGCAAAGTGAGTATTCCATTATAGACCAGCTCAATCGCACACCTGCAAAGATTACATTGCTATCTTTGATAATGAGCTCGGAACCGCATAGAAACGCCCTGCTGAAGGTCTTGAGCGAGGCACATGTACCTCATACAATATCCCAGGAAAAGGTCGAGAGGATCGGTGGTCACATAACGACAAGCGATCACCTCACCTTCACAGAGGAAGAACTCCCCCTCGAGGGGTCAAACCACAACAAGCCCTTGCATATCTCGGTTAAATGCAAGGAGTACCTTATCGCCAAAGTTCTTATGGATAACGGGTCATCCTTGAACGTGATGCCCAAATGCACACTGGACAAGTTGAATAGCCAAGGAACCCATTTGCGCCCAAGTAGCACCATCGTTCGAGCCTTCGACGGATCCAAACGAGAAGTAGTGGGGGAGGTCAATTTGCCAATTCAATTCGGACCCACTGTCTTCGACGTCGATTTCCATGTAATGGATATTACTCCAGCGTATAGCTGTCTCCTCGACAGGCCTTGGATGCATGACGCTAAGGCAGTACCTTCAACGCTTCACCAGAAAGTCAAGTTCATAGTGGACGACAAATTGGTCACGGTCCAAGCAGAAGATGATATCCTGATCAGTGGACCGTCTACCCAGCCTTATGTGGATGCGGCTGAAGAAGCCCTTGAAACATCTTTTCAAGCGCTCGAAATTGCCAACATAGAGCGACTTCCCAAAAACACAAAGGTAGCCCGTATGATGTTGAAGCATGGTTACCATCCTGGCCAAGGACTGGGGGCAGATTCCCAAGGCATGAGGGAACCCCCAGAATTCAAGGACAATCCTTGCAAGTATGGCCTAGGATATGACCCTACTAAGGGCCGAGCAGAAAGAAGAAAAGGGAAGTCTCCCCTCCGCACACTCAAGCAAATTTTCCGAAGTGGAGGGGTGCAAGCGTCAAGAGCCACCTTAGTCATTAGGAAATCTTTTTCTTCATTTAAGGGATGTAAACCCCATGATTGTTAGAGATTATCCCCCGGGGCGAGCCCGACCCCCGGGCATTTCAGGGCACATATTCCCTTATTAATTAATAAAGAATAATTCTCACTATCTGCTTCTCTTCTCTCTATTCTTGACTAGACCTCATGAATAACCCTGTCTAAGTAAAACAAACAAAAAATAAGGAAGAAGAATAAAAAGCGCATTCAAATAATCAACATTTACCATTGCTACCACCATCAAGCTAGTTGATTAGAAGCACATAAAAATAAGACTTCACCTCATTCATAAAGAAAGTCATGCTTCGCCAATACTGTGAAAAAATAAATCCACAAAAAAGAGGAAAAAGCCCAGAGAAGCCAAAGGCAAAAAAAGGGGGGGGCAAACTACCTGGTAGGAAACCCACTAAGGGGGCTACGCAAAAGATAGGGTCGACCCGGTAGGATACCCGAACAACAATAAAGGGTAGCCTAGGCAAAAGTTAGGGTTACAAAATAAGGTCCGCTAGGATTCCCAAAAAAAAAGGCCAAAAGAAGGAACCTAGACAAAAGTTAGGGCCAAAACACAGTATCCTAGTTCGAAAACCCAAAGGGTGTTCTAGGGAAATCAGCTAGCCATTAAAAAGCAATAAAAATGAAACCAAAGAGCGCAAAATACAAAAAAGAAAAAGAGAGAAAAGTTGTTTGCTTAGACAAAGCTTAAACACCTAGGCCTAACCCTAGCCAACCGTGCTTACAAAAACTGTATCAATAAAAATTAACCCTCTAAAACACAAGCCATTGAAATTTGCCTCTTTGTTTCTTTTCTCTTGACCCTCACATCAATATTCTAATAATTAATTTGGGAATATGGAGGCGTATAGTCAACAAGAGGATTGAAATCCCTAAAGCGAGGAAAAAGGGGCACTACATGACAAAGAGTGTGCTACAAAAGAAAAAAGAACAAAAAAAGAAAAAGAGAAAGAAAAATTATCCTTCGGTCACAAGACGTCCGGCATGGTACAACCAAGAGTAAACACAGCAAATCAGAGGGCATTCAACGCAACGAGACACGTGGGTTAAATCCTTCTGAAAACTTAATCAAAATAGGCATTATAGGACATCAAACATGAAAACATTGCATGCATAAAGATGTTTTTGAACCAAGTCATATTTCCTTTTAAAAAAAAAAAAAACAACAACAACAAAAAACCCTTCCGTAATTCGAGACTGCCGTCTGGCTATTCCAAACCGCCGTCTCGACCAACCAGACCGCCGTCTCGACTTGGAGGAGACACGAGACCGCCGTCTCACCTTCCCAGACGACAGTCTCGAACTGGAAAATTTTACTATATATAGGGGGCGCGCTTGGGGGGTTCCTCACAACTCTCCTTGCCTCCAAAACCTCCCTTTCTCAACTCCTGCACTCCCAAGCCCCCTCTAGTTAAGATGTTTGGTAGAAGCGCCTCCAGGAAGAGAAGGAGCACTGCCGGGGCCAGTAGTTCTGCGGCTCCGCCACACCAGGACCCCTACCAATTATCACCACAACACCAGGCCCGCCTCGACAATATCCAGACCTACCAATGGCACCCGATGCTCAGACTTGACTTCAGCATCCTGGCTGAATTTGGGTGGGAGGACGACGTCCGAACCCACATAGACAGCATCGGGTGGGGCTTTCTGCTACAGCCACCACCTACACATGTGTACCCACAAGCGGTACTGGAATTCTTGGCCTCGGTCTCCTACTCCGAGGTCCCCTCCACGGTCCCGGGCCTGCAGCCCACTAAGATGGTGACCTATTTCATGGGTGGGAGATACCAGGCCACCACCCTCGACGAGTTCAACATGGCCATCGGGTTCGTCCGGCCCGAGGACACACTGACCCAGG
The DNA here is from genome assembly GCA_963425845.1 of Sphenostylis stenocarpa. NCBI lineage: Eukaryota > Viridiplantae > Streptophyta > Magnoliopsida > Fabales > Fabaceae > Sphenostylis > Sphenostylis stenocarpa. Next base: position 26,453,294 of record OY731406.1, read on the forward strand.
GATACCGTGAGGCCATCTGCTCCCGGCCCACCAACCTCACTGTCGCCGAAATGTGGCATGAGCTCACAGGAGCCACCACGCTGCCCACGCTGATGAGGGGCTCCGCGCTGCCCCCAGCACTCCGCATCTGCCACAAGCTGCTGGCAGGGACCATCCATGGGAGAAAAGAGAGTCAGGGCAAGGTCTCTCTCCCTGACCTCTTCGTACTTTATTGCATGAGCCAGAAGCGGCGCTGCAACCCCGGCAACCTCTTCCTGAGAGCCCTCAAGGACTTCGGGAACAGATCCGCGGGGGCCGTCCTCGTGGCTCCCCTCATCACTCCCCTGGCAGAAAGATGGGGGTGCCCTGGCCGGGAAGAGTTGGCCTCCAACTTGCGACCCGAGACAATCAACGGGTCAGTCCTGGTCAGCATGGGAATGCTGATACGTCGAGGGACCCAGTTGGCCCTCCACCCAACACTGGATTTCGCACTAGATCTCCAGGGGCTGGTGGCGATGCAGGATATCCCCACGCCCCCCGAATTCCAACAGCAGCAGCAACAGCAACAACCACCACCGTACACGGACGACTTCGCCGGCATGAACCGCAACATGAATGACCTGCGCCAGCAGTTCGACCAAATGACGGTGCGGCAAGAAGCCTACCATACCCGGCAAGAAGCCTACCATGCCCGGCAAGAAGCCTACCATACCCGGCAAGAGGAGATGTACCAGCATCAGTAGGTGATGCGGCAGGAATGGACAACATTCCAGCAGGAGTACCGCGACGAAGTCCGAGAGCAAGCGGACTTCCGGTATCACCTCTACCAGCAATTCGCCCGTGGATCATCTCCAGAGGATAGCCCTTAGGGATGGTACTTGCCTAAATAAAAGTGGTTGTAATAAAATTTCCTCATAAATAAAATTTTATTTCATGCATCTCTTCGCCACCCTTTGTAAAAGCTAGCGTAAAACAAAAAAACTTAAAAAGGAAAAAGGCATACACTCGATAAGAAAAGCCAAAATCCTAAATCGCGAGAAAAAAGAGATAAAACCGCGAGAAAAAGGCAGGATTAAGACAAGCCATCACCTCAAACCTCGACTACCAAATCGAAGTCGAACAAAAAACAAGACTCACCCGACTAGTCAGCAAGAGTCGAACCAAAGAATCCCCAGCAAACAAGCAAGCTGGATGAGCACCCACAAAATCCCCGGCGCGACCCGGATGACCATTCAAAGAAGTCCAAGTACATCTACCAGCGCAGAAATCACTCCCCAAGGAGTGCCTAACCAGCGCATGAGCCACCTGAGCAGTAAGTCGCCTCCACCACCAGTCCTACACAGCAGACTATACCAGCCTGATAGGGGGTTTATACCTATCAACCTGCGCACGCGCTGTGCCTGATCTGCGCTCGAGCCGGATCAGTAAGTCACACTACCACCCTGATGGGGGGTTCATACCCATCCAGTCCCACGCAACGGACTGCAACTACCAGCCTGATGGGGGGTTCATACTCATCCAGTCCCACACAACGGACTGCAACTACCAGCCTGATGGGGGGTTCATACCCATCCAGTCCCACACAACAGACTGCAACTACCAGCCTGATGGGGAGTTTATACCCATCAACCGAAGGATCGGCTACCGTCAGAAGGAGTATCCTGAGGTTCTACCACGTGTCCACCGAAGGGATCGGCTACCGTCAGAAGGAGTATCCCAAAAGTGCACGAACACCAACATTTTCCCCAGAAGATCAACCGCCGCAAGACGGGACATCCGAAGGGCAACCGGGCAAGAGGGCCAACTCCTTTACCTTCCTGTCAATCTATTTGGCACAACAGGCCAACAGCTGACTAGTCAGGTAAAGGGGGGGCAGTTGTAGACCCCAAATCTTGCCCGGCCTCCAAATAAAGAGTAAAAGACTTCCTATTCGAAGATGGACGAAGCCTAACAAGCCACTAGGAGAGACTATTAGGCCCCATACTAGGATAGGAAGGATTTTCGGCACAAAAATAAGGTTTCTCGCCTTTTTGGGACGAGACCGCCGTCTCGAAATCGAGACCACCGTCTCGCCAAACGAGACGGCGGTCTCGCCACCTACGAATGGCGAGACGGCGGTCTCGCTTTCCCAGACGGCGGTCTCGCCACCTGCGCAGGACGAGACGGCGGTCTCGTTGGGCGAGACGGCGGTCTCGACCTTGTCAGACGAGAACGGCGGTCTCGCCACTGCCAGGCGCGAAAACCTATAAATAGGGGCCTCCCCCCCCTCATTTCCACACACCACACAACTTTTGCTCTCCCTTCTCTCTAAAACTTCTCTCTAGAATCCCTCCGACGCATTTTCGGAGCTTCTGAGTGCCTTTGTGAGTGGTTTTCGGCGTCTAGAAGAGTTTCCAGCGTCGTGTAGAGTGAAGGGCTGCCAAAAAGCACCCATTTTTGTTAAAGAAATAAAAAAGAAAGCTTGCTTCGGAGGTTTAAATCCTCTCTCTACTTTTACTACTTTAATTTTAAATTATGTAATAGATTAGGGCCATGTAGTCATAATTTTAAATTCCGCAAAATAAAAAGGGCAAAAGCGTATTTTTCCGGTTTATTTATTAACAAAGTAGTTGGCCTATCATAGGGAACCCGAAAGGGGCGTAGTAAAGGAACTAATACTTCCTTTACACATAACTAACTCCCTTACCCAACTCTGGTTCTAATGACCAAAGTTGGTTTTCGAAGACCAACGCCTTTTAAAACCCCTTTTCCGATGTTTCCGGTAAAAACATCGGTGGCGACTCCACAGAACCCTACAAAATTAGTCCTTTGGTTAGCCCGGTTATCGGACAACCCAAGGATGCCTTTTTGAAAACCTTGCCCCTAGGTTAGCCCGATTATCGGACAACCTAAGGGCGTTGTAACCACCCATAAAAAATGCGAAAACAAGAGGGTCGAAACCATCGCGTCGCTTCGACCGACCTTCTCTTTTGAGACGACGGCGACATAGAGTAAAAGTGAGAAACTGATAGATTCAATCAATTAAAAATAGCTTGAAGTAGTAGATGATCGATCAGAATAATTTTATGACCGATCAGAACCTGAAATGATCGATCAGAATTGAGTTGTGATCGATCAGAGTATTTTTCAATCGATTAAAATGACGATTCAATCGATTGATTTTATTTAAAAGCTAATTCAATTGGTTGTTTCGAGTTTTCAATGGATTGAAACAATTTAGAAAAAATGATAGCTCTCTGTTTCAACAGATTAAAATATATTTCAACAGATTGAAATCCTGTGATACCTTAGAATGAAAAAATGATCTCTCTGTTTCAACAGATTAAAACTCATTTCAACAGATTGAAATTGCGAAACCTTTAATATGGAAAAATCATTAAGAACATTTTAACATGTCGATTCTGCGATTCAATCAATTAAAATTTTGACTGAATATGAACATTTCCTATTTTAAGTGATTTTAACAGATTGAAACTTCTTTTTAATAGATTGAAAAACTCAGTTTGTTCTTTTAATGCTTAAAGGTTGGTTTTTCATGCAGTAAAATAAGTTCAATGAGATGCATCATTTAAAGGCGCTTATCACAAGATCTATTGAACTATCAAGAGATTAAATTCTAAACCTATAACCTATTCACCTATACACCCACAAACTAAACTCTATAAACTCTATGTCTTCATCAAATCCAACAAGTGCTTCAATCTCCCCCTATTTGATGGAGACAAATAACCACTGCACCTGCATGAAAAATAACATAACAGAGACATATATGATTTTGTGATGTGTGTGTAGTGACAGTTATAAGCAAATACTTCTCCCCCTATTTGACTTCATCAAAAAGTGTTTAATTACAGTCCATAAGTACCACGTAGGTACCAAAAAAAAACAAAAGATAAGTGAACGACAACACTTAAAACTAAACTTCATTCATCACCATCCCAGGGACCCTGATTGAATTGGAGGTCCCCAATTCTGTTGAAGATATCCTCCAGTTGATTGTCAATGTGTTGAAATCTGGCAATGGAGTCTTCATACAGTCGATGTTGGCGAGCTTGCAGAGCAAATGTCATCTCCATGTGCCTCCTTGGATTTGTTTGTAATTCATTCATTTGATGCAGCATAGTCCTTTCAAACTGTGACAGAGGCGTGCCACGGTCAGGTTGTGGTATATAAGGAATCACTTCCAATGGAGACTGCTCTTCCATAACATCTTCCATGGGGTTTGTTTGTCTTGCTTCAGCAGCACTCGGAGCACCAGCATTCTCATCTTCTTCCTCTTCTTCTACTTCTTCTTCTCTCCCAGCTTCTTCTTTCGAAATCCACTCATCATCAATCTTGATGAATCCCATTTTATGAAGGACGGAGTTGTTAATCTCATTTGTGGGGCGAATGGTTACAACCAATTCTCCTTCCAAGTCAACACCAAAATGAGTTAGAAATTTAGAAAACAAGATTGCATAAGGATACCTAAAATCACTTAGCCTTTTTGCTTTGATCATATGGTCCTTGATGACAAATACCTAGTTTACTCTGATTCTGTGATGGATACAATACATCAGCACTAAATCACCTTCATTTAGTACTGCATGATTGCTCCCTCTGGGAGTAAGCTGCCAGGCCACTATGAACGCAAGAATTCTTTCTTCAAGTTTCAATTTTCAAGTGTTGAAAGAACTCATAGAGTCGCGCTTATTTCTCAAACACGAGCGAAAGTATTGAACTTTGTTGAATTCTTCTACATCAGAGGTATACCCTTTAGTGACTTTCACTCCTTCATCCTTGAGTCCAACAACATTTTTCCAGACAGTGGGGGTAATCTCTATTTCCACTCCTTTAACTTGAGTTTTAAGTGTAGAACCTTCAAATGATAGACTAGTAAAGAAAACTTTGATAAGGTCAGGATAGATTCTACCATTGAGCTCAAGGAACTTCTGAAGTTTCTGGTGTTGCAACAGCTTCTGAACACCTCTGAACCCTTCAGCATCCAACCATGAGAATTTCAGAACTTTGGGAATATTAATTTGTTTCCTGCTCATTTCGTGAATGAATAAGTCCATCTTTTCTTGGTTCCCATTGAACCAGGATTCAATGCGCCCTCCTCCTGATGTCTCTTGCATAGCAGCTGAGGATTCTCCTTTGTTGAACTTCTTCCTCCCAGACTGACCCTTCATCTACTTTGAATAGTCAGTTTTGTCTTGTTGTGAATTACTTCACATCTGATTTCCAATCACAATTATTCAGCTTTTATAGGATAACTATTACATTTAAGAGAGTAGCTGAAGTTGTTCCCAGTTGCAAAGGCACTCATCTCAATCTGCAGAAAGTTATTAGAGGCAACACATACACTACTAACCCTAAAAAAAAATTAACCAATTGATTTTCATTTACTTATATAGATTCAGATCACCACAAGTAAAATAAATCGATTGAATCGAAGATTGAATCGATTGATTTGTAAAAGAAAAAACATGCAGAGTACCAAAAGTGAATTAAATCGATTGAATCGAAGATTTAATCGATTGATTTGTAAAAGAAAAACATGCAGAGCTACAGAGTTATTGAAATAAATCAATTAAAACCATATTTAATCGATTAAACTGGCAATACAACATGAATAAAGATTGAGATTCAGGAAATCAACAGATTATTTCGTAATTTCAATCGATTAAAACACATAATTTCAAAATTTTCATACAATTTAATCGATTGAACATGTTATCAACCTGTTAAAAAGCACAGTATCATAATAAAGAATCAATTATTCAATACTAGATATATCCAGAATTCCTAATTCAGTTCTAAGCATATTAAGTCTATCTCTAGGGAGTGGTTTGGTGAACAAGTCAGCTAATTGTTTCTCAGTTTCAATGAATAAAATTTCACAATCACCCCTAGATACATGTTCTCTAATAAAGTGATGTCTAATTTCAATATGCTTAGTTCTAGAGTGTTGAATAGGATTCTTAGTTAGATTAATTGCACTAGTATTATCACAAACCAGAGGTACCGTGTTGAGAAATACTCCATAATCTTTCAATTGTTGTTTAAGGTAGATACTTTGAGCACAACAACTCCCGGCTGCAATGTATTCAGCTTCAGCAGTTGAAAGAGCTACACATGCTTGTTTTTTGTTGTGCCATGATATGAGACTGCTTCCCAGTAAATGACATGTACCAGAGGTACTTTTCCTATCCAATCTACATCCTGCAAAGTCAAAATCAGAAAATCCAACAAGTTTAAGAGAGGCACCTTCAGGATACCATAGTCCAACATTAATGGTTCCTTTAAGGTACTTGAGAATCCTTTTAGCAGCGGTGAGGTGAGATTCCTTCGGATTTGCCTGAAATCTAGCACACAGACAAACACTGAACATAATGTCAGGCCTACTAGCAGTCAGATATAGAAGAGATCCAATCAAACCTCTATATTTAGTTTGATCAACAGATTTCCCTTTTTCATCTAGATCTAGACAGCAGTTAGTAGACATGGGTGTGGAGGATTCTTTGCAATTATGCATATCGAATTTCTTCAACAACTCATTAAAGTATTTAGATTGATTTAGGAAAATACCATTCCTTAATTGTTTAACCTGAAGACCAAGGAAGAAATTCAATTCTCCCATCATAGACATTCCAAATTCACTTTGCATTTCCTTAACAAACTTATTACACATAGCTTTATTAGTAGAACCAAAGATGATATCGTCAACATAAACCTGCACCAGAATAATGTCAGATCCAGATTTCTTAATGAATAAGGTTTTGTCAACTTCACCTCGTTTGTAGCCTTGATCAATTAAGAAATTACTTAGCCTCTCATACCATTGTCTAGGAGCCTGCTTTGATCCATAAAGGGCCTTTTTCAGCTTGTAGACATGGACAGGATGTTTGTGATTTTCAAAACCAGGAGGCTGAGCAACATAGACCTCTTCATTAATGAGTCCATTTAGAAAGGCACTCTTGACATCCATCTGAAGTAATCTGAAACCACTAATACAAGCATAAGCTAATAACAGTCTAACAGCTTCAAGTCTAGCTACTGGTGCAAAGGTTTCATCAAAATCAATTCCTTCCTGTTGATTATATCCTTTGGCTACCAACCTAGCTTTATTTCTAGTAATAATGTCGTGTTCATCTAATTTGTTTTTTAATACCCACTTAGTACCAATTACATTGATATCTTTGGATTTAGGAACTAATTCCCACACATTATTTCTTTCAAACTGATTAAGCTCATCATGCAAGGCACTAACCCAATATTCATCATTTAATGCATCCTTAACAGTTTTAGGTTCAATTTGTGAAATGAATGCCATATGATTGCAGAATTGATTAAGAGAATGTCTAGTGGATACTCCCTTATTGATTTGCCCAATGACATTGTCTAGAGAAAGATCTCTTGGGACAATCCATTCTTTAGGAAGCTCATCCAAGATATCTTCTTCCTGTTCTTTAGCAATTCTTTCTGGTGGATCAACTTTTGTAGGATCAATTGATTGATCACCTTCTTCGATAGTACATTGATCTGAACCACTGGGATGTTTTAACTGATAAGAATTATCAGTTAAATCATCATCATCTGCAGTACCTGTTGTTTTATTCTGCAACACTCGAGGAGACTCATTAAAAACAACATGTACTGATTCTTCAACAGATTTTAGTCTTAAATTATAGACTCTATATGCATGACTGTTAGAAGAATAGCCAAGAAAGATCCCTTTATCAGATTTTTCATCAAACTTGCCAATATTTTCTTTCCCATTATTTAAAACAAAACATGTACATCCAAAAACCCTGAAATAGTTTATGTTGGGTTTTCTTCCTTTGTAAAGTTCATATGGGGTTTTCTTAAGAATGGGTCTAATCAAAACTCTATTCAAAACATGACAAGCAGTGTTTACAGCATCTGCCCAAAAGTATTTAGGTAAGGCATTTTCACAAAGCATTGTTCTAGCCAGTTCCACAATGGATCTGTTCTTTCTTTCCACAACACCATTCTGTTGAGGAGTTCTTGGAGCAGAAAAATTGTGTTTTATGCCATACTTTTCACAGAATAATTCAAACTTTTCATTTACAAATTCTCCACCATTGTCACTTTGAATAGAAGTAATGACATAACCTTTCTCATTATGTAAAACCTTGGCAAGCTTTTTAAAAGATTTGAAAGAATTAGATTTGGCTTTTAGAAATATAGTCCAAGTAAATCTGGAAAAATCATCAACAATTACCATGATATAGAGATTACCACCTAGGCTTTTATTTTTTGAAGGACCAACCAAATCCATGTGAAGCAGTTCCAAAGATCTAGAAGTAGAAACAATGTTTTTGTTTGAAAAGGTTTTTCTAGTTTGTTTACCTTTTAAACAAGCTTCACAGATTTTGTCTTTTAGAATTTGAAGCTTAGGTAGCCCAGAGACTAAATCTTTAGAAATCAGTTTGTCAAGATGATTAAGATGAATATGTGCAAGCCTTCTATGCCATAACCAAGATTCTTCTTCTTTAGTAAGAAGACAACTTTGATATGAGATAGAATGCTTGATATCTAGCATGTAAATGTTATTTAACCTCTTACCTACCAACATTACCGTGTCGATTTTGGCTCACAGATTAGGCAGATTTACGGTTTGAAGATAACCTTGTGACCTAGATCACATAATTGACTTATACTGATTAAGTTGTGCTTGAGACCTTCAACAAGAAGAACATTGTGAATGGTCATGGTTTCACCATCTCCTATATCTCCAGAACCTAAGATTCTTCCCTTGTTGTTGTCTCCATATGTCACGTGTCCTCCATTCTTCAATCTCAGTTTCTGGAATTTGGAAATATCACCTGTCATATGCCTTGAGCATCTGCTGTCCAAGTACCAAAGTGATTCTTGTTGATGTTCCTGAAAAATCAAACATCAAGTATTTGGTACCCTTAATTACTTTGGGTCCTTAGTGGTCAAATTTTCTGTTTGACATATTTTTGAACCCATCTCATTTTACCCTGTGACACAAAGTGTTTTCTAATATGACAGAATTTTACAGTATGTCCTTTTTTCATACAATAATGACAAGATGAGAAAGGAGATGTTGTTGATTTTCTAAAAGAAAAGAAATTCAATTATCTTTTAGTTTTAATCCCAACCTTAGGTTTGTACCCAATTCCAGTATGATCAAAAACACAGTTTTGGGACCCAAGAAGTGTATCTAAATTTTCTTTACCTTGAGTAAACTTAGACAGAGTTTTAATCAAGTACTCAACCTTATTACTGAGAGAGATACACTTTTCACAATTGTTGTTAGCGACAACATTACCAGCGAGATGAATTATTATAGATTATTTCAAGATGTTCCATATCTATCTTGCTTTCTAGTAACTCTTCTTCTAAAACTTTAACCCTATTCTCTAACCGATTATTTAGTCCTTTTAACCGATTATTTGTATGAGATAAATTCTTAGCTTCATTATGCATTTCATTGAAAGCGAGTTAGTAATGTGTTGTAATTCATTTCATTTTACGTAGGGGTTGAACTTACATGAGATGAAGAGGATTCACAGACCAGCCATTAAGCATAGATTCACTTCTTCACCTTCGGATACTGGAACTAGAGGATGAATCATTGTCTTGCCAAGCTATGTAGACCTTTTTCCCTTTGTACTTTAACTCTTTCTTGTTTTGATTCTTGGATCTTTTTGGACATTCACTCCTTATGTGTCCCCGCTTACCACAAGAATAACAAGAATAACAAGTAAAAGTATTTTGAGTAGATTCAGTTCTTTTATCGGTGTACCTTTTAACCTGGTCGGTTCGTTTCTTCTTTCTAAGAAATTTCCCAAACTTCTTAACTAACGAGTCGATTCTCGGATTCATCTTCTTCAGAATCACTACTTTCTTCAATTATCTTGAGAACAATGTTTACGCTTTTCTTCTCTGCATTTTCTTGTTCTTTAAACCTATTGATCTTCAACTCGTGTTCCCTTAGCTTACCAAACAATGATGCAGTAGTCATCTCGGTTAAGTCTCTTGATTCCGATATAGTTGTCACCTTTGGTTGCCAAGTTCTGTCCAGACATTTTAGGATCTTGATGTTTAACTCTTCCTTGTCAAATGTCTTGCCTAATCCAATTAGATGATTGACTATATGCGTGAATCTTTTCTGCACATCTACAATGGTTTCACCTTGCTGCATTTTGAACAGTTCATAGTCTCTAATTAATTCATGCTTTCTTGCCTTTTTCACGTCAGAGGTACCTTCATGAGTGACCTCTAGAATCTCCCACATTTCTTTGGCGAGAGGCACATTGAGAAACCCTAAAAAACTCATCAAGATTTAAGGCAGAGGTAATAATGTTCTTAGCGGTATAATCATATTGAACTTTCCTATTTTCTACATCAGTTAATTCAGCCCAGTCTTTTTCAACAATTTTACCATCTACTGTATGAGTTGGTTTGAAAGGCCCATTAACAATTGTATACCAAATACCCCTATCAAGAGATTCAATAAAGATTTTCATTATAACCTTCTAGAAAGAATAATTCACACCAGCAAATAGAGGAGGCCTATTGATAGAGGCTCCTTCAGAAAAATTCATCTTTCCCTCAGCCATTTAAACCTTCCTTGGACCGAATTCTTGAATAACTTACAAGAACCAGATCTGGTACCAATTGTTAGAATTAATGGTTGAGTTCAAGAGGGGGGGTGAATTGAACTTTTGAAATCTTTTTCGAAAAACACTCTTTCTTTTGGAAGAATGATTAATCTTTATCTAATCTTTTATTAGGCAGATTTGGTTTTAAACAAAGCAAGAATATAAGCAAGAATTGTAAAGAGATGAAAGCAGAAATTCAACACAAGAGTTTATACTTGGTTCACTTGTTTCCCGAGCTACATCCGAGTTCTTGACAAATCTGCCAAGTTCCACTAATTCCAAGTGAAAATACAAACCAGGTAGATATACACCAATCTACCCCAAGAAATATCTTACAACACCACAAGATAGACTCTTGAATTAATCACCCAGTAACCAAACCCAATTACTGTAACTAGTGCAGATTCAAACCCAATCTACACAATTAACCTTTGTACAAGTGTATGAAAAGAATAAACCTGGACTGCAGCTTTAACAATATAGAAGTCCAGAAGCAATAGAACTTTCACTCTTGATGAACTTTCAACAATCTTGATCTAAATGCCTTATGATATGAAAAGTTTATGAATGCACAGAGAAAGGCACGAATATGAGAGCTCTAAGATTGCTTTCAAATGTTTTCCAAATTGTATGTTCTACAGAGAAACCAAAACCTGTATTTATAGAGTAAAAGTGAGAAACTGATAGATTCAATCAATTAAAAATAGCTTGAAGTAGCAGATGATCGATCAGAATAATTTTATGACCGATCAGAACCTGAAATGATCGATCAGAATTGAGTTGTGATCGATCAGAGTATTTTTCAATCGATTAAAAAGACGATTCAATCGATTGATTTTATTTAAAAGCTAATTCAATCGGTTGTTTCGAGTTTTCAATGGATTGAAACAGTTTAGAAAAAATGATAGCTCTCTATTTCAATAGATTAAAATATATTTCAACATATTCAAATCCTGTGATACCTTAGAATGAAAAAATGATCTCTCTGTTTCAACAGATTAAAACTCATTTCAACAGATTGAAATTGCGAAACCTTTAATATGGAAAAATCATTAAGAACATTTTAACCTGTTGATTCTGCGATTCAATCAATTAAAATTTTGACTAAATATGAACATTTCCTATTTTAAGTGATTTTAACAGATTGAAACTTCTTTTTAACAGATTGAAAAACTCAGTTTGTTCTTTTAATGCTTAAAGGTTGGTTTTTCATGCAGTAAAATAAGTTCAATGAGATGCATCATTTAAAGGCACTTATCACAAGATCTATTGAACTATAAAAAGATTAAATTCTAAACCTATAACTTATAACCTATTCACCTATACACCCACAAACTAAACTCTATAAACTTTATATGTCTTCATCAAATCCAACAAGTGCTTCAGCAAGGGCGTCTGCAAATTGATTATCTTCCCGGGGGATATACTTGAAAGTGACGCTTTCCACCCTCGAAATCAAATCACGAATATGCTCTAGATATGGGATTAATTTGGAATTTTGGGTTTTCCATTCACCCTTGAGTTGATAGATGACAAGGGATGAATCACCGAAAACTCTAAGTTTGGTCACCCCATGATCTAGAGCTGCTTGGATTCCCAATGCACAGGCTTCGTATTCGGCCATATTATTTGTACAGTCAAAGTTTAACCTGGTTGTTTCTGGGATATATTTCTTTCCTGGGGATATCAAGATGGCTTTGATCCCGTGTCCAAGCATGTTTGAGCCTCTATCGAAAAACATAGTCCATGCATCTTCTATGGTCTCTTCGTGTTCAATGTGCATGATATGTTCATCGGGAAAGTCTTCTTGCAAGGATTAGTACTCGTTTGTTGATCCATGTGCTAGATAGTCCGCTAGGGGACTACCTTTAATAGCTTTTTGGGTGACATGAATGATATCGAATTCTGAGAGGAGCACTTGCCACCTAGCTATTCTTCTGGTCAAGATGGGCTTTTTGAAGAGGTACTTGATTGGGTCCATTTTTAAGACCAACCATGTTGTGTGTCGAGCCATATACTGTCTAAGATGTTGAGTTGCCCACACCAATGCACAACATGTTTTTTCGAATGGTGTATAGCGGGTCTCATAGTCTAGGAACTTTTTACTGAGATAATATATGGCTCGCTCCTTTTTCCCTGTTTCATCTTGCTGATCGAGCACACATCCCATGGACTCTTCGAGTATTGACAAATATAAGATCAGATGTTTTCCTTCAATGGGTGGCACCAATTCTGGTGGATTGGTCAAGCACATCTTGAACTTATTGAATGCTTGTTGACATTCTTCATTCCACACCATTGGCTGGTTTTTACGGAACAACTTGAAGATGGGTATACATTTGTCTGTTAGCTGTGCAATGAACCTGGCAATATAGTTGATTCGGCCCAAAAATCCTCTGACCTCCTTTTCTGTTCTTGGTGGGGGCATTTCCAGAATTGCCTTTGTTTTGTCAGGGTCTACCTCGATTTCCTTTTGGCTGACGATGAACCCTAGGAGTTTGCTTGACCCTACTCCGAAAGTACATTTTGTTGGGTTCAGTTTAAGCTGATACTTTCAAAGTCGATCAAACAGCCTCTTAAGATATTAAATATGGTCCACCTCTTTTCTGGACTTGGCAATCATGTCATCCATGTATACTTCTATTTCTTTGTGGATCATGTCATGGAATAATGTGACCATAGCCCTATGATAGGTAGCCCTTGCATTTTTTAGCCCAAAAGGCATTACCCTGTAGCAAAAGGTGCCCCACGGTGTGATGAAGGAGTTTTTTCCCTATCTTCGACAGCCAACTTGATTTGATTATACCCCGCATATCCGTCCATGAAGGAATAAAGCGTGTTTGTAGTGGTGTGATCCACTAATGTGTCAATGTGTGGTAGGGGGAAGTCGTCCTTTGGACTCGCTCGATTTAGGTCCCTATAGTCCACACATACTCTGATTTTACAGCTTTTCTTGATGACGGGCACTATGTTTGCTAGCCATTCGAGGTATTTGGACACTATTAGGAAGTTGGCGTCTAGTTGTCTTTGCACTTCCTCCTTGATCATTAAGGACCAATCCAGCTTGATTCTCCTGAGGTTTTGTTTCACGGGCCGAAATCCCTCCTTTAAAGGCAGACGATGTTCCACTATGCTTGTATCGAGCCTGGGCATGTCATGATAAGACTAGACAAACACATCCACATACTCTTTCAAAAGATGTACTAGCCTCCCCCTGATGTTACTGTCAATCTAGGTGCCGATATTTATCTCTTTCTTATCATCTCCTTGTCCTAAATTGATGGTTTCTGTTTCCTCTCGATGCGGTTGTATGATGCGAGTTTCTTTCTCTAGCATTCTCTACATGTCCGAGGAAATGGTCCCATGCTCACTGTCAGACTCGACCCACTCGGCTTCTGGGTCCCACAGAGATTCATCAATCACAAACATGATTGTTTTTAGGTTCTGTTTTAGTCATAGATTTTATTATTCAATTATTTTTGGAAGAATAATAAATAGAAGAGGGAAAAGAATGAGAATGAATATGATATGACGAAAAATGCCTCATGTATTAAATAAGTGTATTATATGCCCTTTCCAGTGTTCCCATGGCCACGGGCGTGGATCGTGGGAAATACAAGAAAAGCTTAAAAATGGAAAAAGAGCCCTAACAGTTGATCCTCCTAATCTGACCCTCTTCTACTCTGGTTTCATCAGAGGTTTGGCATCTACATTGGCAGCAGGAGCATCAAAGGTTATCCACTCAACGTCTATTAGCTCTTGGACCTTATATTTCAAGGTCAAGCAATTATCCGTTGAGTGCCCACGTGCATCCGAGTGGTAGTTACACTTTTCATTAGGTTTATACCACTCGGGGTAAGGAGGCTCCATTTTCTTGGGAGGAACACGCGCCAAGAGGTTGGCTTCCAACAATTGGGGCGACAATTTCCCATAGGAGGTCGAAAGAGGAGTGAATTTTCTTTCCTTTCGTCGTGGCTGTCGGGCTGTTTGCGGAGCGAAGGAAGGAGTAGCGAAATTGATGGCATGCACGGCCTCTTCCTTCTTTTTAAAAGGCTTTTTGAATGAGACGCTAGAAGGGGAAGATTGCGCTATCTTCCTGCTTCTTAACCCTTGTTCCACTCTTTCCCCCACGATGACTATGTCCGAAAAAGGTTGGATATACTAGTTATCGCCTTATCATAGTAAGCTCATGTCAATGAATCAATGAACATAGCCACTGTCTCCTTCTATCTAAGCAGCCATCTCCCTCCACCTCTAGGTGTATGCCTTAAAGGACTCGTCGTTCTTCTTGCTTAAAGTCCTAAGATCTGACCTATCTGGGGTCAAATCGATGTTATATCAGTAAGGACGGAGGAAGGCATCCGCCAGCTGCTTCCAATTTTGGACTTGCCCCTTCTCCAGTTGCATGTACCAGTTGAGGGCTGAGTCAACCAGGCTCTCCTGGAAGCAGTGGATCAGGAGTTTTTCGTTTTCAGCGTGTGCAGCCATCTTACGATAGTACATCATAAGATGATTCTTAGGGCAAGTCAGTTCAGCATAGTTGGGGAAGTCTGGGACCTTGAATTTTGGCGAGAACTGGATGTTCTTGACCAGACACATGTCTGCTGCCTCCTTAACATCAAAGCTATGTCCCTCGACTGCCTTCAACCTTTCCTCCAAGGCAGAGATCTGTTGCTTGGACACCTCAGGGGTGTGAATGTGCATTGCCCTGGCGTCAGACTGCACAGGGGCATTTTGCTCGAAGAAGAACTCCTCTTCTATTTCTTTCTCATGGCGAGAGGCACGGTCGCCATGAGTTTCCCCTTTACTGAGGTTTTGCTGGCGCATGACCTCCATTAATTGCGCCATTTGCTCTCTTAGGGCGCTAACCTCGGCAGTAAGTTTGTGGTTTTGTTCCTCCAGATGTAGCCTTCTATGCACAGGTTCGGATGGGAAGAGGACCAACCACTTTCTAAGATGCCTAAGAATGAATTTTATTAATGGAAATGAATGATAGGTGTGGGATTAGTATCTTCTAAGACAATGACTTAGGTATCATCCTTAAAAATTACGCTTTGTGGAGTGCCATACCCACTTTGGTGTAATGGTTCCTTCCCCGTCATGGATTTGACAAGTATAACGAAGGTCACTGTTAGATATTTTTAGATATTGTTTAGATATTATTTAGATATTGTTAAGATATTGTTAGATATTGTTAACTACAATATCAAACAATATCTTCTGTTTATTTTGTTTACTTTCGGTTACTCTTTTAGTTGTACCTCTCCCTATTATAAATAGATTACCCTATGTGTGATTTATACACAAGGGAGATTAATCTCAAACCATATTTTCTCTATATTCAACATGGTATCTAGAGCTTAAGGTTATTTTGAAATTTTTTCGCCATTATCCACTACTGAAGTCGCCACCGCCGCTGTTGCCGATTAAACTAATCTTCCACATCATAAAAGAGTTATCTTTGTTACTTGATATTATTTGGTAGTGTGAAAGTGCATGTCTAGGAAGGTTCAGACAAGGAAAGACTTGGTATTTAAGCGTGTCCATTAGTGACCCACCTCTCTTTCCTAGGAACTTACCTGGTGTACTGGTTCATGTTACTGTCACTACCGCCGCCGTCGGACCAATCGCCATAGCCATCATCGGAGTTTCATTTTTGACCGGTGACATATAGTTTTGTTCGTTTCTATAAGGTGATCATTGTGTCGTTGAGATCACCACTATCATAGTTGGTTGTCTATTGTCTCCTACGTCGTTTAGTCTCGACAGACTTGTTTTGGTCTTCTCGTTTTGGATCTGTGCTTCGTGGGTTGATTGGATTATTTTGGATTTTTTTTAGGGTTTGTTCTCCTACCCTTCATGACTTCTTCCACTCTTTCTACTACTTCCAATTCTGTTAATGATTATTCTGTGTTGGCATCTCACCGTGATGACCGGACTCACCCTCATAAACAGGGAAAAGGGCGTCCTAAGTGTGCACATTGTGGCAAGCTAGGTCACAAGATTAACAAGTGTTATGCATTATATGGTCGTCCTCCTCGATCTGATGCAGTTGTTCAGACCAATCTTTCCCCACCTTTGTCTGCTGGGGATCCTCCTTCTTCTGTTGCATCCGACACACCTGTTATGTTCAACAAATTTCTCAAATGGTATAAGGATCAACAATCTTCTAGTTCCACTACGTTTTTCGCACACACAAATACATATTTTGTTGGTCTAACCCAATCCTCTTCTCCTGGTCCTTGGGTTTTTTATTCAGGAGCCACTGATCATATTACTGGTAACAAATCTTTGTTCTCCTCTTTATCCTCTTCTAATCTTTTGTTAGAAATGTAGGCTGAGATCAAGAGGGGGGGAGGTGAATTGATCTTTGAAAGATTTTCACAATTTACAGATTATCTATTTCAAAGATTAAGAATTCTGACCAATTCTTGAATCACACACAGCAAGCAATCAAAATAAAGGTAGTGACAGAATTAAAAGAGAGAAAGGTTTAGAAAGATACAACCAAGATTTATACTGGTTCACCCAATCCCAGGTCTACGTCCAGTTTCCAGCCAAATTCCACCAGATTACAACTTTAATCTCACACTCAATCTACCATAAGAACCAAAATTCCAGTTCCTGCACCTAAACCTTCACCAAGAACCAAATTCCAGTTCTTGACCAACCCTGCAGCCAAATTCCAGCTACAAAAACTAGTGCCCACAATTCCAGGCACCCACAATACAGTAAAGAAAGTAAAGAAACAAATAGAAGAAACTACAACGCTCAAACCAGGTTTATGCAGCTCTGCAGTATGAGTTTCTTCTCCAAAAGAATGCAAATTTTGCCTCAAGAAAGAACTTCTATGAACTTCAAAAAACTAGCACGATTCTCTCTTGAAAGTAGCACTTATGATTGCTTGATTGATTGCTAAAAGATATGTTTTAAAAAGTTCAAGCAACACTGTTTATATAGAAGATTTTCAAAACTGCTGGTTTATTTAATCTGTTAAAATAATCTTTTAATCTGTTAAAAGTCTTGTTTTAATCTGTTAAAATTTCTTTTAATCTGTTAAAAAGTTCTTGATTATTTTCCAGATTTGTTTTAACTGATACGACACCGTTTATATCAATTAAAACTCTTTGTAAAAAATCTTCCAAACTGTTTTAATCGATTATTTCGTCTTTCAATCGATTAAAATACTGCAAAACATTCTTATGAACTTTTCTAAGTGATTTTAACTGATGACAATCTGTTTTAATCGATTAAAACAATTTGAAAAAAGTTCACTTAGTTATTTTAATCGATTGAAACGCATTTTAATCGATTATAATTCTGCCAAAAGATTTCATAAAACTTTCTAAGTTATTTTAACTGATAGCAAGCTTGTTTTAATCGATTAAAACATTCTGGAAAAACCTCTTGGTTGTTTTAATCGATTATTTCGCATTTGTATCGATTAAAATACTGACAGAACAACTTTCAAAACACTTCAAGTTATTTTAATCGATTATTTCGAGTTTGTATCGATTAAAATTCTGCTAGAACACTTTTCAAAATATTCTAAGTCATTTTAATCGATTATATCAATTCTATATCAGTTAAAATACTGGCAGAAGGTTTTCAAAAATCCTTCTAATGAAAATAATTGATTATTTCGAAAACATATCAGTTAAAAACCTGTTACAAAAGTGTTAAGAACATTTTAGTTGATAAAGCTTATATACTGTTAGTTAAAATAGTTAATTAAAAACCTTTTAACAAAATACTTTGTTTTTAACTATTTAAACATTTTTTAGGGGAATTTGCAAAATCTTTTAAATGAAGAAACCTCATGTAGCAGAGTGATAAAAATGATTATACCTAAGCAGAGATGCAGACTCCCTAATCCCACTACTCTTTTATCTAAGTGACCTTTGACTACCACAAAGTAGCTTTTGACTTCATTTTTGACTTCATCAAATCAACAAGATCTTTGCCAAAGTAATTCAATAAGATCTTCATCACTTTCAGTCTCCCCCTATTTGATGAAGACAAACACCTCTTTGAATAATAACTCTGCAGAAGAAGTCACTTGAATATATAGATTAGTGAGTATTCAAAAATTAATCATTCTCCCATTTCTCCCCCTATATTGCTACTCCCCCTAAATAAAGAAAATCAATATTATTTCTCCCCCTTTTGACTTCATCAAAAATAGGGAACAGAGGAACAAAAACTATGCATGATATGTATCAACCAGTAAAAGATTTGAACAAGATACCTTACTCATGTAAAGACCAATCAAAGTTAATTCAAACTTATCTTCATTAACACGTTTGTAATGAATACAATTAACACGTGTAAAGATAAGGGAACCATGCTTTAGTAGCATGTTACAAGAACAGGCATTAACTAAAGCCTTAAATTTTCTTTCCAGAGTAATAATCGATTAAAAACAGGACGAAATCGATTAAAATGATCTTGTTACTAGTTTTAATCAATTAAAATAATGTTTTAATCGATTAAAACAGTGATGAATTTTGAAAAATTGAAACATAAGTTGATTTAATCGATTAAAACAGTAAGAAAAATGTTGTATAAGTGCTTTTAATCGATTTAAAGCTTATTTTTATCGATTAAAATAACCAGTTTTGAAAAACTAAGTAATGTTTGATGCATCTATCATGCCTAATTCAGTTCGAATTTTGTAAAAACGATCATTTAGGAAAATGTTTTCAGATAATATCAACTAGATTGATTAAGTTTTAACCAATAGATCCATCAAAAATAGAATAGTATCTTATCTAGTTGATTTAATTGATGTAAACTAGTTTTAGTTGATACAAACACATGACATACTGGTTTTAATCGATTAATACGCAAATTAATCGATTATTTTGATGCGAATTTCCTATGTAAGTGTTTCTTTTAATCGATTTAATCGATTAAATCTATTTTGTATCAGCTAAAATTATCAGAGATTTATGTTTAATTCTATCTAGGCTCTCTTAATTCAACTTAAAATCTTCATCATATTAAGCAAAGTTAAAAAGATTGTTTCTGGTTTACAACCAGTTAATATTACAGACCAGAAATGAAAATTAGCAGTAAAAGAAATATGCCATAAGAAAAAGATAGGAAGGGACCCTTTTTTCAACAACTCAATCATCCCAATTCCCTTGGTTGAGCTGCATATCTTCCAGTTTGGTGTAAATATCAGCAATCTGGTTTCCAATGTTTGTGAACTGATTATTGGTCTGCTGGAAATGTTGATAGGTCATTTGCATATGCTTCCTTTGGTTTTCCTGCATTGTGGTCATTTGAGAAAGCATGGACCTTTCAAATTGAGACAGAGGAGTCCCACGGTCAGGTTGTTCCATGTAGGGAATTATCTCCATGTTCTCATATGATGCCTCCCCACCAGTGGATTCAGGAACCTCTGCAGCAGCTGGAGAAGAAGGAATTTGAACTTGCTCATCTTCTTCCTCATCTTCAGACATCCCAGCATCAATTTTTGAAATCCATTCATCATCAATTTTGATATATCCCATTTTTCTCAAAGTGGAGTCATCGATTTCATTTGAAGCTTTAAGAGTTTATATGCTTTCTCCTGTAAGATCAACTTCAAAATACCTAAAGAAATTGTTAATCAACATGGCATATGGTAGTTTGTAATCCGCCAACCTTTTTGCCTTCAACATGTGATCTTTAATCACATAAACCCAATTTACCCGAATATTATTAGAGATGTAGTACATGAGGGCAAGATCTCCCTCATTAAGTATAGCATGATTACTCCCTCTTGGAGTAAGCATTCATGCCACATTAAAAGCTAGCAGTCTGTGTTTAAGTAAAAGTTTTCCAGCATTTAAAATTCTTACCGAATCATTTGGATCCTTAAGGCAAGACCTGAAAAATTGTATTTTGTTGAAGTCTGGTATTTCCGAGATGTTCCCTCTGGATACTTTGACACCATTATCCCTGAGACCAGCAACTTGTTCCCAAACAGAAGGAGTAATTTCCATATTAACTCCCTTCACCTGAGATCTGATTGTTGAACCATTCACTATTAAATTGGAGTAAAAGACCCGAACCAAATCAGGTTGAATATTCCCAGTAAACTCCATGAAGGTTCTTAGTTTTTGACTTTTCAATTTTCTTCTCAGACCAGTAAATCCTTCTTCATCAAGCCACTTGAATTTGATAAACTTTGGAATTACAATCTGCTTCTGACTGAACTCAGTAATGAAGGTGTTCATTCTTCCAATATCACCATCAAACCATGCTTCCAAATGACCACCAGGGTTGGCAGCAGAGGAAGATTCTCCTTTATGCTTCTTTCTTGACTTTGATCTCCTAAGCATCTTGTTGTATAGTTTAGAGAGGGGTTTTGAAACGTGAGTACAAGAAAGAAGAGAGAAGGAATTTGAACCAGAAAATGAAGAATGAGAATAATGGACTTCAAGTGAGCAAAATGAAGAGTCACGGATGTCAAATTTTGTGAATTGTAGTCCAATTTGACAGAACCTGCAAAAAACAGCTTTAATTGCACATGTCCCCTTGACTGAAGGCAGAGGCGCAGGTTTCTGGACAGTGGGTACATCAGCTAAAGTGTTCTTGGAAAGATGTTTGACTTGGTCAAAGAATATTTTAAATGTATTATGCAGATTTTGATTAACACAAAAACTTGGATTTTTGACTCTGATTTGCTGACCAATTTTCAATTGGATGTTGTAAAAATAATTTTCAGGAACAAATTAATCGATTAATCACCAAATTAACCTATTAATTTGATCTTTAATACTAGGTTTGAAAAAGCAACAGTGAAGTAATCGATTAATTCATAACAGAATCGATTAATTTTGTACTGGAAGAATTCAATAATGTGATAACAGAATTTTAATCGATTAAAACGAAGAAGAATCGATTAAATTTGACACCTTAGTGGTTTTAGCTGATATAAATCCTTTTTAATCGATTAAAACAGCTAGACTAAATTCCTGAGAACATTTTAATCGATTGATTCGTATTTCAATCGATTAAAACTATACGGATTGCTTTTCTGGTATTCTCTGTAAGTGATTTTAATCGATTAACACTGTTTTATATCAATTAAAACATTCAGTTTATGAAACCATAACCAAATTTTCTGTTTTGAACACCAAGGGACTTCCAGATTTTGTTCCTACAAAACAGATTTAACATATTTCTGGTACCCTTTTTATAATCACTGGGTCCAATCAGGTTATTTGAAATGAATTTTTGGGAATCCACTTCATTCTACCTCTGGGAATAACATACTTCTTAATTGTACAATATTTCACAGAATGACCTTTTTTCATGCAGTAAAAACATTTAATCACAGATGATGAGTATGATTTCCTGTTTACATTTGTTTTTCTGAATTTCTTGCTAGATGTAAATCCAATGCCAGATTTGTCAAAAATAAGTTTTTGTGACCTAAGAAGAACATCAAGATTAGCTTGACCTTGTGTAAACTTTGAAACAGTTTGTGATAAAAAAATCAATCTTCTTTTGTAATTCTGAACAATTATTACATGGTTTATTACATACACAATCAGAATTATCATGGATTAATTTTAAAAAATCAAGATCAGTTTCATCTTCAAGAATTTTCTTTTCAAGAGAATCTACTTTATTTACTAACCAATTATTCATGCCTTTTAGCCTATCATTTTCTTTTTGCAGTTTCTTAGTTTCTTCATGCATTTTATTAAATGCTTCTTGTAATGAATTATAATTCACCAAATTTGAAGAAGAGTTAGAACTTACACTGCTGGTTTGATGATTTTGATTTGCCATTAGACACAAGTTAGCTTCTTCATTATCAGAATTTTCTGTTGATGAAGTATCATTATCATCCCATGCAACATATGCTCTTCTTTTGACTTTTTCCTCTTTCTTATCATTGTATTTGTTATTTTCTGGGCACTCCATTCTTACATAACCCTGCTTACCACAGCCATAGCATTTATAGTTAAAAGAATCAGATTTCTTCTCATACCTTTTGTGTTTTTCTTTATCTTGAATCTTTTTCTTGAGAAATTTGTTGAACTTTCTGACAAGCAGTCCAAGATTTTCACTTTCCTTCTCTGATTCTTGACTTCTTTCTTCAACCTTGAGTGCTATACTTCTACCTTTTTTCTCAGAGACTTCTTGCTCATTGAATCTGTTAATTTCCATTTCATGTTCTCTGAGTTTGCCAAACAAGGAAGCTGTTGTCATGACGGATAAGTCTTTTGATTCTGAGATTGCTGTGACCTTAGGCTGCCATGACCTGTCAAGACATTTCAGAACTTTAATATTTAATTCTTCTTTATCAAAAGTTTTACCTAAGCCCATTAGATGATTGATGATATGAGTGAAGCACTTCTGCACATCTGCAATACTTTCTCCAGTTTGCATTTTAAACAACTCATATTCTCTTATGAGAGTATGTTTTCTGACTTTCTTTACATCAGTTGTTCCCTCATGAGTAACCTCAAAAACTTCCCACATTTCCTTGGCAGATTTGCATTGGGAGATCCTGAAAAACTCATCCATATTTAGTGCAGAAGTAATTATGTTTTTAGCACTACAATCACTTTGAACTTTTTTCTTTTCTTCATCATTTAAACTAGACCATTCTTTTTCTGTAATTAATGGACCATTAGCAATTACATCCCAAACATTCCTATCAATAGATTCAATAAAGATCTTCATCCTAGTCTTCCAAAATGGATAATCTGTACCACAAAACAGTGGAGGTCTATTAATAGAAGCTCCCTCAGAAAAAGGTAATTTGTTTTCAGCCATTAAAGATTTGGACCGAAAGCCTTGAGTATTTTTCAAGACCCTTGCTCTTGATACCAATTGTTAGAAATGTAGCCTGAGATCAAGAGGGGGGGTGAATTGAACTTTGAAAGATTTTCACAATTTACAGATTATATATTTCAAAGATTAAGAATTCTGACCAGTTCTTGAATCACACACAGCAAGCAATCAAAATAAAGGTAGTGACAGAATTAAAAGAGAGAAAGGTTTAGAAAGATACAACCAAGATTTATACTGGTTCACCCAATCCCAGGGCTACGTCCAGTTTCCAGCCAAATTTCAGCTGGGTTCCACTAGATTGAACGTTTTACAAATTACAACTTTAATCTCAGACTCAATCTACCACAAGAACCAAATTTCTAGTTCTTGCACCTAAACCTTCACCAAGAACCAAATTCCAGTTCTTGACCAACCCTGCAGCCAAATTCCAGCTACAGAAACCAGTGCCCACAATTCCAGGCACCCACAATACAGTAAAGAAAGTAAAGAAACAAATAGAAGAAACTACAACGCTCAAACTAGGTTTATGCAGCTCTGCAGTATGAGTTTCTTCTCCAAAAGAATGCAAATTTTGCCTCAAGAAAGAACTTCTATGAACTTCAAAAAACTAGCACGATTCTCTCTTGAAAGTAGCACTTATGATTGCTTGATTGATTGCTAAAAGATATGTTTTAAAAAGTTCAAGCAACTTTGTTTATATAGAAGATTTTCAAAACTGCTGGTTTATTTAATCTGTTAAAATAATCTTTTAATCTGTTAAAAGTCTTGTTTTAATCTGTTAAAACTTCTTTTAATCTGTTAAAAAGTTCTTGATTATTTTCCAGATTTGTTTTAACTGATACGACACTGTTTATATCAATTAAAACTCTTTGTAAAAAATCTTCCAAACTGTTTTAATCGATTGTTTCGTCTTTCAATCGATTAAAATACTGCAAAACATTCTTATAAACTTTTCTAAGTGATTTTAACTGATAACAATCTGTTTTAATTGATTAAAACAATTTGAAAAAAGTTCACTTAGTTATTTTAATCGATTGAAACGCATTTTAATCGATTATAATTCTGCCAAAAGATTTCATAAAACTTTCTAAGTTATTTTAACTGATAACAATCTTATTTTAATCGATTAAAACATTATGGAAAAACCTCTTAGTTGTTTTAATCGATTATTTCGCATTTGTATCGATTAAAATACTGACAGAACAACTTTCAAAACACTTCAAGTTATTTCAATCGATTATTTCGAGTTTGTGTCGATTAAAATTCTGCCAGAACACTTTTCATAATATTATAAGTCATTTTAATCGATTATGTTGAAAGTCCCACATCGCCTACCTCATATCATTTGGTATGGTTTAAATACATGTTAGGCTACTCCACATATTGCCAATTGGTTTTATGTTGGAACCTTAACATGGTATCAGAGCCAAAGCCTAACATCTTTCCGGTTATTGTCATGGGCCAAAAGTTGCCCTTTAGTTGGGTCAAAAGTACCCTTTGCCTGGTCCGACGGGCTTCGTTGGAGGGGGTGTGTTGAAAGTCCCACATCGCCTACCTCATATCATTTGGTATGGTTTAAATACATGTTAGGCTACTCCACATATTGCCAATTGGTTTTATGTTGGAACCTTAACAGATTATATCAATTCTATATCAGTTAAAATATTGGCAGAAGGTTTGCAAAAATCCTTCTAATGATAACAATCGATTATTTCGAAAACATATCAGTTAAAAACCTGTTACAAAAGTGTTAAGAACATTTTAGTTGATAAAGCTTATATACTGTTAGTTAAAATAGTTAATTAAAAACCTTTTAACAAAATAATTTGTTTTTAACTATTTAAACATTTTTTAGGGGCATTTGCAATATCTTTTAAATGAAGAAACCTCATGCAGCTGAGAGATAAAAATAATTATACCTAAGCAGAGATGCAGACTCACTAATCCCACTACTCTTTTATCTAAGTGACCTTTGACTGCCACAAAGTATCTTTTGACTTCGTTTTTTACTTCATCAAATCAACAAGATCTTTGTCAAAGTAATTCAATAAGATCTTCATCACTTTCATCTTTTACCTTCTGTTACACTAGCTGATGGCTCTAGAGTATCATCTCATGGTATTGGAACTGTTAAAATTTTCCCTTCTTTAACCATTGATAATGTTCTTTATGTCCCTGAGTCTCCTTTTAACCTGTTGTCCATCAGTCGTCTAACTCGTTCTCTTGATTGTGTTATTTGTTTTACCAACAATTTTGTGTGTTTACAGGACCGGAGTTCGAAACAGGTGATTGGCACAAGATATGAGTCTCATGGTCTTTATCATCTCCATCCCTTTACACATGTTGGTGCAGTTATGGAGTCTCCCTCTGTTCTTCATGCTCAGTTAGGTCATCCAAGTCTTGCCAAGTTACAAAAACTTGTCCCTTCCTTGTCTAACTTGTCTAGTTTGGCATGTGAGTCGTGTCAATTAGGCAAGCATAGTCGTACTTCCTTTCCTCGTAGTGTCACATGCGGTGCTTCGTCCCCTTTTGTCGTGGTTCACTCTGACATTTGGGGACCTAGCCGCGTTAAGTCTACTTTAGGTTTTCAATACTTTGTTACTTTCATTGATGATTATTCCAGATGCACTTGGTTATTTTTGATGAAAAATCGTTCTAAATTATTTCATATCTTTCAAACTTTTTTCAATGAAATTCAAACTCAGTTCGGTGTTTCTATTAGAGTTTTGCGCAGTGATAATGGTCATAAATATCTTTCTCATTCTTTTAAATAATTCATGTCTTCTCACGGTATCCTCCATCAAACTTCTTATGCTTATACACCTCAACAAAATGGTGTAGCTGAATGCAAAAATAGACATCTTATTGAAACAACTCGCACTCTTTTAATTCATGGAGAGGTTCCTCAACATTTTTGGGGTGATGCTCTTCTTACTGTATGTTATCTCATTAATCGTATGTCTTCTTCGGTTTTAGATAATAAAATACCTCATTCTATTTTATTCCCTCATGTCGCCGCCGTCAAAACGAGGCGGTCGGAGCGACACGATAGTTTCGACTTTCCATTTTTCGCGTTTTTATTGGTGTGGTTACAACGCCTTTAGGTTGTCCGATAACCGGGCTGAACCTAGGGGCGAGGTTTTCGAAAGGGCGCTCTTGGATTGTCCGATAACCGGGCTAATCCAAGAGCTAGTTTTGAAGGGTTCTCTGGAGTCGCCACCGATGTTTTTACCGGAAACATCGGAAAAGGGGTTAAAAGGTGTTGGTTTTCGAAAAACCAACTTTGGTCGTTAGAACCAGAGTTGGGTAAGGGAGTTAGTTACGTGTAAAGGAAGGGTTAGTTCCTTTACGACGCCCCTTTCGGGTTCCCTATGATAGGCCAGCTTATTTACCCTTTTATTTGCGGAATTTATAATTACGACTACATGGCTCTAGTATCTATTGCATAATTTAAATAAAGCGGTAAAAGGTAAGGGGAGAAAGTAGAAACCTTCAGAGCAAGCTTTCTATTAATTCTTTAAAAATTAGGGTGCTATGTGGCAGCCCTTCACTCTACACAACGTCTGAAACCTCTCGAAACGCTAAAAAACACTCTTAGAAACGCTCAGAAACTCCAGAAATGCTTCGGAGGGATTCTAGAGAGAGAATTTGGTGATGTGACTAGAGAGAGAATGAGAGGACTGTGTGGGATGAGGGGAATGGAGCCCCTATTTATAGGAATTCGCGCCTGTCAGGTCGAGATGGGTCATCTCATCTGACAAGGTCGAGACGGCCGTCTCCCTAATCGAGACGGCCGTCTCGCCAAACGAGTCGGCGGTCTTGCCACTTGTGCAAGGCGAGACGGCGGTCTCGACCCTTAAAGGCAAAAATCCTTATTTTTGTGCCAAAAATCCCTCCTATCCTAGTATGGGGCCTAATAGTCTCTCCTAGTGGCTTCTTAGGCTTCATCCATCTTCGAATAGAAGGTCTTCTGGTCTTTATTATGAGGTCGGGCAAGATTTGGGGTCCACACCTCATGAACCTCTTCATTCCTTACCTTTAAGAGTTTTTGGGTCTACATGTTTTGTTCATAATTTAAGTCCTGGTCTTGATAAGCTTTCTCCTAGATCACATATATGTGTTTTCTTAGGGTTTACAAGATCACATAAATGATATAAATGTTTTTCTCTTTCTCTTAACCGTTACTTTGTGTCTGCAGATGTCACCTTTGATGAGTTCTCTCTTTATTTTAAAAGTTAATCTTCACCTCTGTCTCCATCCAATCCTGTCAACACTCCTAGTACATTTAATGTTCCTGTTGTGTGTGACCCTCTAACTGTGTCTTCTTCACCATTAGCTCCTGTTCTGCAGTTAGCTTCTTCTCCACCGCTTCTTCAGGTTTATAATTGCTGAAATCAATCACAACCACCACCATGTGACTCCACTCAAGTGTCAACTACTTTGTCTCCTCCGAATCTGACACCTGAATCTGACATTCCCATTTCCCTCCGAAAAGGTATCTGTTCTACACGTAATCCTTCTCCCCATTATATTTCTGAGTTATCATCCACTATCATTACCTTTTTATACATGTCTTTCCTCTATTTTTTTCTGTGACCATTCTAAAAATTTTCCGTGAAGCTTTAGCTTGTCCTGGTTGGCGTCAGGCCATGTTAGATGAACTAAGTGTTCTTCATAATAGTGGAAGTTGGGAATTGGTCCCGTTACTGATGTGCCTCTCTTATATAAATAACCCTAACCCTAATCTTTATTGAGGTTTGGACTCAACTGGTCCATGAAACACATCATAAGTTGGCTTTAGTGCAGGTCTGTGAACTTCAAACACGTGCAGTATTTTCGATACTTATCCAAATTAAGCGATTTTGGTATCCTTTGAAAGCCTTTTGAGTTAGCTTTAAAACTCCACCATTGATACTATTTTTGGAGGTCTAATGAATTTAGAAGACTTAAATTACTGAAGCATGTCCATTGGGCCGCCCTGGTGCGCTTGACCCGTGTTGGATAATTTATGTAAAATCCAATTTATCTCCGAATTGAATGATTTTGGATCTTATGGAAAGCTGAATGTGTCTAGTTTATAATGCTTTGAAAATAATGATTTTTGGAGATCTTTAGAAAAAATGATAAATAAAACAGTGAACCAATGTTAGTACCCGTATAGAATAAAATATGACATTTGACCCAATTTTCCAAGCCAAAATTGCTTTAAACTGTAAAATGGCATCTAGCCCAATCTTCTAGGCCCAAAATTGCTTTAACTGTCCTAAAATTAATAATGAGAAAAAATTAGATCAAATAAATTTAAATTAATTAAAATCTAATTATTGGCCCAATGAAGCCCAATTAATAAAAATTCACTAATAATATAAAGTTAAGCCCAAAACACTAATTAAAATAAGTTCAGAAAGGGAAGAAAATACGGGAATATAATGACTCATCATTACCGTCTGGAAAATCTGTTGTTGGTTGTAGGTGGGTGTTTGCTATCAAAGTTGGACCTGATGGTACTATTGATCGTCTCAAAGCTCGTCTTGTGGCCAAAGGTTATACTCAAATTTTTGGGTTGGATTATGGAGATACCTTTTCCCCCGTGGCGAAAATGGCTTCTGTTCGTTTATTTATCGCCATGGCCGCTCTTCAACAATGGTCTATTTATCAACTAGATGTTAAAAATGTTTTCCTCAATGGTGATTTGCAAGAAGAAATCTATATGGAGCAACCTCCTGGGTTTGTTGCTCAGGGGGAGTCTTTTGGGATGGTATGTCGTCTTCGCAAATCCCTATATGGCCTAAAACAGTCTCCTAGGACCTGGTTTGGAAAGTTTAGCAAGATTGTTCAACAATTTGGTATGACTCAATGTGAAGCAGATCATTCTGTCTTTATCAACATTCGAGTGCTGGATGTGTTTACTTGATAGTATATGTTGATGATACCGTTATTACAGGTAGTGACAACCATGGCATCTCTCATTTGAAACAACATCTGTGTCACCATTTTCAGACCAAAGATCTTGGCAAACTTAGATATTTCTTGGGTATTGAGGTGGCACGGTCCAATGATGGTATTGTTATATCTCAAAGGAAGTATGTCATGGATATTTTGGAGGAAACTGGGTTGATGAGTTCAAAGTCTGTTGATACACCCATGGATCCTAATACTAAACTTCTACCAAATCAGGGGGAGCCTATATCTGATCCTGAGCAGTATAGAAGATTGGTTGGAAAATTGAATTATCTTACAGTTACTCGTCCTGACATTTCCTTTGCAGTCAGTGTGGTAAGCCAATTTCTTAATGAAGATCATTGGAATGCAGTCATTCGTATCTTGAAGTATATTAAAGGATCTCCTGGAAAAGGATTATTATATGGTTTTAATAACCATACAAGAGTTCTTTGCTACTCAGATGCTGATTGGGTAGGATCTCCTTCGGATTGAAGATCTACATCTGGATATTGTGTCTCTATTGGTGGTAACTTGATTTCGTGGAAAAGTAAGAAATAGAGTGTTGTGGCAAGATCCACTGCAGAAGCAGAATATAGAGCTATGGCCTTAGCTTCCTGTGAACTTGTTTGGCTCAAACAATTGCTTAGAGAGTTACAATTTGGAGATGTCACTCAAATGACACTTGTGTGTGACAATCAGGTTGCTCTTCATATTAGTTCTAATCCTGTCTTTCATGAGAGGACCAAACACATTGAGATTGACTGTCATTTCATTCGAGAAAAGATTATGTCTGGAGACATCAAGATTGAGTTTGTTAACTCAAGTGATCAGTTAGCAGATATTTTTACTAAGTCTTTACGGGGGCCTAGAATTGATTATATTTATAACAAGCTTGACACATACGATTTGTATGCTCCAGCTTGAGGGGGAGTGTTAGATATTGTTTAGATATTGTTAAGATATTGCTAGATATTGTTAACTACAATATCAAACAATATCTTTTGTTTATTTTGTTTACTTTGTTTACTTTCAGTTACTCTTTTAGTTGTATCTCTCCCTATTATAAATAGATTACCCTATGTGTGATTTGTACACAAGGGAGATTAATCTCAAATCATATTTTCTCTATATTCAACAGTCACCATATACCTTAGTACATTTGTCCCTTCCTTGTGGATGGTTACAAATATGCTTGAGGCCTCTTTCGTCTTTGTCTTAGAGATATCTAATGCCCCCTAGCATGAATGCGTTTATGCATGAGAGATTTTTATTAAAATGATGTTTATGCATGCCTTTCTCTGTGCACTTTTTTTTCTCTCCTGGTTTTTCTACTTATGATGTGATATGAATGATTTGACTTTGTAAAAAATTGTTTTATTCAAATTCATTATTTTGTTTTGATTGATTTATCTGATTTATTTTATTTTTATAACCTTTTATCTCTTCTTTCGGAATATGTGGCTACTTAGCTTACAAAGAACCTGAAACCAGGCTAGCTAAAAGGCAGACTGTCTAAGATAAAAATGGTCTATTGCAAAAGAATAGATTTAGTGTCCCTTATCTCTTCTGTAGGACTGCGTGGCTACTTAGCTTACAAAGAACCTAAAACCAGGCTAGCTAAAAGGCAGACTGTCCGATATAAGCGTGTTTATTGTGAAAAAAAATTTGAGATTTTTCTTTTATTTTTCTGTTGTATGTTTATGCTATGCAATAATTAAATGCAATAAATAAATGCACACACAATTCACTCATCCGCGAACAATAGGACAACATTTTAAATCACGAGGTAGGGGTATCCTGCAGAAGAGTGCATATTCAGGGTAGTTATAAATTTCCTCACCAAGGCCAGGCCCCCAAGGTGCCCCCATTATAGGGTCCACACTCTCCCAGCCTTCAGACCATGCATGACACTAAGGCCTTAGTCAGTCTTTGGGCCAAAAGAGGAAGGTTATCACCTTGAGTGGTGGTTTTCGACCATACCGGTGGGCTCATGGCCCTCACTACGACAAATCGTACAATGCCACCCACTCCCTATGGATATCCCACTTGCCCCCGAGTATAGGGGGAACTATTGTGTACAGTTTGTATTTCAAACAATTTGCATAAAATAAACATACAACAGTTATTAAAGTCAAGCAATTAAAACATGTTATCAAACAAGGAAGGGTAAAGGTGCAATTTTAAGTTTTATTTCTCAAAACTAGTCTATCACTAAATGGGATCAACTCTCTAGCTTCCCCAGTGGAGTCACCATCTGTCATCGCCGTCAAAAGAGGCGGTCGGAGCGACACGATGGTTATGTTTGACTCGCATTTTTAAAGTGTGGTTCAACACTTTTTAGGTTGTTCGATAACCGGGTTGGACCTAAAAGTGAGGTTTTCGAAAGGTTTGAGGAGTCGCCACCAATGTTTTTACCAGAAACATTGGAAAAGGAAAAACAAGGCAGTGGTTTTTTAAGAAAAACCAACTTTGGTCATTACAACCAGAGTTAGGAAAGGGATTTAGTTACGTGTAGGGAAGGTATTAGCTTCCCTACAACGCCCATTTCGGGTTCCCTATGATGGACTATTTTTATAAAGAAATAATAACTCTAAATTGCGTTTTTACCCTTATTTATTCATTGCGAAAATTAAGTTATTGATTACATGGCCCTAAATGACTAATGCACAACAATACTATCTAAAAAGCAGTAAAGTAGAGAAGGAAGTATATAGGAACCTTCGAAGCAAGCTTTTATAGTATGCTCTTAGAAGAGGGTGTTTTTTGGTAATCCCCACGCTCTACAATGATGATCTCTCTTTCTCGCAACACTATAGAACACTTTCTAAGAACTCTAAGAAACTCTAGAAATGTTTTAGAGGGGTCCTAGGAGAGTAATTCGAAGATATTACAGAAGGAAAAGTGGTAGAAGTGTGTGAAAAGAGTGAGAAAGTCCCCCCCCCCTTTTATAGGAATTCGCACCTGTCAGGTCGGGACTGTCGTCTCGTCAAAAGGGACGGCAGTCTCGCCAAACGAGATGGCAGTCTCGCCATTGGTGAGTGGCGAGACGGCGGTCTCACCCTTAGCCAACGGCAAGACGGCGGTCTCGCCAAACGAGATGATGGTCTCGACCCTTTGGGTGGAATTTCTTATTTTTCACATACAAAAATCCTTCCTATTCTAGTATGGGGCCTATTGATCAATTCTAGGGACCTTTTAGGCCTTGCCCATCTTGGAACGAAAGTCTTCTACTCTTTATTTTGAAGTCGAGCAAGATTTGGGGTCTACAGTGTGCTTCACTCAAAACCTTCATCAGGGCGTTTCTATGCGGTTCTGAACTCATTAGTGATAGCAAAGTTATCTTTGCCGATGTATGATTGAGTTGATCAATGATGAAATACTCGCTCTACCTTATAAACTGGAGTAACTCATTAGTCTCCTCCTTGGATTCTTTATTTTCTCTTTCTTCGGTCTGTTTATTTTTTCCTTTATTCTTGGGGGCATCTTCTTATGACTCCTTGGGGGAGTAGATTCTTCCTCTTCTTGTCATGCCCCCAATGCCGGCTATATTGGAGATGTCCTCCTTTATTGGTGAAGATTCCCCGTATCTCCACGGTACAACTTTATTTAAGTCATAGGGAAAGGACAAGGCAGAAATAGTCGCAAAGGTGTCCTTGTCCCCCTCTTCCTTATCGACTTTGATAACCAACAGTCGAGGCTTATTACCCTCTTGGGGTGGATCGACTGTTGGAGAGAGCTTGATTACGAACAATTTTCTCTCCATTTTTCTAATTATGGAAGACGTATAAGTTAATCCTTCCTTTTTATTATCTTATTTATTAAAAGTGAAGGAGGGATGTGCAAGTATGCAAATTAGGAATGAAATGAATGCAAGTAGACAATTGTTGAATAAAAGGAATTTTTATTTATTTAGAGAAAGTGTACATTCTCCTACACCATGCTACGAAGCACTTTTTGACAAAAACAGAAAAGCCTAAAGAAACCCACAGGCAGGTTCTGATTTCTATGTAATTCTTCTTCGGCTTCCCGTACATGATGAGCGAGTGCTTCGATCTGCTGGTGGACCGCCTAGCTCATATCTTCACTATACTTCTGAGCATCTTTGATCTTCTCCTCTTGATGGACGACCAAGGCTAATAAATTGTCGAGTCTCTCAATGGCTCGGTCTCTTTCTTGTAGCACCTGGCCATACTGAGCTAACCCATCTCTTTCTTTGTAGCGTAGCTCAGTAAGGCTTCTGTTAAATCTCTGGGTGGTCTCTTTTCCTTGACGTAGTTCAGACCGAGTCCTTGCGAGATCTTGTAGCATTCCCTTGATCGTTTGTGCTTGTTTTTCACATTCAGCCTCAAGGTGTGCTGATTTGGTGGTTATTTCTTGGAGTTGATTATCTGAGTTTATTCGGGAAAATTTGGATGCTCGGATAAACTGCTCACTGGAATCAGCACATTAGTCCTTGAGGCGCTCTATCTCTTAATCTTTCTTCTTGCACTTCCTTTGTAGACTGTCTATAGTGAGGATAGATTCTTACTCTTTTTCCTCAAGGGCCCTCATCTGGGCTCCCATGATTTCTATCCTTTGGGTCAAGTGATCGACTTGGTTTTGGAGCTCTCCACTGGCTGATGGCGTAGTAGGTGGGATAGATGGTTGTGACATCCCTCTGCTTCTCCTCCATTCCTCATAGTCACTGGAAACAGCTACTCAAGCTTTACCTAACTCTCTATCTCCCATGAAGACTGGTTTCTCCTATGCTCTCTGTACAATAAGTGAGTTCACAACATTGCATGGGTCTTTGAAGAAACACAATCCTGCGAACTCTTCCCGTGATAATGTGGTTTGGGTTCTCATGAGTTGTCTCATAGCCACTTTTAGAGAATAAGCTATGCAACCTTTGAGACATACTAAAGGTACGCTCGGATAATCTCCACATCTGATGAGGATAGGGCCAGGTCGGAACCAAGGACATGCCCAGGATAAACGGTTGGCATCCCATTATTCCAACTCAACCTTCCACTCCATGGTTAGATGTCGGTGGAGAGGGATTCTTGAGAAGCTCTTTAAAGGGTCGGGGAATATCCCCATATGACTAGAGACATAGAAATGTGTGATACCCCACACGAATAGTAGCAAAGAGCAACATCTAAGTGTTCTCCCTAGCCTTTGGTGACAGAATTCAACTGAAAGCAAGGTGTCGGCAAGAAGTGCAGGCAACAGACTCTTTGAGTGCACGTCCCAGGCGAAGAAGGCGTCCATGATGGCTTGATCCACTATGTCGAGGTGAAAGGGAAACAACATAATCCCAAACACGATTAGAGCCAGGATTTTGTTAAAAGCAAACCAGTCTACCCTTTCAGCCAAAGAGGACAGATGGTCTTCTAACATTGTGACTTTCCAACCCTCACTACAAGAAATTTTAATATTACTGACGGTCAAAATCCGTCGGTAATAACAAAAATTCGTCGGTAATATCCATTTACTAACGGATTTTTGACGGTAAAAAATCCGTCAAAAATTTGGTTATCGGTAAATATTACCGATGTATTTAATAGTCCGTCGGTATATCCGTCGCTAAATGTTTTACGAAATTACCGATGGACGAGGAATCAGTCGAAATATTTTTATTATTTATTATTAATTATTTTCCCCTATTACATTTTTATAGGCTTTAATTATTATTGGATTAAGAGAATTTTAATTGCCCCTTCCCTTTATATTTTTATTATTTATTATGAATTATTTTCCCCTATTATATTTTTAGGGGCTTCAATTATTATTGGATTAAGAGAATTGTAATCGTAGGATTCGAACCTAGTATCTTAGAGTTAGAGACTGATACTTTAACCACTAAGCTACCAGAATTTTTTGATAATAATTTACAAATAAATTATATTTATATACAAATATATATATATATTTATATATTTATATATTTAAATATTTATATATTTATATATTTATAAATTTATATATTTAAATATTTAAATATTTATATATTTATAAATTTATATATTTAAATATTTATATATTTAAATATTTAAATATTTAAATATTTAAATATTTATATATTTATATTTTTATATTTTTATATATTTATATATTTATATATTTATATATTTATATTTTAATATATTTATATATTTATATATTTATATATTTATATATTTATATATTTATATATTTATATATTTATATATTTATATATTTATATATTTATATATTTATATATTTATATATTTATATATTTATATATTTATATATTTACATATTTATATATTTATATATTTATATATTTATATATTTATATATTTATATATTTATATATTTATATATTTATATATTTATATATTTATATATTTATATATTTATATATTTATATATTTATATATTTATATATTTATATATTTATATATTTATATATTTATATATTTATATATTTATATTTTTATATATTTATATTTTTATATATTTATATTTTTACATTTTTATATATTTATATTTTTACATTTTTATATATTTATATTTTTACATTTTTATATATTTATATATTTATATATTTATATATTTATATATTTATATATTTATATATTTATATATTTATATATTTATATATTTTTATATTTTTATATTTATATATTTTTATATTTTTATATTTATATATTTTTATATTTTTATATTTTTATATTTACATTTTTACATTTTTATATTTTTACATTTTTACATTTTTACATTTTTACATTTTTATATTTTTACATTTTTATATTTTTATATTTATATATTTATATATAATTAAATATTTTTATATATTTATATAATTAAATATTTATTTTTTAAAATTATTTAATTTAAGAAATTATTATAAATTAATCTAATTATGATTAAATTAAATTATTAAATAAAAAATATTTAATTTTTCAATTAGGTGAATATTTACTAATTGTTAATTTACTGACTGAAATATCCGTCGGTAATTTACAGATGAATTCTACAGACGGATATACCGTTCGGTAATTAATTGTTAATTTATCGACGGATTTACCGATGGATATATCCGTCGGTAAATTCATCTGTAAATTACCAACGGATTTATCGACGGATATATTCGTCGGTAACTAATTATTATTTTACCGACGGATTATCTAGGCACTACAAGAAAATCGTGTATTATCGATGGATTTATCGATGGATATATCCGTCGGTAAGATCAAATTCCACAAATATTTTATATTCGTCGGTAATAATTATTTTCCGACGGTTACAAATCCATCGATAAATATCCGTCGGTAATACGCGATTTTCTTGTAGTGCGTAGATATTCCCTTTTGCTATCAGGGCAGTCTACTGAGGTGGCAATTGGATGATGGCAGCGACCTTGGCTGCAGGAATATATGCTTCATGGCGAATATGGACCCCGCCTAACTTGGGTCATCTTAACATAATCTCATACTCCTCCAAAGTGGGCACCATATCGAATTGCGGAAATTCAAAGCAATGCAGACTGGAATTCCAAAAATGGACCAAAATCCTGATGAAAATGGGGTCGACACAGATCTTCAATAAGTCGAGAATCCGTCCATAGAATTTTTCAAAGTCGGAGCGGACCTCTTGTGGCATCAATGCACAGAGCCGTTCTATCTTCTCCACATGGTATCGGGGAATATCCACTTTCTTCAACTGTCTACTAGCCCCCTCCATTTTCTAGAAACCAAAAATGCATGTTATGAATATGATGTTAATGCAGGCATGCATGCAAGTGTTTATTTTTCCTAAACATTATCATGTTTTATTTTCTACATGATGCATGATAGTGTTTGGTTTTTTGTATATTTTCAAAAGAAAGATACACTACCTATATGGATGTTCATGAGTGTTAATGCTTATGAACAGGATCCTTTTTTTGATTTGATTTTATTTATTTTTTTATAACCTTTTATCTCTTCTCTCGGACTGCGTGGCTACTTAGCTTACAAATAACCTAAAACCAGGCTAGCTAAAAGACAGACTGTCCGAGATAAAAATGGTTTATTGCAAAAGAATAGTTTTTGTTAGAATCGCGTAGCGGAATGTTTGCGTGAACGGACAAAAACCAAAAGGGGGGGGTGAATTGGTTTCTCAACAAAAATTAGGTTTTAAAATTTTTTCTCAAATTTTACCGATTAAAATGTTGTGTAAACGTAAATAGGATAATGATAGAGTCTTACACAGAAGATATATACTGGTTCGGATCAAAAGACCCTACGTCCAGTTGCTAATCACTCAAACAGAGGATTAACGCTGTCACTATAATCAAGTTTTTACAAACAGATAACAATGGAAAAGATAGAGTAACGAAAACACCTCTCTTGAGTCACACAAGAGATGAAGAATAGCTTTCCCTAGAGACGGCACAACACACAATCCACCAAGAACTCCACTTAGTGATTCTTATCGCTTCTAGCCCACACTAGGTTGCAAAAGCCCCTTTTTCCTCCAACAAACAGTTCTCTGGCAATTACAGCTCTCAACTTTTGTTTGAAAAAGGTTGTTCAATTTTCTGAGAGCCTTAGAGAACCTTAAGTAGATGAATTAGGGTTTGGGATTTGGGGATTTTCAAAACTTGGTGTATTGGGATTAGGGTTTTCAAAAATAGGTTTAATTTGAAGTTCAAAATGCAAATCTGACTGAAATAATCGATTATCTCAAGTGTTAATCGATTATTACAGAGCCAAAATCAACAGGAACCCACAACGCACTGCTCTAATCGATTATTTGCCCTGTTAATCGATTAACAGGCCTGTTAATCGATTAATAGGAGTGTTAATCGATTATTACAGAGAGCCCATATAGAAAATGGTTTTTCTCTCTGTAATAATCGATTATTTGGTCTTTTAATCGATTAAACCAGTGAGTTTTTGATAAAAATGAGTTTTTGAAGCTTCTAAAGTGTAGACTATGTAC
Organism: Sphenostylis stenocarpa; assembly: GCA_963425845.1. NCBI lineage: Eukaryota > Viridiplantae > Streptophyta > Magnoliopsida > Fabales > Fabaceae > Sphenostylis > Sphenostylis stenocarpa. The sequence continues at coordinate 26,491,585 of OY731406.1, forward strand.
TGGCTACCTTAGACTCTAATATTACAGACTCAAACTCATCAAAACAGAGTTATTACACAAGAATACAAGTCTTCAACTCTCTAAGTTCTTTATTCTTGAATCATCATCAAAATCAATAAGCTTCATGTCCATGTAAGTTCAATATCAAGTCCTTGTATGTTCAACAATCTCCTCCTTTTTTATGATCATCAAAATTTTCTTTTAAAGCCTTGTAATAATCTATTTTATCTGTCACACTAACAAAAACATTAAACATACCAGATAATATTTAAATTTAATCATAAGAGGCTTTAAATATTTCTCCCCCTATTTTGATTATGATCAAAAAATTAAGAGCTCCCCCTCAAAATATGCATAACCTGGAAATAACTCCCCCTCAAACAAAGCAATAAAAGAATACAAATTTTATTTCATAAGTGAAAGTGATTTACAACACAAGAAACAATATTAAAATTCTTCACTATCGCTATGAAAGTGAGCATCAAATTTATTCTCTAAGTGACACACTTTATCATCTACGTTAGAGATACGACAAATGATTTCCTCATGTCGTACTCCAGAGAGAGTGAAGAATGCCTGCATCCTCTGGTTCATATCAGATAACATGTCTTCCATAGATTGACGGGTTTCAGGATGAGCAGAAGATGTTCCAACACTTTGAATCTGATCAGAGGGAAACTCAGTAGCAGGAGGCATATCTGCGTCAGAATCTTCATCATCTGCATCTATGTTTGGAACATCATCCTTGTGAACATAAGTATTATTTACACGCACCATTTGGAGTTGGGTTAATGTGTTGTCCAACATGCGGTTTAAGTTTTTTGTTCGTACCGTTTGTTCCCCTTCGACATTCACTCCTTTGTATTCAAGAATGCGAGAGATAAGGAGAGCATATGGAATTTTGAAGGTGGGATGACGTTTGGCCTTCAGCATAGTCATTGTGACGAGGCTGCCCCAATCTATTGGCTCATTATTCATTATTGCATGAATAATGCGAAGATCTATTGAAGAGCATTGGGCATGATTCGTTGCCCGGGGACATAGGATCCAGACAAGTAAATGCAAGACCAGGCGTTCCTCCTTCTTCAATGGTCCAGCTAGAAGGAGACGCCCAATCTCCATGGAAGGGTTACAAAGAAAAGAACGATAAGCCATGATCCTGTCAAAGTCATCTAACTCGGCAAAAATGTTAATAGCATCATCTCTTATAGGAAAATGTGCAACATTTTCCCAAATATCGTCATCAAGAATAATGGATACTCCCTTAACACGAGAGGTAGCTACTTGATCTCTAAATTTAAAGCGAGAGTAAAACACCCTAACTAAGTCAGGATAGTATGTACCTTGCATTTGGATAAAAGGGAGAACTCCTTGAATTTCAAGAAGATTAGGAAAACTAAATCCCCTACTGATGAATTGATCACCAATAAGGAATTTGGGAGTGATAATACCTCGTTCCTTCCAAAAAGTCAAAAATTCCTATCGACCCTCAGCATCAGAGATCCATCCTTCGACAGAATTAGGATGGGGATGAGATGCAGGTGCAGATCTTCTTCTGGTGGGAATTTTAGCATGAGAAGATGAGGCCATTGTAGAGTTTAGAGGAATAACAAGAGAGTTTGGGAAGATAAGTGAAGTTAGAAGGAGGCAAGAATATTTGAATGATGCTAGAAAGCTTGGATTCAAGAGTTTGAGGTGTGGAGAAGTGAAATGGAGGTTTCCTATTCATAACCAACATCTCCAAGGATCATTTGAGAGTGTATGGGGGCCAAAAGAGTTGTTGGCAACGGCTAGAAAACTAAAACAATCAGGTTTAATAGATTAACTCTTGAAATAATCGATTAAACCAGTAACAGGCCCATTTAATCAATTAAATCAAGTTGTTAATCGATTAAAGTTGTATTTAATCGATTATTGGACGAAATAATCGATTAATCCAGTGAGTAAATTCATGTTTTGGACATCTTAGGTGCAAATAATTGATTATAACTTCAAATAATTGATTATTCCAGAGAGTTCATCAAATTTTTGAGGTTTAGACACATGATAATCTATTAACACCCTAAATAATTGATTATAACATTACAACCATCCAAAAACTGTTTAATTAAGCAGAGTTTAAGTTATTTCTAATATCCCTAGGTCTCTTCTAAGATCATAGAATCTATCCTTGGGAAGAGGCTTAGTAAAAATATCCGCTAATTGATGCTTTGTATCAACATACTCAATTTTACAGTTTCCTTTACTTATATGATCTCTCAAGAAATGATGTCTAATTTCTATATGTTTAGTCCTAGAGTGCATTACTGGATTCTTAGTAAGATTGATTGCACTTGTATTATCACACATCAAAGGAATATCATTTAGAAATATACTATAATCTTCTAGTTGTTGTTTCATCCACAAAATTTGAGCACAGCAATTACCAGCTACAATATATTCAGCTTCAGTGGTGGATAAAGCAACACATGCCTGTTTCTTAGAATGCCAAGATACTAAAGATGATCCTAACAAATGACATGTCCCACTAGTACATTTTCTATCTATTTTGCATCCACCATAATCAGCATCAGAATAACCTATTAAACTAGTACAAGCTTCAGATGGATACCATAAACCAAAACCAGTAGTTCCTTTTAAATATTTTAAAATTCTTTTTACTGCAGTTAAGTGAGATTCTTTACGGCGCCAAATTTGATCGATGTCGTACTCAGTCAAATAATTAAAACAAATAAATGTAGTACTAGGAAGCTTTCCTAGGTCATCTCCCAAAGACCACAAATTTCTATCAAAGTTTATCAATTTTTAAATTTAGAACAGTAACAAAAAAAAGGGAGTTTTTCAAAATTAAAATATTAGATGAAACATAACAAAAACAGATTATAAAAATGCGGATTAAAAATAGATTAAAATGCAATTGATTTTCTTATTCTAATGCAGCGTCACTTATCCTAGATTACGAAATTAATTCGAAATTAACCAACTAAGCGAAGATAAATCCCAAATTATATTCTAATCCAAAATTAATCAACTAAGCGAAGATTAATCTCAAATTAGCTTTAACCCTTGTTCCAATATGAAATTAACCAACTAAGCGAAGATTAATCCCAAATTTTCCATAACCCTTATTCCAACATGAAATTAACCAACTAAGCGAAGATTAACCCCAAATTATCCTTATACAATTAAGCATTGCATACATCACATAATCTCATATCTAACATAGAATTAAGCAAACTGTGATATAAGTTTCAGTTTATTAAGCATAAACAGATTATAATTCAATACTGAGATTAGAAGATGAAGAGTTAAGAGAACAAACAAAATGAAATTGAAGAACAAAACCTCAAATATCTACTTGCATTCTACTCAGAAAATCAATACAAAGATTTAGCTATCCATGGAAAGTTGAAAACACAATAGAAGAAACATAATTAAAATCGAAACAAGAATTTAAAAATAATGACAGAAGAGTAAACAAACTTGAATATAAATTGCAGAAGATGAAAGACGGAAGTGTGGTGGCTGCGTAGTCCTTGTGTGATGTCTCTTTTTCGTGTGATGTGCCTCTCTTATATAAATAACCCTAACCCTAATCTTAATCGAGGTTTGGGCTCAACTAGTCCATGAAACACATCATAAATTGGCTTCAGTGCAGGTCCATGAACTTCAAACACGTGCAGTATTTTCAATACTTATCCAAATTAAGCGATTTTGATCTCCTTTGAAATTCTTTTGAGATAGCTTTAAAACGCCACTGTTTTTACTATTTTCGGAGCTCTAATGAATTTAGGAGACTTAAATTACTGAAGCATGTCCATTGGGCCGGCCTGGTGCGCTTGACCCGTTTTGGATAATTTATGTAAAATCCAATTTAGCTCCGAATTGAATGATTTTGGATCCTGTAGAAAGCTCAATGTGTCTAGTTTATAATTATTTTAGAATCATGTTATTTGGAGATCTGTAGAAAAAATGATAAATAAAACAATAAACTAATGTCAGTACCCGTATAAAATAAAATATGACATTTGGCCCAATTTTTCAAGTCCAAAATTACTTTAAACTGTCCTAAAATTAATAATGAGTAAAAATTAGATCAAATAGATTCAAATTAATTAAAATCTAAATTATTGGCCCAATGAAGCCCAATCAATGAAAATGCACTAATAATAGACAATTAAACACAATGCACCAATTAAGATAAGTATATAAAGATAAGAAAATGCGGGAAAATAATGACTCATCAAATTCCCCCACACTTAGCCTTTTGCACTCCCGGGCAAAATCAAGAAGCAAAGCAAGGAGTAATTTCAAAGACATCGAAGAGAGTGACATAACAAAAAGGAGCAAGAACAAGAAGACACACAAAACACAAACAAATTGACACAATCCTTAATGAATCCTGGGAAAAGAAAGGAGTAGACAACATCCTACACACAAAGAGTCAGAGGAACCAGATACTCATGGAAATCATCCAAGCATTTCAAAACCTGGCAAGAGGTCAATCAGGTCAAAAGGTGAATCAAAGTGACAAAACCTCACAAGATTGCACTGTATCTCTCATGTGTCTAGGCTACTGTATACTCTCAAAATACTCAAGAAAAGCAAACAACAGATAGACTTGGCAAGCCTCTAAACTCAACACCCAACGCACATGCACAAAAAGATCAAAAGGTCTTTTTAGGTTGTAATGGGGGTAGGGACAAGGTAGAGGATATCATATGGGATAAGTAGCTGTGAACCAGAGGAACTAGAGGAGCAATGGGGAATAAGAAAAAAAATAAGCACAAGATGCATGCCCAAAAACCTCTAACAAACCTCTAATATCAAACCTCCTCTATTGTCTTTTGCCTCAACCACAACTTTCCTTTCTTCTTCTTTATTTATTTATTTTTTTTTTTCTCTTTTTTTTTTTTTAACTATATGAAATACACTGAAAGGAAAATACAAAAATTGTACAGCAGAGATAACCAACTAGCCAGTACATCATCCAATGAAATACAAAATGCATCCCCACACTTATTCAATAACTTATTCCCAAAACAATTCCAAAGCTCCAAAAATCCCTAAGGTTAAGGTAATCATGGTTTTTCACTTAAGGCTTTTAATGAGCTTCAAAAGAAATAAAGGGAAACATAGGCTCAAAGGGGCTATCAAAGGAATTAATTCAAGGTAGGCTCATTTGGCTAGAGGCTAATTAGAACAAAAATGCCTTAATCATCTCCAAACATGCATGTGAATCAAGAAGTATCAATCAGAGTCAAGCCAAGGCTACTGCGCAAGCAATCAAGAGGCATAACACTCAAGAAAGAAAGGTAGTGGCTCAATTCCTCACAAAGGGTAAGATTGTCACCTTCAATTCAACCTCTCAAACATCGTAACCAACTTGACAAGCAGAGAAAACAGGGATTTCAATCCAAAAAGCATAAAGCAACTCCTATCTAAGAGTGAAGAAAGTACCCAAAACCTAAACAAAACCCAGAGATCCAAAAGAAACATGCAAATTGTACACAAAACACGAACCTGAAACACAAAGAAAACTAAAAATCCTAAACAAAGAAAATAAAGAACAGTCTCCCCCACACTTAAACTACAAATTGTCCCAATGTAGCATAACATCAAATCAAGCAATCAAATCACCAATTGGACAAGTGCAGTAAAAGTAAAGAGAAGGAAAAAGAGAACTCCCTAAGTCATGGTGGAAGGTAAGTGGGATCAATCAGGGATATCTCCTCCACAACTACATCCACTAGAGAAGGATTGCTGAGGAATGGTTTCAGTCGATGCCCATTAACCTTGAAGCTATTTTCTGTGGATTCACTTTTAATTTCAACTGCACCATAAGGATAAACATTAGTAACAATAAAAGGTCCAATCCACTTTGAACGCAACTTACCACCCATGAGACCCAATCTGGAATTGTACAATAGCACTTGCTGACCAACAAAGAACTCCTTCCTAGCTATGGAGCTATCATGAAATCTCTTAATTTTCTCTTTGTAGAACATGGAGTTCTCATAAGCTTCCAAACGAATCTCATCCAATTCATTTATCTGTAGCTTCCTTTCCTCTCCAGCTTCATTAAGTGAGAAGTTGCATGATTTCACAGCCCAATATGCTCGGTGCTCTATCTCCACTGGTAGGTGGCATGGCTTACCAAAGACAACCCGATAGGGAGACATCCCTATAGGTGCCTTGTAAGCAGTCCTATGCATGCATGTGGATGGGCTGATACCAGGAATGTCCGCCAGGGTCCAGCCGATGGCTTTCTTATGCCTTTTCAGAACATGCAATAGTTTCTCCTCTTGAACAGCATCAAGGGAGGTGGAAATGATCACTGGAAACTTCTCATCATCCTCCAAATAAGCGTACTTGAGGTTTTCTGGTAAAGTCTTTAGTTCTGGAGTGGGTGCTGGCTGAACAGAAGGAACCTCGACCTGCAAGTCAGATTCATGTATACTCCTTGCAACATGGTTAGTGCATTCTGACTCTAAAGAACTTATATCCATAGGAGGTACAACACCCAAAACATCAGACATATGATCAGATTTAAATTCAGAATATAACTCAGGATTAGAATGAAGATCAATGTCAATATCAAAATCAGATTCGGATTCGGTGCATGCAAAGGAAGTATACAGATCATAAAGAAAACAATGTTTCCTAGCATGTAAGGAATGAAAATCAGAAACATACTCATCAATAACATCATCAATGATCTCAACACGAAAAACAGAATGACACTCAGATGTATGTTTCATGGCATCCAGAATATTAAAATGGACAATAATATCACCAAATTCCATGGACAACGTACCATCATACACATCAATCTTGGTTCGGGCTGTTTTCAAAAATGGTCTGCCTAAAATGATTGGGACAGATCCATGGGAGAATCCCTCCTCCATATCAAGCACATAGAAATCAGCAGGAAAAATGAGTTCACCAACCCGAACTAAGACATCCTCAATGAAACCTGTAGGGTGGGCTACACTCCTATTTGCCAGTTGTATCACCACACCCGTAGGTTGCAGAGGTCCAAGAGATAAAGAATTAAAAATGGACAAAGGCATAACATTAATTGAACCACCCAAATCAAGCATGGCATTCTCAAATTTATTATTGCCAATAATACAAGGTATGCGAGAATGTACCGGGTCCTTACATTTCTCAGGAATGTAAGGAAGCATTTACCTATCAAAGCGAGACACATTTCGCCTATACCGATTATCTCACCGCCCTTCATCTTCCTCTTGTGGGTGCACATCTCCTTCAAGAATTTAGCATATCCGGGAATTTGCTTGATGGCATCAAGAAGAGGTATGTTCACCTCAACTTTTCCGAAGGTCTCCAGAATCTCTTTATCGACCTCGTCCATCTTTTTGCTTGGAATTGCTTTGGGAGGGAATGGAAGAGGGATAGGAGGTCATTGCGGTTCGAAGCCGGGGCTGGAAGAAGGTCCATCTATATGCAATTTTTGACTACCAACTAGTTGCTCAGGTGCAGGAACCGAGGCGGCTACGAGATAAGGGTGGAGGTGTTGTAGTGGGAATGTCAATCTGTTTCCTTGACCTCAATGTGATGGCACTCACATTCTTAGTATTAACCACAGTCTGTGCAAGGAGCTTGTCTGAATTTTGATTTTGCAATTGATTCACAGCAGTAGCTAGTTGACCAATCTGGTTGGTTAAACTCTGAATGGAGGCATCATTTTTCTGTTGGTATTGTATGTTCATCTCAGCCATTTGTTTAACCAATTCCTCTAATGAAGGTGAAGAAGGTTGAGGAGATGGTGCTTCATTTTGCTGCCTCGATATTGTTGTTGCATTGGTGGAGGCACATAAGGTCTGCTTGGACCAGCGAGAATTCGAAATGGTGGTGGTGGCAAAGGATTCTGCTGTTGTTGGTGTTGCTGATTGGACCATCTCAGATTTGGGTGATTCCTCCACCCTGGATTGTATCTATTGCTTGAGAGGTCAGAATTATGTTGTTGGTCCGGAGCCCTATTATTGAAAATGTTTGCTGCATAAGCTTGTGGAGCTCCAGAACCTGTAGACTCATGCAATAATTGGCAGCAATTAGTGGGATGCTCAATTGAAGTACAAATGCCACAAACCCTTGCAGGTGGTGCAGGTCTTCGATTTGCGAGCAAGTTGGGAGACTAGGGTGGTGAGGGCATCAATCTTACTTTCTAGCTTCTTCTCCACTAAATATGATGAACCCACATCATGTACACCCCTAAGGACTATGGCATCACTCCTCATGTTAAATTGCTGGGAATTGGATGCCATCTTCTCAATTAAATCTCTAGCAGCAGCAGGTGTCATGTCTCCTAAAGCTCCTCCACTAGCTGCATCTATCATACTCCTATCCATTGTGTTCATCCCCTCATAAAAGTACTGCAGCAGTAGCTGTTCTGATATTTGGTGGTGAGGGCAACTTGCACAAAGTCTCTTGAACCTCTCCCAATACTCGTATAAGCTCTCTCCCATCTGTTGCCTGATACCTGATATATCCTTCCTGATGGCAGTGGTCCTAGAAGCAGGGAAAAATTTCTCTAGAAAGACTCTCTTCAGATCATCCCAGCTCGTTATAGGACTAGGAGCTAAGTAGTACAACCAGTCTTTGGCAAGATCCTCCAAAGAGAAAGGAAAAGCCTTCAGGTATATGTGATCTTCAGGAACATTTTGTGGCTTCATGGTGGAGCAGACTATATGGAACTCCTTGAGATGCTTGTATGGATCCTCACCTGCACGACCATGAAACTTGGGCAACAAATGGATTAGTCCAATTTTAAGCACAAATGGTACATCCTCTTCAGGGTATTGGATACATAAATTTGCATAAGTGAAATCAGGTGCAGCCATCTCCCTGAGAGTCCTCTCACGAGGTCCAATAGGTTGATCACCCATGTTATTAGTTTGGAAATTATCAAAAGAAGGTATATTAGGTGCAGTACTATCACTATGACTATTTAATGGTTCAGACTCAAGAGATGAATTCCTAGAATGTCTAACTAATCTATGAAAGGTTATATCTATCTCGGGATCAAAAGGTTGTAAAAGGTCAGGATTGCTCCTAGTCATGCACTATATTCAACAATTCATGTATTTCCCAAGAGTTAAAAAAAAATTCCTAAAAAAAATCAGTTGTTTACTTGAAAGACAACGGTAGACCGTGAATAAGTACACCAGGTAGGTTCCCAGGAAAGAGAGGTGGGTCACTAATGGACACGCTTAAATACCAAATCTTTCCTAGCCAGAACCCTCCTAGACATGCACTCTCACACTACCAAGCTATATCTAGAGTTTCCTATGAGAATGGAAATTATAATTTTTTTTTATAAAGCTAGAAAAACAAATTAAGGATGAAATTGTTTTTTTTTTTGAATTATTATTTATAATTATATATATATATATATATATATATATATATATATATTTTTAACCCAAAAGAGTTTTAGAACACAGTGAGCTATCAAAATAGTACTAAGAGAAGTAAGAATTTTAAATTAAATAGAAAATCAAATAAAATATCCAAATAACTGAAAATCAAATAAAATATTCAAATAACTGAAAATCAAATATTAAATAACTAAAAATCAAATAAAATATTTAAATAACTGCAAATCAAATAAAATATTCAAATAACTAAAAATCAAATAAAATATTTAAATAACTGCAAATCAAATAAAATATTTAAATAACTACAAATCAAATAAAATATCTTAATAATACCAAATCAAATAAAATATTTAAATAACTAAAATAAAATATTCAAATAACTAACAATCCAATAAAATATTTAAATAACTGAAAATCAAATAAAATATTAAAAACTAACAATCAAATAAAATATTTAAATAACTAAAAATAAAATATCCAAATAACGACAAATCAAATAAAATATTCAAATGACAAGCAATCAAATAAAATATCCAAATCAAATAAAATATTTAAATAACTGAAAATCAAATAAAATATTTAAATAACTAAAAAATAAAATAAAAACAAAAAAATGAAAACAGAAACAGAAAATAAAAATTGAAAACCTAGACAAAAATCTTGGTCCCGACAACAGCGCCAAATTTGATTGATGTCGTACTCAGTCAAATAATTAAAACAAATAAATGTAGTACTAGGAAGCTTTCCTAGGTCGTCTCCCAAAGACCACAAATTTCTATCAAAGTTTATCAATTTTTAAATTTAGAACAGTAACAAAAAAAAGGGAGTTTTTCAAAATTAAAATATTAGATGAAACATAACAAAAATAGATTATAAAAATGCGGATTAAAAACAGATTAAAATGCAATTGATTTTCTGATTCTAATGCAGCGTCACTTATCCTAGATTACGAAATTAATTCGAAATTAACCAACTAAGCGAAGATAAATCCCAAATTATATTCTAATCCAAAATTAATCAACTAAGCGAAGATTAATCTCAAATTAGCTTTAACCCTTGTTCCAATATGAAATTAACCAACTAAGCGAAGATTAATCTCAAATTTTCCTTAACCCTTATTCCAACATGAAATTAACCAACTAAGCGAAGATTAACCCCAAATTATCCTTATACAATTAAGCATTGCATACATCACATAATCTCATATCTAACACAGAATTAAGCAAACTGTGATATAAGTTTCAGTTTATTAAGCATAAACAGATTATAATTCAATACTGAGATTAGAAGATGAAGAGTTAAGAGAACAAACAAAATGAAATTGAAGAACAAAACCTCAAAGATCTACTTGCATTCTTCTCAGAAAATCAATACAAAGATTTAGCTATCCATGGAAAGTTGAAAACACAATAGAAGAAACATAATTAAAATCGAAACAAGAATTTAAAAATAATGACAGAAGAGTAAACAAACTTGAATATAAATTGCAAAAGATGAAAGACGGAAGTGTGGTGGCTGCGTAGTCCTTGTGTGATGTCTCTTTTTCGTGTGATGTGCCTCTCTTATATAAATAACCCTAACCCTAATCTTAATCGAGGTTTGGGCTCAACTAGTCCATGAAACACATCATAAATTGGCTTCAGTGCAGGTCCATGAACTTCAAACACATGCAGTATTTTCAATACTTATCCAAATTAAGCGATTTTTGTCTCCTTTGAAAGTATTTTGAGATAGCTTTAAAACTCCACTGTTTTTACTATTTTCGTAGCTCTAATGAATTTAGGAGACTTAAATTACTGAAGCATGTCCATTGGGCCGGCCTGGTGCGCTTGACCCGTTTTGGATAATTTATGTAAAATCCAATTTAGCTCCGAATTGAATGATTTTGGATCCTGTAGAAAGCTCAATGTGTCTAGTTTATAATTATTTTAGAATCATGTTATTTGGAGATCTGTAGAAAAAATGATAAATAAAACAATAAACTAATGTCAGTACCCGTATAAAATAAAATATGACATTTGGCCCAAATTTTCAAGTCCAAAATTACTTTAAACTGTCCTAAAATTAATAATGAGTAAAAATTAGATCAAATAGATTCAAATTAATTAAAATCTAAATTATTGACCCAATGAAGCCCAATCAATGAAAATGCACTAATAATAGACAATTAAACACAATGCACCAATTAAGATAAGTATATAAAGATAAGAAAATGCGGGAAAATAATGACTCATCAGTCCCACTAGTACATTTTCTATCTATTTTGCATCCACCATAATCAGCATCAGAATAACCTATTAAACTAGTACAAGCTTCAGATGGATACCATAAACCAAAACCAGTAGTTCCTTTTAAATATTTTAAAATTCTTTTTACTGCAGTTAAGTGAGATTCTTTTGGCCATGCTTGAAATCTAGCACACACACAAACAAAATGCATAATATCAGGTCTACTTGTAGTTAAGTACAATAGTGAACCTATCATACTTCTATACATGGATTGATTAATTTCCAAACCTGATTCGTCCTTGTCTAAATAGCATGAAGTTCCCATGGGTGTGTTAGCTTCCTTTGAAGTGTCCATTCCAAACTTCTTGAGAATGTCTTTGTAGTATTTGGTTTGAGAGACAAAAATGTCATCTTTATGTTGCTTGATTTGAAGTCCAAGGAAGAATGTTAATTCTCCCATCATAGACATTTCAAACTCTCCCTGCATTATCTTAGAAAATTCTACACACAAAGAATTATCAGTTGATCCAAAAATGATATCATCAACATATACTTGAACTAATAAGATATGTTCTATTACTTTCTTTATAAACAAAGTAGAATCAATTTTTCCTCTAGAAAAATCATTTGAAGTTAGAAAGTTACTTAATCTTTCATACCAAGACCTAGGAGCTTGTTTCAAACCATATAATGCTTTCTTCAATTTAAAAATATGATTAGGATAACTAAAATCTTCAAATCCAAGGGGTTGCTCCACATAAACTTCTTCTTTAATAAACCCATTCAAAAATGCACTTTTAACATCCATTTGATATAATTTAAATTTCATCAGTGATGCATAAGCAAGAAGTAGGCGTATAGCCTCTAACCTGGCAACAGGAGCATAAGTTTCATCATAATCAATACCTTCCTCCTAACAGTAACCTTTGGCAACAAGTCTGGTTTTATTCTTTGTTATATTTCCATCTTCATCAAGTTTGTTTCTAAATACCCATTTAGTTCCAATTACTTGATGTGATTCTTCTCTTGGGATTAATTCCCAGACTTGTTTCCTTTCAAATTGATTAAGTTCCTCTTGCATAGTTATGCACCATTGGTCATCTTTAAGTGCTTCCTCAACATTTTTGGGTTCTATCTGTGACACAAAAGCTACAGACATGCAGAAATTAGTCATATTTCTAGTTCTTACCCCTTTTGAGATATCACCAATAATATTGTCCATTGAAAGTCCTCTTGGTGATTGCCATTCTTTTGCTAATTCAGGTGTTTGAGAAGACTCATTTTCTTCCAAATACAATTCATCAAGAGCCTCTCTTATGTATTCATCATCACCTGCAAGTTCTTTAATTGACTCAAGAGGATTTCCCCCAAGGTCTACAATTTCATCAAAGGTAACATGTATAGATTCTTCAACATTTAAGGTTCTTCTATTAAACACTCTATATGCTTTGCTAGTTAGTGAATAACCTAAGAAAATGCCCTCATCGGCTTTTGAGTCAAATTTTCCTAAGTTATCCTTTCCATTATTTAATACAAAGCATTTACATCCAAATATTTTCAAATGAGCAACATTAGGCTTTCTACCATTTAACAATTCATAGGGAGTTGATTTTATAATTGGCCTAATGAGCATTCTATTCAAAACATAACATGCAGTACTTACCGCATCAGCCCAAAAATATTTAGGAACATTTGATTCATTTAGCATTGTTCTAGCAAGTTCCTCTAGTGACCTATTTTTCCTTTCAACTACACCATTTTGTTGGGGAGTCCTAGGAGCAGAAAAATTATGTAATATTCCATTTTCCTCACAATAATTTTCAAACCTTTCATTTTGGAACTCACCACCATGGTCACTTCTTAAAAATTTAATTCTTAAGTCTTTCTCATTTTGAATTTGCTTTGCAAACTTTCTAAAGACCTTAAAAGCTTCACTTTTCAATGTTAAGAAAAATGTCCAAGTATATCTAGAAAAGTCATCAACAATCACAAGACCATAATAATTTCCACCAAAGCTTTTTATCCTAGAAGGACCAAATAAGTCTAAATGTAATAATTCTAAAGGTTTTGATGTGGAAATGACATTCTTTGATTTAAATGATGATTTTACTTGTTTACCTTTTTGACATGCATCACATAACCTATCTTTTTCAAATTTTAACTTAGGCAAACCAATAACTAAGTCTTTTGAAATCAATTTGTTTAAATGATGCATATTTATATGAGCCGCTCTCTTATGCCATAACCATGGGTTTTCTTCCTTAGCAACTAAGCATGTTATACTACTAGTATCATGTATACAATCCAAATCAATCAAGTATGTGTTATTATGCCTAATGCCTTTCAATGCTACTTTTTCGGAATCTATCAAATGTATGGTACAAAACTTACTTTCAAAGATTACCTTAAATCCTTTATCACATAGTTGACTTATGCTAAGGAGATTATGCTTTAGCCCATCAACAAGAAGCACATCCTTAATCTCCAAAGTGTTTGCACCACCTATATTTCCAATTCCAAGAATCTTTCCTTTGTTGTTGTCCCCATAAGTTACATATCCTTGTTCTTTGGCTTTGAAACTCACAAATTTCGTTTTGTCTCCAGTCATATGTTTAGAGCATCCACTATCAAGATACCACATAGACTTCTTTGATTTGGAAGTTTCCTACAAAACAAGAACATAGTAAACTTAGGTTCCCATAACTTTTGGGTCCTTGGGGTTAGAGACAAACAAGTCATTTAACAATAGGAACCCAAATGTATTTTCATTTAGGAACACCAAAATGTTTGATTTTACATCTATTTGAAGTATGACCATTTTTCATACAATAAAAACATGCTTTAGATGTAGCTTTTGAATATGAGACATTTCTAACAATAGATACTCTAGTTCATTTTTCAACCCATACTCTTCTATTTTTCATTTTAGGATTTTTAAAGGAACTTGATGGTTTACTCTATTTTGAGCTATAACAACTTTATCTTTATTATTATTACTTAATTCCTTTTCGGCTTTATCAAGCAAATGATTAAGTATATCAATGTCATATTCATACTCTTTACAAGATGCACATGCTATATTCTTATCATCATTCTCATCTATGCATACAATTTTCGTTTCTAAGGTTTCCTTTTCCTCTAAACATGCAATTTTCATTTTTAAGGACTCCACATCCTTTTCGGATCTACTTAAACTCTTTTTCACAGCTTTGTATTCATTTTTCAAGTCCTTAAAGGCACTAAACAATTCATTATATGCATTTTGCAGTTCATCAAAATTATTTTCATCATCACTTGAAGATGAGTCAGAATCACTTACCTCAAAATCGGAAGATATATTGTCATTTGCCATTAAGCAAATATTGGCTTCAATTTTTGAGTCACTTGACTCCGAACTCGAATCACTATTGTCCCAAGCAATGTAGGCTTTCTTCTTGAAGAACTTTTTGCCTTTATTATCTTCATTTTTCTTATTTGGACATTCGGTCTTCACATGTCCTGTTTCACCACAACCATAGCATTTGATATTTATGGAAGTATTTTCTCTTACCTTTCCTTTACCTTTAAATGGATGCCTTCCTTTGGCTTTCATGAATTTTGTAAACTTCTTTATCATAAGACTCAATTCTTCTTCTTCATTCTCCGAGTCTTCTTCTTCCTTTTTACTCTTACCTTTGGAAATTTCAGTTTTGAAGGCTAAGTTCCTCTTTTGATGTTGTCCTTCCTCATCATTTAGCCTTCCTAGATCAAGCTCATCCTCTCTCAACTTTCCAAAGAGCGCCGCCATAGACATTGTGGCAAGGTTTTGTGACTCCGAGATGGCCGTCACCTTAGGTTGCCATTTCCTATCAAAGGATTTCAATATTTTCACATTTAATTCATCAACGTCAAAAATTTTACCTAACCCGGTGAGATGGTTCACATTGTGTGTGAAACACTTTTGAACGTCAAATATCGTTTCGCCTTGTTGCATTCGGAACATCTCATATTCTTGGATTAGAGAATTTTTCCATGCTCTCTTAACATCGTCGGTACCTTCGTGGGTCACTCTTAACATTTCCCACATTTCTTGAGCACTTTTACAAACAAAGATCCTGTAAAACTCATCAAGGGTTAAAGCAGATGAACTAATATTTCTAGCCCTAACGTCAAATTAAGCTTTTCTATTTTCCTCCGTTGTCCATCTAGAAAATGGTTTAGGAACGTCTACTCCGTTTTCAGAAATTTTTGGAATATAGGGACCGTTTAAAATAGCGTCCCAAACACCTCTATCAACAGACTCTAAAAAGATTTGCATTCTAACTTTCCAGAAAGGATAATTTTGACCCGCAAAAAGTAGGGGTCTGTTGATAGAAGCACCTTCGGCAAAAGTTTGATTTTGTCCGGCCATTTTCGAAAAATTTGAATGACTATCAAAGCAAGCTCTGATACCACTTGTTAGAATCGCGCAGTAGAATGTTTGCGTGAACGGACAAAAACCAAGAGGGGGGCTGAATTGGTTTCTTAACAAAAATTAGGTTTTAAAAATTTTAACCAAATTTTACCGATTAAAATGCTGTGTAAACGTAAATAGGATAAGGATAGAGTCTTACACAGAAGATTTATACTAGTTCGGATCAAAAGACCCTACGTCCAGTTGCTAATCACTCAAACAGAGGATTAACGCTGTCACTATAATCAAGTTTTTACAAACAGATAACAATGGAAAAGATAGAGTAACGAAAACACCTCTCTTGAGTCAAACAAGAGATGAAGAACAACTTTCCCTAGAGACGGCACAGCACACAATCCACCAAGAACTCCACTTAGTGATTCTTATCACTTCTAGCCCACACTAGGTTCCAAAAGCCTCTTTTTCCTCCAACAAATAGTTCTCTGGCAATCACAGCTCTCAACTTTTGTTTGAAAAAGGTTGTTCAATTTTCTGAGAGTCTTAGAGAACCTTAAGTAGATGAATTAGGGTTTGGGAATTGGGGATTTTCGAAACTTGGTGTATTGGGATTAGGCTTTTCGAAAATAGGTTTAATTTGAAGTTAAAAATGCAAATCTGACTGAAATAATTGATTATCTCAAGTGTTAATCGATTATTACAGAGCCAAAATCAACAGGAATCCACAATGCACTGCTTTAATCGATTATTAACCCTGTTAATTGATTAACAGGCTTGTTAATCAATTAATAGGAGTGATTATGATTATGTTGTATGATTATGTTATGTAATCAATCAAATGCAACAAACAAATTCACACACAATTCACTCATCCGCGAATAATAGGACGATGTTTATTGTCACGAGGTAGGGGTATCCTGCATAAGAGTGCATATTCAGGGTAGTTCTAAATTTCCTCACCAAGGTCAGGCCCCCAAGGTGCCCCCATTATAGGGTCCCCACTCTCCCAGCCTTCAGACCATGCATGGCACTAGGGCCTTGTTAGTCTTTGGCCCAAAAAAGGAAGGTTATCACCTTGAGTGGTGGTTTCCGACCATATCGGTGGACTCATAACCCTCACTACGGGAATTCGTACAATGCCACTCACTCCTTAAGGATATCCCACTTGCCCCCGGGTATAGGGGGAACTATTGTGTGCAAGGATTTTTGTACAGTTGTATTTCAAACAATTCACATAAAATAAACATACAATAGTTATTAAAGTCAACCAATAAAACATTTTATAAAACGAGGAAGGGTAAAGGCGCAATTTTAAGTTTTATTTCTTAAACTAGTCCATCACTAAATGGGATCAACTCTCTAGCTTCCCCAGTGAAGTCGCCATCTATCACCGCCATCAAAAGAGGCGGTCGGAGCGACGCGATGGTTTTGTTTGACTCGCGTTTTTTAAAGTATGGTTCAACGCCTTTAGGTTGTCCAATAACCGGGTTGGACCTAAGGCCGAGGTTTTCGAAAGGTTCGAGGAGTCGCCACCAATGTTTTTACCAAAAACATTGGAAAAGGAAAAAGAAGGCAGTGGTTTTTTAAAGAAAAACCAACTTTGGTCATTACAACCAGAGTTAGGTAAGGGAGTTAGTTACGTGTAGGGAAGGTATTAGCTTCCCTACGACGCCCCTTTCGGATTCGCTATGATGGACTATTTTTTATAAAGAAATAATAACTATAAAATTACGCTTTTACCCTTATTTATTCATTGCGGAAATTAAGTTATCGACTACATGACCCTAAATGACTAATGCACAATGATATTATCTAAAAAGCAATAAAATAAAGAAAGTAATATGGAGGAACCTTCGAAGCAAGATTTTTATAATATGTTCTTGAAAGGGGGCGCTTTTTGGCAATCCCCACGCTCTACAATGATGATCGCTCTTTCTCGTAACACTCTAGAACGCTTTCTAAGAACTCTGGAAATGCTTCAGAGGGGTTCTAGGAGAATAATTTGAGAATAGTACAGTAGGGAAAATTGTAGAAGTGTGTGAAAAGAGTGAGAAAGTTCCCCCTTTTTATAGGAATTTGCACCTGTTAGGTCGGGACCGCCGTCTCGCCAAACAGGACAGCAGTCTCGCCAAACGAGACGGCGGTCTCAACCCTTTGGGTGGAATTTCTTATTTTTCTTGTACAAAAATCTTTCCTATTTTAATATGGGGCCTATTATTGATCAATCCTAGGGACCTTTTAGGTCTTGCCTATCTTCGAACGGAAGTCTTCTGCTCTTTATTTTGAGGTCGAACAATATTTGGGGTCTACACTTAGATTGGAGTTGAGATACTAGAGTTTGTCATTAGTCTCTTCAAGGTGTGTGGAGATCTTGTCTATCTTCTAGTCTATCCGTTGCAGGATAGAGTTTTGGGCTCTAGCATTCTCTGTTTTCCAGTTAAGTACTTCCTCAGTCTGGCTTAAGGGTTTAGGCTTTCCATCAAAGTTGATTTCTTATCTGACTATGCGTGGTTTAGTCATTGTTTTGGATATGGGATCAACATTCTTCTTAAGAGGAGAAAAATCTTCCTTGTAAGCCATAAGGTTGATCATCATGCACGAGATGAAAGGAGCAATAAGAGGTGGCTTGGCAAAGGTTCTGCACCTTTCCTGTTTTCGAGAGAGGATAAGTCTTTCCTCTCTAAGGATCTCAGTGCATCGCCAATATTTTTAAGAGGAATCTGGTCTCTCTTGGCGATGGAGTCCTATCTAGTGACCTTTTTCTTGTTCCTCATCACTGGTGTTTCCAGTGTCATCGCAACATTCACAGTCATAATCACACATATCTGGGTTAGCGTCCCAGATGAAGTGTCCTCTAATCTTATTAGTGAAGATAGGTTTGCCGTCAAGGTATACGCTGGCAATAGAAATCTTGCCCTCTTTGGTGACCGGCGATATCGTCATGGATTGAAAGATTGAGGTGCTTGAACTGAGAACATCTTCAGGTTTTTTGAAGATGGTCTTGATCGTGCCGTCTACAAATCTTCTGAAGGTTGCCTCTTTGAATTGGATAGGTTTCTGGTTGACATGGAGCTTCTCATCCACTACATCGGAATCAGCTTCTGCAACTCTTGTTGAAAGATGTTTCTGAGGAACTGAACCATGCAGGGTGTCTCATCTTGGTTGTTAGCCAAGATGAATTGTGCTACGTCTTTACAGGATGGTAGTGCAAGATTTATCGCATGATCTTGCAACCTATAAATAATCTGATGGTGGAGGGTGGCTGATAGTGCATCAACTACCTGCTCAGCTCCAATGATCTAGATCTGAACTTTTAATATCTGAGAGATGGTGGGATCTTTCAGGCTAACCTTAAAGTTGGGAAAGATGGTCAGGGCTACACTCTCGGCAGTAGTCAGAACAGTGCCGATAACAACATGTTCATAATGGAGGTAGCTAGAGTCTAAGAGAGAGACTCTTGCTGAGACGGGTAGTCCCCGTCTTCCATGGAGGAAAATGAATAACCTTATCGCTCCATAGTGGAGATGAGTGTATCATTCGCTTGGCCAATGTCTTATTAGATCCTTGGGAATATCAATGTTGATGTACTGTTCTTTTGTGGTGGAGGCAAGGGCACACTGGTCCATCCTGGAGGATTGGACATACTCCTTGACTTGAAGTCTCTTGGTAAAGATAAGTCGAGAAATAGATCTAAGAGGGGATCTTTGTCTCCTAAAAATATTATAAGGACTCAAAAGAGGACTGTACGTTTCAGAGATCTGAGCATCTTCTGGGACATAGGAATATTCTATAAGATTTTTCTATCTTAGAGGAAAGGATTTTCAAGATGTTCTTAGGAAGAGAAAGAGTGGAGTTTAATAAGACGAGACCGGAGTCGGTTGATGGTGTTTGGTTATTCATGTCTAAAGGTTTCTCTTACTCTCCTTCCACTTATATTTTTTACTATCATACCCCCTTCTGAAAAATGGTTAGGCTCTGATATCATTTCGAACAGAGACCCCTACTTATCTAGATGATATGAACTTCATCGGGCATAACGACACCATCCTTTAGCTAAAAACCCACTTAAGTTTATTTTTCTTATACGAAGAACGCTTTGCAGTAAAACGGTTAACCTTTTAGACATGTAATTTTTTTATTAAATAATCTCAAATTAATATAAATAAACATTCATTTTTTTCTCAAATTTATTTCCTCATTCTGACTCTATCTAAACACAAATTTATCATGACTTTTCAATAATGAAATAAATAAAAATGGTTATTGACCACTATAAACAAATTCGAATGATACGTATATTTATAATTTTGGTCATTTTATCTTAAACTAAAATTGAATATTTATATTTATATTTATATTAAATATAATTATATATGTATATAGTTATAAAGAAAATGTATGTATTTATATTCATTTACGTGATTTGATTTATCATATTGGAATAATAATTTAATTAAATGTATTGTTTTATAGTATATTTTTAATATATTAAAATAAAACATCGTGTTATATATTATTAAATTTTGTAATTAAATTATATTATATAAAAATGAAAATGATGAACGGTTTTGATTTTGAGAAACTATACCGTAAAATAAAAAAATTATATATATTGTAAAAAATTATGTGATTATTAATTTATGTTTATTAAATAATAAAATTTATTTATTTAACAAAAGATAAAAGAAATTATAATGACATTAGAAACGGTTAAATAAATTATATAGTGATGTATAATATAAATGTAACATCTTCATAGCTATAATGTATAATATAAATATAACATCCTCATAACTATAAATAATATATATATATATATATATATATATATATATATATATATATATATATGATTGAGATACACATAGTAATTAAAAATATAAATTCCTTATACATAGGAAAATATATTGATACATATTTATCACTTTAAAGTAAATAAAATATAAATTTATACTACTCTTAACTCTATACCTATTTCTGTTGGGGTCTATCACCTGAAAAATTTACTCCTATATAAACACATGATCACATGATCATCATAGTTAAAAACACATACAAAACACACAGGGTAAGTTAATAATTCAATTTAAGTATGTAAGATTCAAATGTGAGATAAACACAACATAATTCAACTTCAAGTTTTCATATATCACATCACACGTCCATACAGGCTCATATTTTCAACATTCTCATATGAATAAATAAATCAAATACCACAACCATACAACAAATCAAGTGTCTAACATCTTATCAAGTAAGCTACATCTCATCATATACTGAATTTCACAATCATAGACACTTGACTCTATTTTCGGAACACTCTCATGCATTGAATTAGACTCAAAGATTTGCACCTGCCTCACTACCTTCCCTAAGTGGATATCCAACATAGGTATTGTCGCCACTGTCAAAAGAGGCACTCGGAGCGACGTGATGGTTTCGTTCGACTCGCATTTTTTAAAGTGATGTTACAACGCCTTTAGGTTGTTCGATAACCGAGTTGGACCTAAAGGTGAGGTTTTCGAAGGGTTCGAGGAGTCGCACCAATGTTTTTACCAGAAACATTGGAAAAGGAAGAAAAAAGAAGGCATTGGTTTAGAAAAACCAACTTTGGCCATTACAACCAAAGTCGGGTAAGGGAGTTAGTTACGTGTAGGGAAGGTATTAGCTTCCCTACGACGCCCCTTTCAGGTTCTCTATGATGGACTGTTTATATAAAGAAATAAAAACTATAAATTGCGCTTTTACCCTTTATTTATTTATTGTGAAAATTAAAATATTGATTACATGGCCCTAAATGATTAAAACACAACAATACTATCTAAAAAGCAATAAAGTGGAGAAGAGAGTGTATAGCAACCTTCGAAGCAAGCTTTTATATGAATTCTTTGAAATAGGGTGCTTTTTGGCAATCCCCTGCTCTACAATGTTGGTCGCTCTTCCTC
This sequence comes from Sphenostylis stenocarpa, assembly GCA_963425845.1. Taxonomy (NCBI): domain Eukaryota; kingdom Viridiplantae; phylum Streptophyta; class Magnoliopsida; order Fabales; family Fabaceae; genus Sphenostylis; species Sphenostylis stenocarpa. The sequence goes on from OY731406.1 coordinate 26,513,552, forward strand.
GCAACACTACAGAACGCTATCTAAGAATACTAAGAAACTCTAGAAATGCTTCAGAGGGATCCTAGGAGAATAATTCGAAGAAAGTGTAGAAGGGAAAGTGGAAGAATGTTGTCCAAAGGGTGAGGAAGTCCCCCCCTTTTATAGAAATTTGCGTCTGTCAGGTCGGGACCGTCGTCTCGCCTGACAAGGTCGAGACCACCATCTCGCCAAATGGTACGGTGGTCTTGCCTTCGGCAAGTGGCGAGACGGCCATCTCGCCAAACGAGACGGCGGTCTTGCCCTTAGCCGATGGTGAGACGGCGGTCTCGACCCTGTAGGTGGAATTTCTTATTTTTCGCATATAAAAGTCCTTCCTATTCTAGTATGGGGCCTATTGATCAATCCTAGGGACCTTTTAGGCCTTTCCCATCTTTGAACAGAAGTCTTCTGCTCTTTATTTTGAGGCCAGGAAAGATTTGAGGTCTACAGCTGTCCCCCTTCACCTAACTAGCTGACTATTGGCTCGACATGCCAAAAAGATCGGCTGGAGGGTGAAGGAGTTAACCCTCTTGCCCGGCTGTCCTTCGGATGCTCCTTCTTGTAGTAGCCGACCCTCTAGACGATAAATGTTTGTGCCTCCGGGATGCTCCTTCATGCGGTAGCCGACCCCTTTGGACAAAAAAGGTGTGAACCTCCGGGATGCTCCTTTTGCGGTAGCCGACCCCTTTGGTTGATAAATGGTAGAACCTCAGGATGCTCCTTCTTGCGGTAGCCGACCCCTCTGTTGATGAGTATGAACCTCTATCCGGTTGCTTGTAGCTTTGGGATGCTCCTTCTCACGATAGCCGACCCCTCAGCTGACAAGTGGTAGAACCTCAGGATGCTCCTTCTTGCGGTAGCCGACCCCTCAGTTGATGAGTATGAACCTCCATCCAGTTGGTGCAGTCCACTTTGTAGGATTGGTGGTGGTGGCGGCTTACTGCTCTAGCTCATGCGCCGGTTGATGAGTATGAACCCCCCCATCTGGCGTGTGCAGTCCACTTTGTAGGACTGGTGGTGGCAGCTTACTGCTCTAGCTCATGCGCCGGTTGATGAGTATGAACCCCCCATCTGGCTGGTGCAATCCACTTTGTAGGACTGGTGGTGGCGGCTTACTGCTCTACCTCATGCGCCGACTCCATGGTGACTGATTTTGCTTTGGTAAATGTTTTTTATTTTTCTGGTAAAGTCTTCCGGTGTGCCTGAGATTCTTTGATTTTTGTTTTTCCTAATAGCCATCCAACTTGTTGATTGTTGGGGATTCTTTATTTTTGAGTTTTTTGTAGTGGTCATTCGACTTTGCTAGTTGTCAGGGATTTCTGGTAATCTTGGGTAACGCCTCTAAGCAGGTGGGCGTCTTTGCTTGTCTGCCTTTTTTCTCTTTGTTGGGAGAATGATGGCTAATGTTTTGGGATTAATCTCGCCTTTTTCCGCGGTTTATTCTTTTTTCTCGTGATTTTGGATTTTGGCTTTTTTTTCGGGATAGCGCGTAAGCCTTTTTACTTTTTAGTCTCCTTTTTATTACGCTGACTTTTTCTTTTTCGGAAGAGAATAAAGACAAACAGCTTTATCCAAAAGATTTTATTTATATATATCACGAATTTGTAAAATGATTATATATACAATAATGCTCCTAAGGCGGCGGTGGGTTGGACTACGAGGCTGAAGACGGCTCAGGAGGAAGAAATTTCCAGAACATATGTCTCTAAAACTCTTCCTGGCTTCGGATCATACCGAGCACATTCTGGCTGATCGTGTACAGGCCCTGAATCATTCCCTCCTGCCTCTAGTTGATGGTCTCCAGCCGCGTCTCAAAGATGTCCTGCCTCAGGGACATCTGGTCTAGCTGCTGGCGAATGTCATCCATGTGACGGTGGATGCCAAGAAAATCATCCCCGTACTACTGCTTCTGCTGCTCGAACTCTGGGGGATCGGGAGCTCCTGCGCCGCATCCCCCTAGGACCCCTAAATATCTAGGGTCATGGCGAGCGTAGGGTGGAGGACCACCTAGGACCCTTGCCTGATAAGCATCCCCATGCTGACGAGCATGGAACCGCTGATGTACTCGGGTCGGAGGATGGAGGGAATGTCCTCCCCGCCGGTGCACCCCCATCTCTCGTCCAGCGGGGTGATGAGAGGACCCATGAGGATGGCTCCGACGGGGTGGCTCCCGAAGTCCTTCAGAGCCCTCAGGAAGAAGTAGTCGGGGTTACATCGGCGTCCATGTAGCATGCAGTGCAGCACGAAGAGGTCAGGCTGAGTAATCTTTCCCTGACTTTCCTTCCGCGCATGGATCGTCCCTGCCAGCAGCTTGTGGTAGATGCGGAGAGGAAGGCTGAGCGCCGACCCTTTCATCAGGGCCGGTAGAATCTGTGACCCGGTGAGATCCTCCCATATCTCACCGATTGTGAGGGTAATTGGCTGCTCACAGATGGCTCCCTAATATTCCAGCGTCAAGGTGTCCGTGGGCTGGTTGAAGCCCATGGTGACGTTGAACTCATCCAACGTCATCATCCAGTAGGTCCCGTTCATGTAGTACGAGACCATCCTTGCCGGAGGGACACCGGAGAATATCGTAGGCATGTCAATCATCGTGACGAAGGCGAGGAACTCCATCACAGCTTGCTTGTAGATGCGGTTCGGAGGGTCCTGGAGGAGGAAGTCTCACCCGATGTTCTGGATGTATCCCCACACATCCTCTTCCCAACCGAACTCGGTCAGGATACCGTAGTCTAATCTCAGCATGGGGTGCCAAGAGTAGCCCCTAATGTGTTCCAGCCTGGCCTAGTGCTACGGCGTGAGCTAGGTAGGATCTAGAGGAGCCTGTGGTGCGTATGCGCTCGGGCCAGGCCCCCGACCTCTCTTTCGGGGCCTAGAAGATTCTCCTTGTTGCATTTTGGGCAAAGACACTCAAAGATGTATGAGAATGTATGAGAAGATGCAGGAATGGAGTGCTTTAAACTGACCCAAAAGCCCCCTTTATATAGAAAATTTGTTTTTGGTCGGGACCGCCGCCGTCTGGGATTTGGGACGGCGGTCTCGAATTTTTAAAGTTTGAGACCGCTGTCTGGAATGTCGAGACGGCGGTCTCACCAATTGCGATGTGGCAAGACGGCCATCTCGCCAAGTGAGAAGGCGGTCTCGCTTTTCGCAAATGGCGAGACGGCGGTCTCGCCAAATGAGAAGGCAGTCTCGCTTTCAGCAAATGACAAGACGGCAGTCTCGCTAAACGAGACGACGATCTCATTAAATGAGACGACAGACTCGCTTTTTGAAGGTTTTTTTTTTAGGAAAATATAGGACCTTGTTCAAAAACATCTATGCATGCAATGTTTTCATATTTTGTGTCCTATAATGCTATTTCATTGATTTTTCAGAAGGATTAATTGGTGTGTCTTTTCAAGACGAGGTCCTACTGATGTCATTTTCTGGCTGTACTTGTTCGTACCATTCCAAACTTAATATGATCGAAGAATAATTGTTGGTTTGAGGAGCAAACTTGACATGTCGCTGCGTTTTTTCCTTCCTCTACAGATTTCAATCCTCTTGTTGATTATATGCCTCCATATTCCCCCACTAATTATCATAATATTATGATAAGGGTCAAGAGAAAAGAAGTAAGAGGATAATTTAGTCAATGGCTTGTGTTTTAGACGATCGAATTTTTATTTAAAAGGGGTTTTGTGAGAATGGATGGCCAAGGTTGGTCAGAGTGTTTAAGCTGATGTTAAACAAACGTCTTG
>OY731406.1:27118112-27190440 GCA_963425845.1 Sphenostylis stenocarpa
TTGTAGACCCCAAATCTTGCCCGGCCTCCAAATAAAGTCAGAAGGTCCCCTATTCGAAGACGGCCGGAGCCTAACAAGCCACTAGGAGAGACTATTAGGCTCCCATACCAAGATAGGAGGGTTTTTTGGCCCAAAATAAAGTTTCTCGCGTTGAAGGGGACTCCCGGGTCAAGTCTCGCTCAAGCGAGTACGTCCGTCGCTTGAGCGACAGGTGCCGCAAACAAAGGGGACTCCCGGGTCAAGTCTCGCTCAAGCGACTGGTATACTCGCTTGAGCGACGGATGCTCCAACAAGACCGGGGTCTCGTTGACTACGAAAACGAGACCGGGGTCTCGTTCACCCAGACCGGGGTCTCGTTACCAGCGAAAACGAGACGGCGGTCTCGTTGTACGAGACGGCGGTCTCGTTGCTCATGTTAAACGAGACGGCGGTCTCGTTGTACGAGATGGCGGTCTCGTTGCTTATGTTAAACGAGACGGCGGTCTCGTTGTGCGAGACGGCGGTCTCGTCCCTGTCAGACGAGAACGGCGGTCTGGACCCTGACAGCGCGAAAAACTATAAATAGGGGTCCTCCCCCCCTCATTTCCACACAGAAAAACAGTAGCTCTCCCTTCTCTCTAGATTTTCTCTCTCTAAGAATCTCTCCGAGGCATTTCCGGAGTTTCTGAGCGTCTCTAGGCATAGATCGAGCGTTCTAAATCTTCTTAAGAATCCCTCCGAGGCATTTCCGGAGTTTCTGAGAGTTGTAGAGTGAGAGGGCTGCCACAAAGCACCCTTTTTTTAAAGAATATAAGAAAGCTTGCTTCGAAGGTTCATAAACCTCTTTCTTTACTTTACCGCTTTCATTTAAATTATGCAATAGACGTTAGGGCCATGTAGTCATAAATTTAAATACCGCATAATAAAAGGGTAAAAGCGCAATTTTCTAGTTTATCAATAAAAATAAGCCGGCCTATCATAGGGAACCCGAAAGGGGCGTCGCAAAGGGACTAATACTCCCTTTGCACGTAACCAACTCCCTTACCCAACTCTGGTTCTAATGACCAAAGTTGGTTTTCGAAAACCAACGCCTTTTTAAAACCCCTTTTCCGATGTTTATGGTAAAAATATCGGTGGCGACTCCATAGAACCCAAAATAAATAAGTCCTTGGGTTAGCCCGGTTGTCGGACAACTCAAGGACACTTTTCGAAAACCTCGTCTCTAGGTTAGCCCGGTTATCGGACAACCTAAGGACGTTGTAACCACCAATAAAAAACGCGAAAACAAGAGGGTCGATAAAACCATCGCGTCGCTCCGACCGCCTCTTTTTGACGGCGGCGACATGTATGACCATTTATTATGATAAGAGATTTTAACAGATTGAAAATCCTTTTCAACAGATTGAAAAAAAAACTTAGTTTATTCTTTTAATATTTAAACGTAAGTTTTTCATGCAGAAAAATGATTTTCAATGAGATGCAACATTTTAAGGTGCTTATCACAAAATATAATGGCCTATCAAGAGATTAAGTGCTTAAACTTAAAAACCTAATCATCTACACACCCACAACCTAAGTTATATCTATGTCTTCATCAAATCCACCAAGTGCTTCAAAATATCATCTATAAAAGATAAAGGAAAAGCTATTATAGACTTATCAAACCTCCCTTCCTCAAAAGAAGAAAAAGCCCAATTAAAACAAAAATGATTGAAGCATTATCCTCATTGGGCTCTGATGAAGACGAAGAAGAAGAAACTGAAGTCATTATCAACCTACAAGATGCTCAGGATCCATATGAAGATTAAGAAAAGATTGATTTTGACCAATTTTAGCAATCAATTCTAGCAGAATTAACGAAGATGATTAATAATATCATGAAAAGAAGATCAACCAAAGAAGAGTTACAAAGAAAAGTTCATCAAATAATGAGCAAATTAGAAGACGAAGACCCTCAAGAATTCCCCTCCTAAGAGAACGCATCTTAATAAGAAGCTGGGCTTAGTTGGCCCATCGCCCAACAGATGCTATAGGTCCCACAACTCATAATGGAATCAGCTGGTACTTCACGCAAATAGAAAGGAGGCCCACATAGTTGAAAAATAAAGCAATTGTAATTAGTCTATTTTGTTTTTAGCGTCGGCCGCCGAAAGTAAAGGCGTGTCAATTGTAATGGTTGTCGACCACTTTTGACTATGGTGTGCCAGTTGTAATATCGAATAGGAGAACCTTTAGGCTTATAAAAGAGTCAGTTATTGAAGTATCATTTACAGCTCTCTTCGAGCCTTAAACTCTATCTTCCTCAGCCAACTCCCTCATAGCCTAAGTTCCCAGCCTTCCTTATCCCTGAATAGTCTTGAAAATTGTAAGCTCTCTTAAGAATTTTGTAATTTTATAATTGTTGAATATAGAAGAAATAGAGTTTGGGATTAATCTCCCTTGTGTATAAATCACACATAGGGTAGTCTATTTATAGTAGAGAGATACAACTAAAAGAGTAACTAAAAGTAACAGAATAAACAGAAGATATTGTTTGATATTATGGTTAATATCTAACAATATCTTAACAATATTAAATAATATCTAAACAATATCTAACACTCCCCCTCAAGCTGGAGCATACAAATCGTATGTGCCAAGCTTGTTACAAATATAATCAATTCTAGGACCCCGTAAAGATTTAGTAAAAATATCTGCTAACTGATCACTTGAGTTAACAAACTCAGTCTTGATGTCTCCAGACATAATCTTTTCTCGAATAAAATGACAGTCAATCTCAATGTGTTTGGTCCTCTCATGAAAGACAGGATTAGAACTAATATGAAGAGCAGCCTGATTGTCACACACAAGTGACATTTGAGTGACATCTCCAAATTGTAACTCTCTAAGCAATTGCTTGAGCCAAACAAGTTCACAAGCAGCTGAGGCCATAGCTCTATATTCTGCTTTTGCACTAGATCTTGCCACAACACTTTGTTTCTTACTTTTCCATGAGACCAAGTTACCACCAATGGAGACACAATATCCAGATGTAGATCTTCTATCCGAAGGAGATCCTGCCCAATCAAGAGAACGAGTTAGACGACTGATGGATAACAGGTTAAAAGGAGACCCAGGGACATAAAGAACATTATCAATGGTTAAAGAAGGGAAAAGTTTAATAGTTCCAACACCATGAGATGATACTCTAGAGCCATCAGCTAGTGTAACAAAAGGTAAAGGATCAGGAGAGGATAAAGAGGAGAACAAAGATTTGTTACCAGTAATATGATCAGTGGCTCCTGAATCAAAAACCCAAGGACCAGAAGAAGATTGGGTCAGACCAGCAAAAGATGTACCTGTGTGTGTGACAGACACAGTGGAACTAGAAGACTGTTGATCCTTATACCATTTGAGAAATTTGTTAAACATAGCAGGTGTGTCTGATGAAATAGAAGAAGGAGGATCCTCAGCAGATAAAGGTGGGAAAAAATCAGTCTGAGCAACTACAGTAGATCGAGTAGGACGACCATGTAATGCATAACACTTGTCAATCTTGTGACCTAGTTTGCCACAATGTTCACACTCATGTAATGCATAACACTGGTCAATCTTGTGACCTAGCTTGCCACAATGTTCACACTTAGGACGCCCTTTTCCCTGTTTGCGAGAGCGAGTTCGATCATCACGGTGAGATACCAATGCAGAAGAATCATTAACAGAAGCAGGTGTGTCAGGGTTGAGTTTTGTTGGTATACGCAAAAGAGTGGAGCAGGTCGATGTCAAGGTGGGGACAACCGGAGAACCCAAAATCTGATCACGAATATGTGAATATTGATCAGCAAGTCCGTGTAATGCCCCTAGCATGAAGAACTTTGATCGTTATCCTATCTCGGTGGCAGGGTCGGGGGAAGGAGGCAATAACTCATTGAACTCATGAAAAAGAGCATGAATTTTGCCCATATAATCAGTCATAGAATCTTGATGTTTAGAGGCAATAACATCTACAAATTTAGAACAAACATCATAGAGATGTTGAGTATCATTGGTGTATAATAACTTGGCATGTTCCCAGATTTTGGCACATGTTTCGTAGGAACGAAAAATTTGTTTTAACGAAGGATCAAGAGTACCCTTGAGAACCACGCATAATTGAGCATCAATGGTGTCCCAACGGTCTTCCTCACCAGGAGTGAGAGTAGGTGCTTTCGGGCAAGATGATCAAGATACTTCGACTCTTAAGCCATAATCCGACGTTTGATGACCATGTGGCATAATTAGGGCCAGTTAACTTGTTAATGGATAAGTGCACATTAACATAGTTAGTGTAGATGGAAGGATCGACGCAGATGCTGATGCAATTGGAAGTACTAAAAGGAGCGGAAGAACTCATAAAGGGCGGAGGCGATAGTGACAGCGGCGTGAACCAGTACACCAGGTAAGTTCCCAGGAAAGAGAGGTGGGTCACTAATGGACACGCTTAAATACCAAGTCTTTCCTTGTCAGAACTTTCCTAGACATGCACTTTCACACTACCAAATAACCGACAACGATAGCGGCGGTGGTGGCGACTTCAATAGTGGTCAAATGCGAAAAAAATTCAAAATAACCTTAAGCTCTAGATACCATGTTGAATATAGAAGAAATAGAGTTTGGGATTAATCTCCCTTGTGTATAAATCACACATAGGGTAGTCTATTTATATTAGAGAGATACAACTAAAAGAGTAACTGAAAGTAACAGAATAAACAGAAGATATTGTTTGATATTATGATTAATATCTAACAATATCTTAACAATATTAAATAATATCTAAACAATATCTAACAGTAATAACAATCTTGTATTTCTTCTTCATTTCTCTATTCTCTTCCGCTTTTATATGCGTTGGTGCCAGAAATGGTATTAGAGCCAAAAATAAAAAATTTTGCGCTGATAATATATCTGTGGTTGCGGTCTAGGCCGATCCTCCATATCAGAAAAACTGTTTAAAGGTATATTGGCTGGAAAACTGGATAGTTAAGTCTTCCCGATTGGGTTGCTTGAAGCATGATAGGCCAGTCCAGATCACTTTCGTCAGGTTCAAATCCTGATGATTTAGTGTGAAATAACAAAGCCACGTACTTTGTTTATACAACTGTTTATTCTCTCTAAATTCATATTTTCTGAAAACTGAACTTTTCTAATAGAATTTTTTTATTAATTAAACCTTGCCTAAGAGTCTTTGAGGGTAGATGAACATTGGTAAGCCGGTTTAGGTGATAAGACCAATAAGTGGCAACAAAACCTATGGTATTCCCGAGAATCTTAGACCTTGGCCTTAGGATGACGAAATTAATAAAACTTTTATCTAAAGGAAAAGAAAATTTTGAAGAAAATAAGAATACATAAGAAGAAACCAGTAACATGAACATAGTACACCATGAACTAATTATTCCCGAAATAGAAAATCAACTTAACAAATGGACCCTTCCAAAACTCGAAATATCAACTATCTATAAAACAAATTGGAAAGATATGTTTAAATTTGAATATATAGTAAAAACAGTAGACAAAGAAATAGAACTACAATCAAGTCATGAAAAAATACCATTAATAACCAAAACTCTAATAGCCGAACATATAAAATAATATAGATATCTTAATATAGGATCTATACAAATAGCAATAAAACCTCTCTTCAGAAAAGGAATAGATACACCAATGTTCGTTGCTTTAAGAGACAATAGATTAGTAAAACTTGAAAATCAAATATTAGCAATGTTTGAAACCAATCTTCGTAATGGACCAAGTATACATAAATAATTACCCAAATTATTCTATAGCTCTTAAAAGTCTTCATAATACGGAAAATAATATACTATTAGATATAAAAATCCTCGAAAATGTATGGAATCCAAGATCAATACCTATAGCAATAATATATAGAATTTATTATAAAATAATGAAAACCCAATTAGCACCTGGCGCCTTATTAATGTCTCCAAAAGATGAAACAACCATGTTATTAGTAAACCCAGAAAAGGTTAATGCAAGTAATACCAAAAACTCTAAAACACACTAAAATATCTAGTGGTCTTAGCTGGAGACTAGAAGACTTATTAGAACCAGAACCCCCAGAACCAGTAGAAGTTGAAAATATAACTGATTATAAATCAGGAACAATAGAGGTATCTTTTGCCCTAATCAGAAGAGTAAATTCATTAAGAGGAACATCTTGTTAGAAATGTAGGCTGAGATCAAGAGGGGGGGGGGGTGAATTGATCTTTGAAAGATTTTCGCAATTAACAGATTATCAATTTCAAAGATTAAGAAATCTGATCAATTCTTGAATCACACACAACAAGCAATCAAAAATAAATGCAATCACAAAATTAAAGAAGAGAAAGGTTTAGAAAGATATCACCAAGTTTTATACTGGTTCACCCAATCCCAGGGCTACGTCCAGTCTCCAGCCAAATTTCAGCTGGGTTCCACTAGATTGAATGTTTTACAGATTACAACCTTAACCTCACACTCAATCTACCACAAGAACCACAATTCCAGTTCCTGCACCTAACCTTTCACCAAGAACCAAAATGCAGTTCTTGAACTACCCTGCAACCAAATTCTAGCTATAGAAACCAATGCACACAATTCTAGGCACCCACAATATGGTAAAAGAAAGTAAAGAAACAAACAGAAGAAACTAAGAACGCTCAAACCAATTTTATGCAGTTCTGCAATATGTGTTTCTTCTCCAAAGGAATGCAATTTTGCCTCAAGAAAGAACTTTGATGGACTTCACAAAAACAAGCGTGATTCTCTCTTGAAAGTAGCGTTTTTGATTGTTTGATTGATTGCTAAAAAATGTATAAAAGATGTGTTTGAAAAAGGTTAAACAATTCTGTTTATATAGAAGATTTTCAAAACTGCTGGTTTAATTAATCTGTTAAAATAATCTTTTAATCTGTTAAAAGTCTTGTTTTAATCTGTTAAATCTTCTTTTAATCCATTAAAACGTTCTTGATTATTTTCCAGATTTGTTTTAACTGATATGACAACGTTTATATCAATTAAAACTCTTTAAAAAAAATCTTCTAATCTGTTTTAATCGATTGTTTCGACTTTCAATCGATAAAAATACTGCAAAACATTTTTATAAACTTTTCCAAGTGATTTTAACTGATAAAGATATGTTTTAATCGATTGAAACGTTTAGTACAAATTTTCTAAGTTGTTTTAATCTATTAAAATAATTTTGATCGGTCATAACTCAGTTCTGATCGATCATATCTTGTTCTGATCGGTCATAATGTCATTCTGATCGATCATCAGATATAGTATGTGGTTTTAATCGATTATTTCGAAGTTATATCGATTAAAATACTGAAAAAACACTTCCCTGGTCATTTTAAGTGATTTTAATCGGTTATTTCGAAACTGTATCAGTTAAAATACTAACAGAAAGTTTTCAACACTTCTTTTAATGAAAACAATCGGTTATTTCGAAGTTATATCAGTTGAAAACCTATTATAGAAGTGTGAAGAACATTTTAGTTGATAAACCTCATATACTATCAGTTAAAATAGTTGATTAAAAAACCTTTTGTCAAAATGCTTTGTTTTTAATCGTTAAAACATTTTTTTAGAGGCAATTGCAAAATCTTTTAAGTGAAGAAACCTCATGCAGCAGAAAGATAAAATGGTTATACCTAAGCAGAGCTATAGATACACTAATCATCTTCTCTTTTATCCAAGTGACCTTTGACTGCCACAAAGTTGCCTTAGACTTCATTTTTGACTTCATCAAATCAACAAGATCTTTTCCAAAGTACTTCAATAAGATCTTCATTACTTTCAGTCTCCCCCTATTTGATGAAGACAAACACCACTTTGAATAATAACTCTGCAAAAGAAGTCACTTGATAAAATAGATTAGTGAGTGATAAAAAAATAATCATTTCTCCCCCTAAATTGCAGTTCCCCTTATTCTCCCCCTAAATTGATCAAAAATAAAGCAAGCAATTATTTCTCCCCCTTTTGACTTCATCAAAAATAGGGATCAGAGAAAAAAAAAATGCATGGTATGTAGCAAGTTTTACATTTTTGAAACAGAAGGAAAATTTTTTTTGGAAATGATATGTTACTCATGTAAAGACCAATCAATGTTGATTCAAACTTATCTTCATTAACACGTTTGTAATGAATACAATTAACACGTGTAAAGATAAGGGAATCATGCTTTAGTAGCATGTTACAAGAACAACCATTAACTAAAGCCTTTAATTTTTCTTCCCAGAGTAAAAATCGATTAAAAACAGGAAAAAATCGATTAAAAGGTTCTTGTTAACGGTTTTAATAGATTGAAATTATGTTTTAATCGATTAAAACACTGATGAATTTTGAAAGTTTAGAACATAAGTTCATTTAATCGATTAATTCGACATTTAATCGATTAAAACAGTAATGAAAAATGTTGTATAAGTGCTTTTAATCGATTTAAAGTTTATTTGTATTGATTAAAACGACCAGTTTTGAAAACTTAGTAATGTTTGATGTATTTGTCATGCTTATTCCAGTGCAATTTTTGTAAAAACGATCATTTAAAAAAATGTTTTACAATAATATCAGCTGTATATGACATATAGTTTTACAATAATACCAACAGATCTATCAGAAAGCTATCTTATTTAGCTAATTTAACTGATGTAAACTAGTTTTAGTTGATACAAATATATGACATATAGATTTTAATCGATTGATACGCAGATTAATCGATTATTTTGTTGTGAATTTCTTATGTAAGTGTTTCTTTTAATCGATTAAATCCATTTTGTATCAGCTAAAAATATCAGGGATCTATGTTAAATACTATCTAGGTTTTCCTGATTCAACTTAAAACCTACATTATATTAATCAAAGCTAAAAATATTGTTTCTGGTTAATAACCAGTTAATATTACAGTCCATAAAAGAAAATTTAGAAGTAAAAGAAATATGACAAAAAAAAAGATAAGAATGGACCATTTTTGTCCAAAAAAAAACTTAATCATCCCAGTTTCCTTGGTTGAGCTGCATATCTTCCAGTTTGGTGTAGATATCAGCAATCTGGTTTCCAAGGGATGTGAACTGATTGTTGGACTGCTGAAAATGTTGGTATGTCATCTGCATATGCTTTCTCTGATTTTCCTGCAAAGTGGCCATTTGAGAAAGTATTGTCCTTTCAAATTGAGACAGAGGATTCCCACAGTCAGGCTGCTCCATGTAGGGGATGATCTCCATATTTTCATATGAAGCTTGACCACTGGTAGATTCGGGAACCTCTGCAGTAGCTGGAGAGGAAGGAATTTGACCTTGCTCATCTTCTTCATCATTGCCTTCCTCACCCTCAGACATACCAGCATCAACCTTAGAAATCCATTCATCATCAATTTTAATAAACCCCATTTTTCGTATGGTTGAGTCATCAATCTCATTTGATGCTTTCGGAGTTTCTACATACTCCCCTTCTAAATCCACTGCAAAATGTCTAAAAAATTATTGATCAACAAAGCATAAGGCAATTTATAATCAGCAAGCCTCTTGGATTTTACCATGTGGTCTTTAATAACATAGACCCAATTAACCTGAATCCTATTTTCAATGCAGTACATGAGAGCCTAATCACCCTCATTGAGTATAGCATGATTACTCCAAGTATAGCATGATTACTCCCCCTTGGAGTAAGCATCCATGCAATAATGAAGGCGAGAATTCTTGATTCAAGCCTCATCTTCCCAGACATTGAAAATTCTAACCGAATCATTTTGGTATTTGAAACAAGTGCGAAAAAATTGAGTTTTGTTAAACTCCGGTAATTCGAGCAATATTACCTCTAGAGATTTTTACCCCAACATCTTTGAGGCCAGCAACTTCATCCCAAATGTCGGGAGTAATGACCATATTGACTCCTTTTACCCGAGACCTTAAGGTGGAACCACTGACAGTGAGATTTGCATAGAAAACTCTTACCAGATCTAGTTGAATATTGCCAGTATATTCCAGAAAAATCTTCAGTTTTTGATTCTTTAGTTTCCTTCTTAACGAAGTGAATCCTTCTTCATCCAGCCACGCAAACCTTATGAATTTGGGGATTACAAGCTGCTTTTGACTAAAATTAGTGATGAAATTATTCATCTTATCTCTATCACCACTGAACCAATTTTCAAGGTGGCCTCCACGATTTCCAGTGAGAGGAAGACTCTCCTTTCCGCTTCCTTCTTGATTTTGATCTTTTGAGCATCTTGTTGTATAGTTTTAGAGAGGGATTTTGAAACGTGAGTACAAGAAGAAAGAGAGAAGAAACTTGAACCAGAGACTGAAGAATTAGAATAATGGACTTCAAGTGAGCAAGAAGAGTCACGATTGTCAAATTTTGTGAATTGTAGTCCAATTTGACAGAACCTGCAACAAACAGCTTTAATTTCACATGTCCCCTTGACTGAAGGCAGAGGCGCAAATTTCTGGACAGTGGGTACTGCAGCTATTTTGTTCTTGGATGAATTTTTGACTTGGTCAATAGATGCAATAAATGTATTATGCAGATTTTGATTTAACCCAAAACTTGAATTTTTGACTCTGTTTTGCTGACCAATTTTCAATTGGATGTTGTAAAAATGATTTTCAGGAACAAATTAATCGATTAATCAACAAATTAGCCTATTAATTTGATCTTTAATATTAGGTTTGAAAATGCAATAGTAAAATGATTGATTAATACATAAAAGAATCGATTGTTTCTGTACTGGAAGAGATTTAGAAAATGATACCAGAATTTAAATCGATTAAAACGAAGAAGAATCGATTAAATTTGACCTCTTAGTGATTTTAACTGATATAAATCCTTTTTAATCGATTAAAACAGCTAAACTAAAATTCCTGTACGGACAAATTTTCTGATATTCTCTGTAAGTGATTTTAACCGATTAAAACTATTTTATATCAATCAAAACAATCAGATTACCAAACCAGAATCCATTCTGCTGTATTGAGCACCAAGGGACTTCCAGATTTTGTTCCTGCAAAACAGATTTAACATGTTTCTGGTACCCTTTTTATAATTACTGGGTCCAATTAGGTTATTTGAAATGACTTTTTGGGTATCCACTTCATTCTACCTTTAGGAATAGCATATTTCTTAATTCTACAATACTTCACAGAATGCCTTTTTTTCATGCAGTAAAAACATCTAATAAATGGAGATGACATAGATTTATTATGTGCAAAATAGTTTTTAAATGCTCTGGTTTTCTTTCCAATAGAAGGTGTAAAACCTATACCACTACGATCAATAACTAATTTTTGAGAATCAAGTATCATATCAAGACTAGTTTTTCCTTGTGCAAGTTTAGATGCAGTTTTTATTAAGTATGTTAATTTTTCTTGTAACTCCGGACAATTTTAGCAATCTTTAACATTACACATGCAATCAGAATTATTACCTATTTCCAAATTTTCATTCTTGATTTCTTCATCAACTATTTTCTTTTCAAGACTAGTGATCTTGTTTTCTAATAAACTATTCATGCTTTTTAATCTTTTGTTTTCAGTTTCTAATCTTTTAGCTATTGCATGCATTTCATAAAAAACATTTTGTAATGAACTATAATTCATAGTAGTTGTTGAGTCAGAACTTACACTGGTTATTGGCGAATCTGAGTTGACCATTAAGCATATCTCTGTTGTGTCTTCATAGGTCATTTCAAGGATCTTCCACATTTGTGCAGCAGTTTGACAATGTGTTATCCTGAAAAAATCGCTTCTGTTAAGTGCAGATATGATAATATTTTTGGCAATACAATTATCTTGGATTAATTTCTTTTCACAGTCATTTAAACAAGACCAATCTTTGTTAAAAATATCGGTTTCTTGTTCAATGATATTCCAAACATTTATACTAACAGATTCAATAAAGATCTTCATCCTAATCTTCCAAAATGGATAATATGTTCCACAAAACAGTGGAGGTCTATGAATACAAGCACCCTCAGAGAATTTATTTCCAGCCATGGATCGAAGAACTTGAATAACTTTCAAGAACCTCGCTCTGATACCAATTGTTAGAAATGTAGGCTGAGATCAAGAGGGGGGGTGAATTGATCTTTGAAAGATTTTCGCAATTAACAGATTATCAATTTCAAAGATTAAGAAATCTGATCAATTCTTGAATCACACATAGCAAGCAATCAAAAATAAATGCAATCACAAAATTAAAGAAGAGAAAGGTTTAGAAAGATATCACCAAGTTTTATACTGGTTCACCCAATCCCAGGGCTACGTCCGAGTCTCCAACCAAATTCCAGCTGGGTTCCACTAAATTGAATGTTTTACAGATTACAACCTTAACCTCACACTCAATCTACCACAAGAACCACAATTCCAGTTCCTGCAGCTAACCTTTCACCAAGAACCAAAATGCGGTTCTTGAACTACCCTGCTGACCAAATTCCGGCTACAGAAACCAGGTGCCCACAATTCCAGGCACCCATAATATGGTAAAAGAAAGTAAAGAAACAAACAGAAGAAATTAAGAACGCTCAAACCGAGTTTTATGCGGTTACGCAATATGTGTTTCTTCTCCAAAGGAATGCAATTTTGCCTCAAGAAAGAACTTTGATGGACTTCACAAAAACAAGCGTGATTCTCTCTTGAAAGTAGCGCTTTTGATTGCTTGATTGATTGCTAAAAGATGTGTTTAAAAAAGGTTAAACAATTCTGTTTATATAGAAGATTTTCAAAACTGCTGGTTTAATTAATCTGTTAAAATAATCTTTTAATCTGTTAAAAGTCTTGTTTTAATCTGTTAAATCTTCTTTTAATCCATTAAAACATTTTTGATTATTATCCAGATTTGTTTTAACTGATACGACAACGTTTATATCAATTAAAACTCTTTACAAAAAATCTTCTAATCTGTTTTAATCGATTGTTTCGACTTTCAATCGATTAAAATACTGCAAAACATTTTTATAAACTTTTCCAAGTGATTTTAACTAATAAAGATATGTTTTAATTGATTGAAACATTTAGTACAAATTTTTCAAGTTGTTTTAATCGATTGAAACGAGGTTTTAATCAATTAAAATAATTATGATCGGTCATAACTCGGTTCGATCGATCATATCCGGTTCCGATCGGTCATAATGTCATTCGATCGGTCATCCGATATACCAAGTGGTTTTAATCGATTATTTCGAAGTTATATCGATTAAAATACTGAAAAAACACTTCTCTGATCATTTTAAGTGATTTTAATCGGTTATTTCGAAATTGTATCAGTTAAAATACTGACAAAAAGTTTTCAACACTTCTTTTAATGAAAACAATCGGTTATTTCGAAGTTATATCAGTTGAAAACCTGTTATAGAAGTGTGAAGAACATTTTAGTTGATAAACCTCATATACTATCGGTTAAAATAGTTGATTAAAAAACCTTTTGTCAAAATGCTTTGTTTTTAATTGTTAAAACATTTTTTAGAGGCAATTGCAAAATCTTTTAAGTGAAGAAACCTAATGCGATAGAAAGATAAAATGGTTATACCTAAGCAGAGCTATAGATACACTAATCCTCTTCTCTTTTATCCAAGTGACCTTTGACTGCCACAAAGTTGCCTTAGACTTCATTTTTGACTTCATCAAATCAACAAGATCTTTTCCAAAGTAATTCAATAAGATCTTCATTACTTTCAGTCTCCCCCTATTTGATGAAGACAAACACCACTTTGAATAATAACTCTGCAAAAGAAGTCACTTGATAAAATAGATTAGTGAGTGATCAAAAAATAATCATTTCTCCCCCTAAATTGCAGTTCCCCTTATTCTCCCCCTAAATTGATCAAAAATAAAGCAAGCAATTATTTCTCCCCCTTTTGACTTCATCAAAAATAGGGATCAGAGAAAAAAAAAATGCATGGTATGTAACAAGTTTTACATTTTTGAAACAGAAGGAAAATTTTTTTTAGAAATGATATGTTACTCATGTAAAGACCAATCAATGTTGATTCAAACTTATCTTCATTAACACGTTTGTAATGAATACAATTAACACGTGTAAAGATAAGGGAATCATGCTTTAGTAGCATGTTACAAGAACAACTATTAACTAAAGCCTTTAATTTTTCTTCCCAGAGTAAAAATCGATTAAAAACAGGAAAAAATCGATTAAAAGGTTCTTGTTAATGGTTTTAATAGATTGAAATTATGTTTTAATCGATTAAAACACTGATGAATTTTGAAAGTTTAGAACATAAGTTCATTTAATCGATTAATTCGACATTTAATCGATTAAAACAGTAATGAAGAATGTTGTATAAGTGCTTTTAATCGATTTAAAGTTTATTTGTATTGATTAAAACGACCAGTTTTGAAAACTTAGTAATGTTTGATGTATTTGTCATGCTTATTCCAGTGCAATTTTTGTAAAAACCATCATTTAAAAAAATGTTTTACAATAATATCAGTTGTATTGATTAAATTTTGACCAACAGATCTATCAGAAAGCTATCTTATTTAGCTAATTTAACTGATGTAAACTAGTTTTAGTTGATACAAATATATGACATATAGATTTTAATCGATTGATACGCAGATTAATCGATTATTTTGTTGTGAATTTCTTATGTAAGTGTTTCTTTTAATCGATTTAATCGATTAAATCCATTTTGTATCAGCTAAAAATATCAGGGATCTATGTTAAATACTATCTAGGTTTTCCTGATTCAACTTAAAACCTACATTATATTAATCAAAGCTAAAAATATTGTTTATGGTTAATAACCAGTTAATATTACAGTCCATAAAAGAAAATTTAGAAGTAAAAGAAATATGACAAAAAAAAAGATAAGAATGGACCCTTTTTGTCCAAAAAAAAACTTAATCATCCCAGTTTCCTTGGTTGAGCTGCATATCTTCCAGTTTGGTGTAGATATCAGCAATCTGGTTTCCAAGGGATGTGAACTGATTGTTGGACTGCTGAAAATGTTGGTATGTCATCTGCATATGCTTTCTCTGATTTTCCTGCAAAGTGGTCATTTGAGAAAGCATTGTCCTTTCAAATTGAGACAGAGGAGTCCCACAGTCAGGCTGCTCCATGTAGGGGATGATCTCCATATTTTCATATGAAGCTTGACCACTGGTAGATTCGGGAACCTCTGCAGTAGCTGGAGAGGAAGGAATTTGACCTTGCTCATCTTCTTCATCATTGTCTTCCTCACCCTCAGACATACCAGCATCAACCTTAGAAATCCATTCATCATCAATTTTAATAAACCCCATTTTTCGTATGGTTGAGTCATCAATCTCATTTGATGCTTTCGGAGTTTCTACATACTCCCCTTCTAAATCCACTGCAAAATGTCTAAAAAATTATTGATCAACAAAGCATAAGGCAATTTATAATCAGCAAGCCTCTTGGATTTTACCATGTGGTCTTTAATAACATAGACCCAATTAACCCGAATCCTATTTTCAATGCAGTACATGAGAGCCTAATCACCCTCATTGAGTATAGCATGATTACTCCAAGTATAGCATGATTACTCCCCCTTGGAGTAAGCATCCATGCAATAATGAAGGCGAGAATTCTTGATTCAAGCCTCATCTTCCCAGCATTGAAAATTCTAACCGAATCATTTTGGTATTTGAAACAGGTGCGAAAAAATTGAGTTTTGTTAAACTCTGGTAATTCAGCAATATTAACTCTAGAGATTTTTACCCCAACATCTTTGAGGCCAGCAACTTCATCCCAAATGTCAGGAGTAATGACCATATTGACTCCTTTTACCTGAGACCTTAAGGTGGAACCACTGACAGTGAGATTTGCATAGAAAACTCTTACCAGATCTAGTTGAATATTGCCAGTATATTCCAGAAAATTCTTCAGTTTTTGATTCTTTAGTTTCCTTCTTAACGAAGTGAATCCTTCTTCATCCAGCCACGCAAACCTTATGAATTTGGGGATTACAAGCTGCTTTTGACTAAAATTAGTGATGAAATTATTCATCTTATCTCTATCACCACTGAACCAATTTTCAAGGTGGCCTCCACGATTTCCAGCGAGAGGAAGACTCTCCTTTACGCTTCCTTCTTGATTTTGATCTTCGAGCATCTTGTTGTATAGTTTTAGAGAGGGATTTTGAAACGTGAGTACAAGAAGAAAGAGAGAAGAAACTTGAACCAGAGACTGAAGAATTAGAATAATGGACTTCAAGTGAGCAAGAAGAGTCACGAATGTCAAATTTTGTGAATTGTAGTCCAATTTGACGGAACCCGCAACAAACGGCTTTAATTTCACATGTCCCCTTGATCGAAGGCGAGGCGCAAATTTACGGACGATGGATGCTACGACTATTTTGTTCTTGGATGAATTTTTGACTTGGTCAATAGATGCAATAAATGTATTATGCAGATTTTGATTTAACCCAAAACTTGAATTTTTGACTCTGTTTTGCTGACCAATTTTCAATTGGATGTTGTAAAAATGATTTTCAGGAACAAATTAATCGATTAATCAACAAATTAGCCTATTAATTTGATCTTTAATATTAGGTTTGAAAATGCAATAGTAAAATGATTGATTAATACATAAAAGAATCGATTGTTTCTGTACTGGAAGAGATTTAGAAAATGATACCATAATTTAAATCGATTAAAACGAAGAAGAATCGATTAAATTTGACCTCTTAGTGATTTTAACTGATATAAATCCTTTTTAATCGATTAAAACAGCTAAACTAAAATTCCTGTACGGACAGATTTTCTGATATTCTCTGTAAGTGATTTTAACCGATTAAAACTGTTTTATATCAATTAAAACAATAAGTTTACCAAACCAGAATCAATTCTGCTGTATTGAGCACCAAGGGACTTCCAGATTTTGTTCCTGCAAAACAGATTTAGCATGTTTCTGGTACCCTTTTTATAATTACTGGGTCCAATTAGGTTATTTGAAATGACTTTTTGGGTATCCACTTCATTCTACCTTTAGGAATAGCATATTTCTTAATTCTACAATACTTCACAGAATGCCTTTTTTTCATGCAGTAAAAACATCTAATAAATGGAGATGACATAGATTTATTATGTGCAAAATAGTTTTTAAATGCTCTGGTTTTCTTTCCAATAGAAGGTGTAAAACCTATACCACTACGATCAATAACTAATTTTTGAGAATCAAGTATCATATCAAGACTAGTTTTTCCTTGTGCAAGTTTAGATGCAGTTTTTATTAAGTATGTTAATTTTTCTTGTAACTCCGGACAATTTTAGCAATCTTTAACATTACACATGCAATCGAATTATTACCTATTTCCAAATTTTCATTCTTGATTTCTTCATCAACTATTTTCTTTTCAAGACTAGTGATCTTGTTTTCTAATAAACTATTCATGCTTTTTAATCTTTTGTTTTCAGTTTCTAATCTTTTAGCTATTGCATGCATTTCATAAAAAACATTTTGTAATGAACTATAATTCATAGTAGTTGTTGAGTCAGAACTTACACTTGGTTATTGGCGAATCTGAGTTGACCATTAAGCATATCTCTCGTTGTGTCTTCATAGGTCATTTCAAGGATCTTCCACATTTGTGCAGCAGTTTGACAATGTGTTATCCTGAAAAAATCGCTTCGTTAAGTGCGAGATATGATAATATTTTTGGCAATACAATTATCTTGGATTAATTTCTTTTCACGATCATTTAAACAAGACCAATCTTTGTTAAAAATATCGGTTTCTTGTTCAATGATATTCCAAACATTTATACTAACAGATTCAATAAAGATCTTCATCCTAATCTTCCAAAATGGATAATATGTTCCACAAAACAGTGGAGGTCTATGAATACAAGCACCCTCAGAGAATTTATTTCCAGCCATGGATCGAAGAACTTGAATAACTTTCAAGAACCTCGCTCTGATACCAATTGTTAGAAATGTAGGCTGAGATCAAGAGGGGGGGTGAATTGATCTTTGAAAGATTTTCGCAATTAACAGATTATCAATTTCAAAGATTAAGAAATCTGATCAATTCTTGAATCACACATAGCAAGCAATCAAAAATAAATGCAATCACAAAATTAAAGAAGAGAAAGGTTTAGAAAGATATCACCAAGTTTTATACTGGTTCACCCAATCCCAGGGCTACGTCCAGTCTCCAACCAAATTCCAGCTGGGTTCCACTAAATTGAATGTTTTACAGATTACAACCTTAACCTCACACTCAATCTACCACAAGAACCACAATTCCAGTTCCTGCAGCTAACCTTTCACCAAGAACCAAAATGCAGTTCTTGAACTACCCTGCAGCCAAATTCCAGCTACAGAAACTAGTGCCCACAATTCCAGGCACCCATAATATGGTAAAAGAAAGTAAAGAAACAAACAGAAGAAATTAAGAACGCTCAAACCAGTTTTATGCAGTTCTGCAATATGTGTTTCTTCTCCAAAGGAATGCAATTTTGCCTCAAGAAAGAACTTTGATGGACTTCACAAAAACAAGCGTGATTCTCTCTTGAAAGTAGCGCTTTTGATTGCTTGATTGATTGCTAAAAGATGTGTTTAAAAAAGGTTAAACAATTCTGTTTATATAGAAGATTTTCAAAACTGCTGGTTTAATTAATCTGTTAAAATAATCTTTTAATCTGTTAAAAGTCTTGTTTTAATCTGTTAAATCTTCTTTTAATCCATTAAAACATTTTTGATTATTATCCAGATTTGTTTTAACTGATACGACAACATTTATATCAATTAAAACTCTTTACAAAAAATCTTCTAATCTGTTTTAATCGATTGTTTCGACTTTCAATCGATTAAAATATTGCAAAACATTTTTATAAACTTTTCCAAGTGATTTTAACTGATAAAGATATGTTTTAATTGATTGAAACATTTAGTACAAATTTTCCAAGTTGTTTTAATCGATTGAAACGAGGTTTTAATCAATTAAAATAATTATGATCGGTCATAACTCAGTTCTGATCGATCATATCTGGTTCTGATTGGTCATAATGTCATTCTGATCGGTCATCTGATATACCAAGTGGTTTTAATTGATTATTTCGAAGTTATATCGATTAAAATACTGAAAAAACACTTCCTTGATCATTTTAAGTGATTTTAATCGGTTATTTCGAAACTGTATCAGTTAAAATACTGACAAAAAGTTTTCAACACTTCTTTTAATGAAAACAATCGGTTATTTCGAAGTTATATCAGTTGAAAACCTGTTATAGAAGTGTGAAGAACATTTTAGTTGATAAACCTCATATACTATCAGTTAAAATAGTTGATTAAAAAACCTTTTGTCAAAATGCTTTGTTTTTAATTGTTAAAACATTTTTTAGAGGCAATTGCAAAATCTTTTAAGTGAAGAAACCTCATGCAGCAGAAAGATAAAATGGTTATACCTAAGCAGAGCTATAGATACACTAATCCTCTTCTCTTTTATCCAAGTGACCTTTGACTGCCACAAAGTTGCCTTAGACTTCATTTTTTACTTCATCAAATCAACAAGATCTTTGCCAAAGTAATTCAATAAGATCTTTATTTCTTTCACATCTAGTAGAAATACTTTTGTAACAGCTAGAAGATCAATAGACCAATCTAGTCTAATACATCATAGAAGTCCAAAATTAAAAGGCATAAAACAAGACCCCACGATCCCAATACCTGAATACGAATATGAAAATATAGAAACCCATAATTCTCCTTCTGCTTCTGAAATACAACAAGATGATAGTATAATAAATGTAATAACCAAATTCGAGATAAATAAAGACCTATTAAGACAAGAATTTTTAGATGAAAAGAATCAACAAAAAAGAGAATGGTTTTTTAAGACCTTTACTCAAAATGAATTAAAAGAATATAGAGAAAAATATTATAAGCACTTAAACTTAATTCAAGAAAACATACCGTATTTTAGATGGTTTGAAGAAAACTGTTTAGAAAATTTACAAATTAATGTATTACAAAATGCTGAAAAAATATGGAAAACAAAAGGTAAAGAAATAATCAGTAAAATACCCCCTCTAAAAGAAGTAAGATTTCATAATATTGAAAATAAAGAAGTAATTGCATCTCCCTTCAAAATGGTAGGAGAAAAAACAAATATCAATGATACTCCTAACATAAATGATATTCAAAATTTGCATAGTCAGCTAAACTTTACTAATCAAATATTACATCAAATAGCTCAAAAAACTATTGAGGAAGAAATTCACAAAATAATAAAAATCCATTAGGAATAACTGATCTACAAAAATCTTTAATAAACTCTATAAGACTATCCGATAAAGAATATAAAGAATTTAAAATAGGAAATCAATCATACAGAATACTAGAAGAAATAAATAAAAAATTAGAACAATTAAATGTAAGAAAATTAAATGTTATAGACATCCCAGAAGAAGAACTAGGAAATCTAGAAAATATAGATTATAAAGGAATAATAAATAAAATAGGAAGTAAATTTAATGTAAATCCAACCACCCATAATATGCCAACAACTAGGAATTATTATAGAAGACCAACCTTACCAGATATACAGTTTGAAGACTGGAATTTAGAAAGCCCATCTGCCTTTAATGGAACAGGAATAATTGAATGGAACATAGATGGATTAACTGATTATCAATTATTAAGAAAAACTAATGAAATGGTCATGGCTGCCTCAACATATATAGCAAAAAACTCAGAAGAACAAACAATACAATTATTAATCCTAGGATTTACCGGATCCTTAAAAGGATGGTGGGAAAATTATCTATCTGCAGATCAAAGACGCTTTATTTTAACAGCAGTAAAACAAGATGGAAATACACAAATACCCCTGATGGTAGAAACATTAATAATATCAATTATCCATAATTTTATGGGCGATTCTAACACATTTGAAGAAAAAACTAGTACTTTGCTACATAATCTAAGATGTCCCACTCTAGGAGACTTCAGATGGTATGTAGACAATTTCATAATTATGGTAATGACTAGAATAGATTGCAAAGAAACCTTTTGGAAAGAAAGATTTATTGCTTGACTACCCCCAGTATTTGCAATAAAAGTACGAGAAAAATTAGCCCAAAAATACCCTGAACCTTTGCAAGATATAATATGGAAAAATAATTTCAACTATTAAAAATACTGTCTTAGAAATATGTAATAATCTAAAGTTAGAAAAACAGATTAAAAGACAACAAGAAAGCGGTACAAAAGAATTAAGAGATTTTTGCATGCAATATGAGTATGAAAAACTAGATCCTCCTTCTAGAAAAAATAAGAAAAAACAAATAACCAAAAGAAAATTTTCTCAAAATAATAATAGGAACATTCCTAGAAACTTTAAAAGAAAAATAAAAACAAACCCTCCTATAAGTAATAATCCACCTAATTCAAAGAAAGGAATATTTTGTTATAAATGTGGAAGATACGAACATATGAAAAAAGATTGTAGAGTTCGAGAAAGGATACAAAACCTAGATATGAGTGAAGAGATAAAAAACCAAATAGCAAAAATATTATTATATGAATCAAAAGAAGATATAAATAATTTAATAGAAACGAGTAGTAGTGAAGATGAAAATACCCCTAATATCGATGAACATGAGAAAGAAGAAAATTGTGATTGCATATTTAATATTAATGTTTTAACTACCGAAACTAAAATAGCCTTAGAAATGGTAGATAAACTTCCAAATGAAGAAGATAAGTTAGAATATTTAAATAAATTAAAAACTCTAATATTAAACGAAAGAGAAGCGAGAAAATGTATCAATAGAAGTAAGTGGTTATGATTTTTCAAAAATATTACGAAAAGACATAAACAAAGA
Organism: Sphenostylis stenocarpa; assembly: GCA_963425845.1. Taxonomy (NCBI): domain Eukaryota; kingdom Viridiplantae; phylum Streptophyta; class Magnoliopsida; order Fabales; family Fabaceae; genus Sphenostylis; species Sphenostylis stenocarpa. The sequence continues at coordinate 27,139,912 of OY731406.1, forward strand.
AAAACCAGTAAATTTACAAGACTTACAGAAAGAAATAAACCTTTTAAAAGAAGAAATAAAAGAAATTAAAATTCAATTAATAGAATTAAAAATGAAAAATGAAATACAAGAAGAAAAAATGAATATTATAAATAATAAATCCATCTTAAATGATGTATCAACTTCTGAAAAGGTTAATCAACTAAAGATTTTACAACAAAAATGGCATATAAAAGCTACATTAAAAATTGGAAATAATTTTCATAAACAATTTACAGCTTTAGTAGACTCTGGAGCTGATATAAATTGTATACGAGAGGGATTTATACCTACTAAATACTATGAAAAAACTTTACAAACTCTAAGAACTGCGAATTCTGAAAAACTAAAGGTAAAATATAAATTATCAAACGCCAGTATTTATAATAAAGGAACCTGTTTTAAAAATACTTTTATGCTAACCCTTGATATTAGTGAAGAAATGATTCTAGGAACCCCATTTCTAGCATTAATATACCCTTTTGAAGTATCTGAAAATGGAATAAGACATAAAAATATTTTATTCGAATTCATTAAACCAGTAAAAAAATAAGAAAATACAAATAGTTACTGAAGTAAACGAGGAAAACTTTTTATTAAAATTGGAAGCCAAAAATAGTCATATAAAATATTTAAAACAAGAAATAGAAAGAATTGAAGAACAATTAAAAAATCCGAAAATAATAACAACCTTTAAAAAAATAGAACAAGAAATTATAAAAGAAGTATGTGCAGAGGTCCCTACAACTTTTTGGAATAGAAACACTTTTCAAATAGAATTACCCTACGAAGAAGGATTTTCAGAAAAGAATATTCTTACCAAAGCCAAACTAGTACAATTAAATAAAGAAACATTAGAATATTGTAGAAAAGAAATAAAATCTTTTTTAGTTAAAAAAATTATTAGACCTAGAAAATCTCCATGGAGTTATGCTGCATTTTATGTACAAAATGCCTCCGAAATAGAAAGAGGAGAACCAAGAATGGTAATAAATTATAAACCTTTAAATAAAGTCTTAAGATGGATTAGGTATCCCCTGCCTAATAAAACTGAATTAATAAGCAGAATTTATAATGCCACTATATTTTCTAAGTTTGATATGAAAAGTGGGTACTATCAAATTAAATTAAAAGAACAAGACAAATATAAAACTGTTTTTATAGTACCTTTCGGGCAATATAAATGGAACGTAATGCCTATGGGTTTAAAAAACGCGCCTTCTGAATTTCAAAAGATAATGAATGATATATTAAACCCTTACTCAAAATTTGCTATTGTCTATATTGATGATGTCTTAATATTTTCTGAATCAATAGAACAACATAAAAAGCATTTAGGAATATTTAAAAATATTATAAAAACAAATGGAATGGTAATATCAAAAAAGAAAATAAAACTAGCCCAAACACAAATTAGATTTTTAGGTCATGAAATAAATCAAGGAACTATAACTCCCATTAAAAGAAGTATTGAATTTTCAGAAAAATTTCCTAATGAAATAAAAGACAAACTTCAATTACAAAGATTCTTAGGATGTTTAAACTATGCATCAAAATTTATACCTAATATTCGAATATTATGTAAACCCCTCTTTAATAGATTAAGGAAAAATCCCAAACCATGGACTCCAGAAATGACTAAAATAATAATAGAAGTTAAAAAACTAGTTAAGTTTGTGCCATGTCTAGGAATACCAAATCCAGAAGCAAAAATAATTATAGAAATTGATGCTTCCGATATAGGATATGGAGGTATACTAAAACAAAAGTTAAAAGACAATCCCGAACAAATAGTAAGATATCACTCAGGAATATGGAATGATGCTCAAAAGAATTATAGCATTCTTAAAAAGGAAGTTTTAAGTATAGTTTTAAACATACAAAAATTTCAACATGATTTAATAAACAATTTTTTTTATTAAGAATTGATTGTAAATCCGCAAAAGAAGTTTTGGAAAAGGATGTAAAAAATAAAGTTTCAAAACAAATATTTGCAAGATGGCAAAGTCTATTATCTTGTTTTGAATTTGAAATAGAATTTATTAAAGGAAAAGAAAATTCAATACCTGATTTCTAACTAGAGAATTTTTGCAAGGCCACACCTATGGCAACCCCCTCTAAAACCCCAATTACGACTGAAAAAAGTAAAACCAAAAAGGGTCAAAAGTCCTCAACATTATCTTTAGATGACTTTGCCCCATCTTACTCAAAAACCATGACCACTAGAAAGCTTCTTACCTCAATAACCACTAAATCTAATAGATTTACCCCCCTAACACCACAAAATCAGCAACATTCTCCCCCTGAAAAAACCCCTAAGAAAGAATTTCATATTAAAGAAGGATGCCAGAAGATTATTACTTTAGAAGACGACTGGAGTCATGAAGATATTTACGGAATACTCAGAAAACTAGCTCCTCCAGGATGGAGTTGGATCCCTAAATCAGAAAATTTGAAAAAGACCAAAAAATTTTACCAATTCATCCTGATAGATACAGGATCTGCAGAAATAACCCCCATTCCAAATGATAGAGACCCCTCAATAATTAGTTATTCAAAATTACGAATTATTAAAATAATTTCATACCAAGAATGGAACCAACACCCTTTCACATATAAGAGCTTTTCGAGGCCCTTTGACCCCCCTTCATACAATTATTTTGATTACCAAGAAGCCTGGAATAAGATACTATTTGATACCAATCCTAGGCATTCATGGTACATATGTTTTAAAAAATAAGTACCCAATACCCTACCAAATTGGTTTGTAGATTGGTTTCATCAAATATGCCCGGTCGAATCTATAATCCCAGAAAAAATCATGAAAATGTACCAAAAATATAAAAGTCTTACTCCTCAATACCCTCCACACCTTCGAATTATAAAATTTTGTTCAACCATGGGAATAAGCTGGCTTTTGGCCCACATTCTTGAAATCCATCAACATAAAGAAGAAACCTATCCTAAAACTCTCTGCTTAAAAACCAAAGTTTTTTGGTGGAAAAAATTTGAAACCCAATATGTAGAAGAAAAATTTGAAAATTGGAAGAAAATGGGCCTTATCACACACAAAAACCCAAATCCAAAGAGAAATATCATCTATAAAAGATAAAGGAAAAACTATTATAGACTTATCAAAACTCCCTTCCTCAAAAGCATAAAAAGCCCAATTAAAACAAAAAATGATTGAAGCATTATCCTCATTGGGCTCTGATGAAGACGAAGAAGAAGAAACTGAACTCATTATCAACCTACAAGATGTTCAGGATCCATATGAAGATGAAGAAAACATTGATTTTGACCAATTTTAGCAATCAATTCCAGCAGAATTAGCGAAGATGATTAATAATATCATGAAAAGAAGATCAACCAAAGAAGAGTTACAAAGAAAGGTTCATCAAATTATGAGCAAATTAGAAGACGAAGACCCTCAAGAATTCCCCTCCTAAGAGAAAGCATCTTAGTAAGAAGATGGGCTTAGTTGGCCCATCGCCCAACAGATGCTGTAGGTCCCACAACTCAAAATGGAATCAGCTGGTTCTTCATGCAAAGAGAAAGGAGGCCCACACAGTTGAAAAATAAAGCACTTGTAATTAGGCTATTTTGTTTTTAGTGTCGGCCGCCGAAAGTAAAGGCGTGTCAATTGTAATGGTTGTCGGCCACTTTTGACTATGGTGTGCCAGTTGTAATATCGAATAGGAGAACCTTTAGGCCTATAAAAGAGTCAGTTGTCGAAGTATCATTTACAGCTCTCTTCGAGCCTTAAACTCTATCTTCCTCAGCCAAATCCCTCATAGCCTAAGTTCCCAGCCTTCCTTATCCCCGAATAGTCTTGAAAATTGTAAGCTCTCTTAAGAATTTTGTAATTTTGTAATAACAATCTTGTATTTCTTCTTCATTTATATATATGTATATGTATATATATATATATATATATATATATATACTAGTCGGAATCGTTGTCTCGCTTTTCAGAACCGCCGTCTCGCCATTGTTGCAAGTCGAGACTGCTGTCTCGTTTGGCGAGACGGCCGTCTCGCCACTTGCCAATGGCGAGACCCCCCTCCCGTTTGGCGAGAAGGCCCTCTCATCTTTGGGAAATTCGATACCGCCGTCTCGCCAAACGAGACGGCGGTCTCGCCACTTTTGCAAGTCGAGACCGCCGTTCCGAATGGCGAGACGGCCGTCTCGACCTGACAGGCGCAAATCTCTATAAATAGTGAACTCTCCCCCCCCCCTCATTTCACATAGTTCTTCCACTTTCCCTTCTACACTTTCTTCAAATTCTTCTCCTAGAGTCCCTCCGAAGCATTTCTGGAATTTCTGAGTGTCTAAGAGAGCTTTTTATAGCATTTTTAGAGTAATTTCGGCGTTGTAAGAGTGAAGGGCTGCCAAAACGCACCCTATTTTTCAAGAGAATTAATCAAAAGCTTGCTCCGGAGGTTTCTTCACTCTCTCCCTCTCTTTTACCGCCTTTTTACTTATATTAAATTGCGCAATAGTTATTACGGCCATGTAGTCATTATTTTAATTCCGCGAATAAAAGGGTAAAAGCATCTTTTCGAAAGTTTGTTTATTAAATAACTGGCCCATCATAGAGAACCTGAAAGGGGCGTCGTAAGGGAACTAATACTTCCCTTACACATAACTAACTCCCTTACCCAACTCTGGTTTTAACGACCAAAGTTGGTTTTTGAAAACCAATGCCTTTTTCCTCCTTTTTCGATGTTTCCGGTAAAAACATCGGTGGCGACTCTATAAGAACCCTTTCAAACTCGTTTTTAGATCAACCCGGTTATCAGACGATCTATGAACACCCTTTCGAAAACCTCACCCTTAGGTTCAGCCCGGTTATCAGACAACCTAAAGGAGTTGTAACACCACCCATAAAAACGCGAAAAACAGGAAAGTCGGAACCATCGCGTCTCTCCAACCGCCCCTTTTTTACGGCGGCGACAGATGGCGACTCCACTGGGGAAGCCTAGAGAGTTGATCCCATTTAGTGATGGACCAGTTTAATAAATAAACTAAGAAATTACGCTTTTACCCTACCTTGTATTATAACATGTTTTAATTACTTGACTTTAATAACTGTTGTTTATTTATTTTACGCAATTGTTTGAAATAAAAATTGTACACAAACCTTTGCACACAACAGTTCCCTCTATGCCCGGGGGCAAGTGAGAAATCCATAGGGAGTGGGTGGCAGGTACGGTTCGCTATAGTGATGGCCCTGAGCCCACCGGTGTGATCGGAAACCACCACTCAAGGTGATAACCTTCCTCTTTTGGCACAAAGACTGACTATGGCCTTAGTGCTAAGCATGGTCTGAAGGCTGGGGAGTGGGGACCCTATAATGGGGGCACCTTGGGGGCCTAAGCCTTGGTGAGAACAGTTAGAACCTACCTTTGCCAATGCACTTTTCTGCAGAAAAATCCTACTCATGATTAAAATGATCTCTCGCCTATTCGCGGATGAGTGAATTGTATGTTCATTTGTTTGTTGCATTTGATTGCATAACATAACAAACAACAAACAACAAAAAAAACAAAAAAAAATATTTTTTACAATAAACACCCTTATCTCAGATAGTCTGTCTTTTAGCTAGCCTGGTTTCAGGTTCTTTGTAAGCTAAGTAGCCACGCAGTCCGACAGAAGAGATAAAAGGTTATGAATAAACCAAATAAAATAATGATAATAATGAATAAAAGAATTTTGACAAAGTCGAATCATTCATATCGCATCATGTCATAAGTGAAAAAACCAAGAGAGAAAATAAATGCATGCATACACATCATTTTTAATAAATCCCTAAAAAATGGGTCTTAGAAGCGTTTCTTGGGAAAATTACTAGGCCAAATCCCCTTTCGGTAGTTATTGCCTGATTCTTCACATTTTTCTCTTTGTTTTGATATGTTGTGCATCCAAATCGGATATCTCAGTCAAAAGTTATGTCGTTTTGAACATCTACCGCCCTTTTGTACTGGTGCATGCATAAATACATTCATTCTAGGGAGCACTAGATATCCCTAAGACAATGGCGAAAGAGGCCCCGAGCACATTTGTGACCTCCGCGACAAGGAAGGGACAAGTGTACTAAGGTGTGATTGTGACCCCCATTATACTTGTCAAATCTGTGATGGGGGAGGAACCATTACATCGAGGTGGGTATGATACCCCACAAAGCGTAAGCTTTGGGGAGGGTACCCAAGTTATTGTCTTAAGGCATATCCATCCCATAAATCATTCATTTTAAACAATAATATTCTTTTTGCATTCTAGAAAGCGGCTAGTATTCTTCATGCCCTCATCCGCATACACAAAAAAACAAACACAAAATCCCAAACACTATCATACATCATGTTAGAAAATAAAACATGATAATGTTTAGGAAAAAACAAACACTTGCATACATGCATCCACCAAACTTCATCCTCATAACATGCATCTAATAATAAGTGGACATTCCTCAATACCATGAAAAGAGGTTAGGGCATTCGCATGACATGCACAAGAAGTCAAAAAGAAAATACATAGAAATTCTAACCCGCCTATGGGTTCATTTAGGCTTCTCCACTTTAAAAAAAATGTACTTTGAAACACTGCATTGAGGAATGTACCCTGTTTGGATGAAATAAATAAAATTATTTGTTTTCATCATCTCTTCAACCGCCTATTGCATTCATTCATTCTCACTTTAATAAGATAATAAAAAGAAAGAATTAATTTATGTGCTTCCCATGAATCGGAATAAGATGGAGAGCAAGCCTTTCGTCGTCAAGTTCTCTCCAACGGTTAATCTGCCTAAGGAGGATAACAAGCCTCAACCATTGGATATCCAAGTTAATAAGGAAGAGGGGGCAAGGATGCCGTTATATTTGTTCACGCCTCGAATCGAATAAAGTTGTACCGTGGAGATACCAAAAACATCGCCCATTAATAAGGATATCTTCAGCATAGCCGACATTGGGGGGTAGGATTAGAAGTAGAAGAATCTACTCCTCTGAGGAGCTACAAGACAATGCTCCCAAGAATAAAGCAAAAATAAAAATACCGAAGAAAGACATAATCCAAAGAGGAAATTGAATAGACTTTGGAATCAAGACGCTGAGGCAGTTCTTTCAACGCTCCGCCAAAAAGACAAACTCACGGTAGGCGACAATCTGATCATGGTTTAAACTAAAGACGACATTCAGATCAGTAAGTTTTTTGGCCTACCTTGTATGGATGCGGCTGAAGAGGACCTTTAAAATATCTTTTGCTAATATGAAAAGACTTCCCCAACAATATGAAGGTGACCCACATGATGAGGAAATATAGATGCCGCCCCAAACCAAGGGCTCATTAGAAACTCGCAATGAATAAGGGAACCACTAGATTTTAAAGACAATCCTTTAAAGCATTACCCTACAAAGGATCAAGCTGCACAGAGAAAAGGGAAGTCTCCCCTCTGCCTCAAATCAGATTTTCCCGAGTAGAGGGGTTCAAGCGTTAAAAGCGACTTTAGTCATTAGGTGTTCTCCTTCTAATTCTTAGGGTTTGTAAATCCAATGACTATTAGAGATTACTCCTCGGGGCCAGCCCAACCCCTGAGCATTATAGGGCACATATTTCCCTATTAATTACAAAGAATGTCATTCTTACTATCTGTTTCTCTTCTTGCTATTCATATCTAAACCTCATTAATAACCATGTTTAAGCAAACGTTTTCAAAATGCATCAAAGTAATCAAACTGCGCCATTAACCAAAGTAAAAGTCAAATCTATCACTATTGATTGACTAGAAACACAAAATAAGGTTCTACCTCATCATAATAAAGTCGTGTTTCGCCAATGTTGTGTAAAGAGAAAACAGAAAACAAAAATCAAAAGGAGCCCATAGAAGCTAAAGGCCAAAAAAAGAGAGGGCAAGATACCCGGTAGGAAACCCACCAAAGGGGGCTACGCAAAAGTTAGGGTAAACCCGCTAGGAAACCCGAATAACCATAAAGGGTAGCCTAGGTAGAAATTAGGGTTACAAAATAAAGTTCGCTAGGTTTCCCAAAACAAGGAAAGAGGAAACCTAGACAAAAGTTAGGACATAGCATAACATCCTAAGCTGAAAACCCAAAGGGCAGACTAGGGAAGTCAATCAGTCATAGCAAGTGCCATAGAATAAGACGCCACTCCATAAACAAAATGTTGTTTAAACTAGCCTAAACACTCTAACCAACCTTGACTAGTCGTGCTTACAAAAATCATTTTTTGTCAAAATAAAACAATTCTAAAACACAAGCCTTTGAATTAAATATCCTCTTCTCTCTCTTCTCTTGACCCTTACTACTACAACATTCTAGTAATTAGTAGGGAAATATGGAGATAGTAATCAATAGGAGGATTGACATCCCTAAGGAAATGGAGGGACACACTGACATGGCAAGTCGCTCTACAATCAACACAATCATTCTTCGATCATGGAAAGATCAAGACAGCAAAATTGGTACAACCTATCATGTCGACAAAGCACATAATGTCAGAAGCTCGTCAGAAGCAAAAGCACATTTGATTAACCCTTTTGAAATATTAATTGAAATAGCATTGTAGGATGCATATCGCGAACATTGCATGCATATGATAGGGTCCTATTTCTCAAAAAAAAAAAAAAAAAAAAAAAAAGAGAAAGAAAAATGAAAATAAAAAGAATAATGCCTGCTAGGAGATTCTTAGGCAAAAGTTAGGGTAGCCCGCTAGATCGAAAACCTGCAAAGGGCGGTCTAGGCAAAAGTTAGGGCATTCATAAAAAAGGAAAAAATCCGGTAAGATATCCTAGGCAAAAATTAAGGCAGCTCGCTAGACCGAAAACCCCAAAAGGGCGGTCTAGGCAAAAGATAGGGCTAAACCAAAAAATGAATAAAAGAGAGGGACCCTTCATCATAATCATGAAAGTCCAGTAGGAGAATGCTAGTCACTTTTCCAGATGCATCGATAAAAAAAGATAGATTGCATTTAGGGCATTCACGCACAAGTAGTCGCACAAAACGACTCTGTCAAGGTAAAAATGAAAGAAATTAAAATCACTTCAGATAAATAAAACGAAAAGCATTCATGCATATAAGGAGACTAGCTCCATGTTTGTGATTGAAAACAGGATCACCAAGACTGAGCCTCCAAATAATGCCCTCAAGAAAACAGAGCAAGTCGTTAATCAAGCGACTCAGCAGAATAAGAGCTTCTGAAAATCAAGACCTCCAACTACCATCCTTCTACCCAGAAAAAGAAGGCACATATAAGAAGTCTCCAAACATTGCTCTCCCTCAAGAAAAAAGAGCGAGTTGTCATAAGAAGCTTCTAGAAGTCAAAGCTCCAGTCATCATTTTTCTACGCAATAAAAGAGCGCACAATCATTAGACATCATAAAAGAAAAGCCGATGGAAAGACTTAATTATCCCCAAGCGGATCCTTGCCTACTCCAAAGGCAAAATAAATATTACCCCAGGACTTAGCATCACCACTACATGAGTCATCGATCACACTCACCCAAAATCTCCTCCACACTCCCCAATGGAGAATAATGGCTTCAAGAGCCCATCATCATCAACAGTCCAAAGAGTCCAAACCATCAAGGGCTCAACAAAAAGAAAGAAGAGAAAAGAAGAGAAAAGAAAACCCTTCATCTCCAGCAGATGACAAAAAAGGCCATGACAGAGAGGGCCAAATAAAAATCCTCAAGTGGATCTCCTAAAAATTCTACAAAAAGGAATCAGAAATTCTCATCCCCCAGTGGAGTAAGAGCTTCACAAGTTTAGCTCGCATCAACATCAATCAAGGAGTCAAGACTCCATCCCAAAAAAAGAAAAATTAGATCCCTAGAAAGTCGACAATCCCCTGATGGATCACCAAAGAAAACTTTATCCCCTGCGGATCCCTCAAAAAGGAGGAAAAACCAGCATAATAAAAAGAAACTAAAAAGTAAAAGGTCTCACACATTATCCCCATAAAAAAGCCTGATTTCGAAGTCGCGATAAAAAAGAGATAAATCGCGGAAAAAGCGAAATTAAATAAGAGCATCACAAAACTAGCTCACACCAGTACCTAAAAAGGAGTCAAAACTCTAGGGGGCAAACCAAAATCAGATCCCCGGGAAGTCAACCAATTCCCTGGTGAAGAGAGATCATCCCCAGTGAGCCTACTGCAAAGTAAAAACTTCAGATTCATCCTCAGAATGTCATTTATCTACGCATAGGCAAGACCTGGCAAGCAAGAGCCAGCATCCCCATAAGGGAATATCGGCCTAGTAAGAGGCAAAATAAATGTAGCCAAAAGTATTCACTTCCGATGAAGCATCTGCCTACTTAGAGGCATTACCAAAAACTCAATGGAGTATCTGCCTGCTCAGAGGCACCATCAAAATCAGCAAATTTTCAATGGATACCCGCCTACTCAAGAGGCGTCACCAAGATCAACAAATCCCCAAAGGATTCCTGCCTATCTAAAAGTTTTCTTCACTCTCTCCCTCTCTTTTACTGCCTTTTTACTTATATTAAATTGCGCAATAGTTATTAGGGCCATGTAGTCTTTATTTTAATTCCGCGAATAAAAGGGTAAAAGCGTCTTTTCGAAAGTTTGTTTATTAAATAACTGGCCCATCATAGGGAACCCGAAAGGGGCGTCGTAAGGGAACTAATACTTCCCTTACACGTAATTAACTCCCTTACCCAACTCTGGTTTTAACGACCAAAGTTAGTTTTTTAAAACCAACGCCTTTTTCCTCCTTTTTCGATGTTTCCGGTAATAACATCGGTGGCGACTCCATAAGAGCCCTTTCAAACTCGTTCTTAGATTAGTCCGGTTATCGGACGATCTAAGAACACCCTTTCGAAAACCTCGCCCTTAGGTTCAACCCAGTTATCGGACAACCTAAAGGAGTTGTAACACCACCCATAAAAACGCGAAAAATAGGAAAGTTGAAACCATCGCATCGCTCCGACCGCCCCCTTTTTACGACGGCGACATTAATTTACATAAAATAAAAACAAGGTCTACTTTTATCTAATATTACTTATTAATCAAGTTGTTTCTTCTTATTTTTATCTGAAATTTTGTCCAATATAAATATATAATGCATGCATTAGTATTAAAAGTGATTTTGTGAAAAAAATAAAATATTTAATTTCGGTAATGCATATTGAGAACATGTTGTGACACACACTTAAATAAAAAAAAATTGTTTGTTACAATAAAAATTATGATTATAATTATTTAACTTAATTCTATTTATTTTCTTTTTCTAGGAGATCAGGTCTTGAGATCTAGTCCATATTATTAACTCAACTTGGCTTCTTAACTACAAAAGTGAGATTTATGGAGTTGACTAATCATTTAGTTGACTTTACTTTAAAAACACCAATGATAGATACAATATCTATCTCCTACTATATGACTCTAACAATTACAAATTATTTTGTATTTTCTAAAAGGTAGTTAATTTGATTAAGGTTTTATTGATTCTGGCACAAATTGATATGCAAGCATTGATGCAAACACAAATGAAGACGCAAGTAGAAATGCAGACATTCATGTAACAACAAATGCAATCTTTTAAGAAAGATTTATTATCTGTCTTAAAGAAACAAGGATGAAAATGTACTTAAAATAATCAAAACTTTATTTCTATTTTTAATTGTGTTGATATAAAACTTTTTAGTTGATATATAACTTTTTAGTTGAAATATTATTTTTATTATGTTTTAACTATTTAAAACATCATTTTGACTATGTTTAAATAATACTTTTATATTGAAAATTGATAAGTTTGTCTTTTTGTTTTCAAGAATATGAGTAATAATTTAAATATTAAACATTTGATATTATAATCTTATGATGATACTTTAGCAAGAATATCTACTACGCCAATAATAATAATTAGCTATTTTACCTGTAAATAAAATTATGAGAAATTAGCTATGAATTAGCGAGAGAAAAACTTGTGAGAGACGAATTTTGATACATATTAGCGACAACTAATTGTGAGGGATTAGTTACGGATTAGCGAGAGAAACATTGTGAAGGATTAACTACAGATTAGCGAGAAAAATATTGTAAGGAATTAACTACATATCAGTTAGAGATAAATTGTCAGGGATTACCGATAGAAAAATTACGAGGGATTAACTAAGAATTAGTGAGAGTGAAATTGTGAGAGATTCGCTACGGATTAATGAGAGATAAATTGTGAGGAATTAACTATGGATCAGCTATATAAAAATTGCAAGGCATTTACCATAGATTAGTTAAAGACAGATTGCGAGAGACTACCTATGGGTTAACGGCAAAACAATTGGGAAGGATTAGCTACAAGTTAACTAGAAATTTGGGAGATCAATTAGTTAGAGAAAGACAAAATTTCATCACTTAAATTAGCGAGGGACCTAGCGACAGATTGGAAACAAAATTTACTACAAATTTGAGAGAGAATACATCTCTATCTAATTAGCTACTTGGATTTGGTGACGAACTTTTCCATAGCTACTCCGTAGCTAATTTGTAGCAAAACGTATTAACGAGAGATTAACGATAAAATATCTATGGAATGTGTCATAGCTAATATGTAAACTTCTTGTAGTTTCTAGCATGTGTCTCATTAGCAATGTGATTATAATAAACATTGTCTTCTAGATATTGCCAAATAAAATTGCACACTTGTTAGTGCTCAAAGTCTTATTCTTCATCAGACATAGAATCCGACTTTTGTGTAGAAAAGATAGGAAGATGTAATTTCTTCACAAACAACAAATATTTCATCTTTCTTTTTCACAAATGATAATTTGCAGCGTTTAAAGCAAACATCTTTGTATTTGCCTCCATCATTCAAGCAAGTAAATATAGCCTAAAAAAAACAATAGCTTTAATGCCACTCTGAGAGGGAAAAACAACACAACAACCTAAGAGGAGCAACAACAACAGAAAATTGACAAGAATAATCACAATAGAGAACACTGATATTTTAGTGTGGAAAACCCCTCAGTATGACACTACTAGAAAAATGCCAAATAGTAACCAAAATCAGTGACTGAAAAATTTAGTTACTATCAGTGACTGAATCAGTAACCAAATTATTATTTTTTAGTTTAGTAACTAAAATAGTAATTGAATTTTCGGTCACAAAAAATCAATTATTATTTCAGTCACTCTTATTTAATTTAATTTTTTAAATTAATTTTAATTATCCAATTATTGCACTCACTATAATATATCCTCCCAAATTTTCATGTCGCGGTCCACTAATCTGCCCCAAATTTTCATCTCGCGCTCACATTAACCATCGATCTAAGCTTATAGCTCCCAAACTTTTATCTTCTTTGCTCGCTAACATTCACCACACTGATCGGACTTTTGAATCCCACCCTTCTTGTTCGAGGTTAATCTAACCTAGAGTCTTCATCTCTCCATCCCCAATCTTCCAGCCTTCAGTGATTTTTAGCCTGAAACCCAATATGACAACCTAAAACCCACTCCGATTACTTGAAATCCAACCCAAGCGACTTCAAACCCTAACCTAAGCCTCTTTGAGCTTGAACCTAACCCTGGAAACCTCAGTTCCAACCAAAACCCACGAAACCTTGTACTAGAACACTAACCCTGACGAACTTGAAGCTGCCGAGGCTACTATCAAGCAAGAGGTACTCTGCTTTTAACATTTGCTTCGTTATAAGTATAGTTCATCGGGTGGTGCTTATTCATTATTTCAATACATATGATGTTTAATCATTAAGGTGTATTACCATGCGGTTCAAGTTTTAATGCTTTGATTATGGCTTATTTAATTATGTATTTGTGTTTATGTGTTCTGGTGCTTGCTTTTTCGTTTTATAACTAAATAGGTATTGAAAAGGAAAAGAGAATATACTTGAACTTGGGTCCACAAGACATTAGGAACCCTTATCAGTAGGGATGGAATATGACTGGTAATCAAGATTTTAAAATTTTTGGCACAATCCTAGATATTGTGAAAAATTACAGACAAATGCACTCTATGCAGACACATATGTGGTCGATGCAACCATAAGTGTGGTGGTTATGTTGCAGTGGCGGACATCCCAGTAACCATATTGTTTTGGCTAAAATTACAATCATAAGTTGTTTATTAAAACCTTGCTTGTATTTAATAATAATACGATTCTTTCTCTCTTTCCCCCTTCTCTTTTGATTGTTATCTTCAATGGGGTTTCAACTTTTATTCTGCTCTTAATAGGAGAATGTCGTCCTTTGCACTTATAGTTTCACTTTGGTTCAATGAAATGGCGCCTTCTTCCATATCATTCCATGTTAGATAGGTTATTAATGATGCAACATGTACCTTTTGGCAGGTAGAAGAGAATGACCGTCTTAAGTCTGAACTTTTGAGTAGAGTCAAGGAGTTGAAAAAATATGTAAGTTCTGTATTCTGTGATGACATCTGCTTCATTCGTCGAATGTTTTTTATGAGTGTTGTAATATAGTGTTTTTTTTTAATTTTATTTTATCGCTTGTTTATGTACTAATTGCTTTTTGTCACTCTGCTTTTTGAATCTAAATTTCGTTTTACATGGGTAGAAATTGCTAGCAGGAGCATTTTTAGCTGATCTTAGGACACTATTTACTTTGAAATGTCCATAACACTAGGTTATAGGACAATCTTGGACTACTTATATTTGTCCAAGATTGTATATGTATGTGGTCACACACATGTTAGTGTTTTGGATAATTTTGTTTTCATTAACTCAGAATATAATTACAAGGAGTTTGGATGATAAATGATCCTCCTTAATGTGAAAAGAAGACTTAAAAACAAAGAGGAAGAAAAAGAAGGAACATAAATGGTGTAAAGTTTTCCAATCCCTTAACATATACTGGCATTATATTCTAATTTTATGGATATGTAGTTCAGAAAGTAGAAGTAAATTTGAAAGTGAAATTTATACAATTAATTAAACATCTTATTATCTAAATAACGAGCTTATCCTAATTAAGAAAAAGTTGTAGTATTCTCTTGGATACAACTGTTTCTACTCTTACATTTTGTCATATGTCCACTCATCCATCATCCAAGGATCCACGTTGGCCTCCTTATTATGCTACACTTATTAATTTTTTTTTTTGCATTTGTTGGTGCTTCACTGCTCAAAATTCATCCATGTCAAAGCTTTGCTAATATTGGTCTTATAACTCTTTGGTAGAACTTTCCTTTGATAGGTGGTTTGTGACCACAAATTAGCTATATTCTGAAGCATTTTTACATTTCATCCACCCAGCTTGAATCTTATGCCTGACCATCAAAATCCTTATCACTCCTAAGCTGTGTAAGAATTAATGGTTGAGTTCAAGAGGGGGGGTGGATTGAACTTTGAAACCTTTTTATAAAAACCACTTTCTTTATGGAAGAATGATTAATCTTTTATCTAATCTTTTATTAGGCAGATTTGGTTTTTAACAAAGCAAGAATATAAACTAGAAATGAAAAGAGATAAATGCAGAAATACAACACAAGAGTTTATACTGGTTCACTCTTCCCAAGAGCTACATCCAGTTCTTGACAAATCTATCAAGTTCCACTAATACCAAGTGAAAATAAAAACCAGTAGATACAAACCAATCTACCCCAAGATCTAGCTTACAACACCACAAGATAGACTCTTGAAAAAAACACCTAGCAACCAAACCCAGTCGCTGTAACCAGTGCAGATTCAAACCCAATCTACATAATTAAAGTTCATACAAGTATTGAAAAGAATAAACCTGGACTGCATATTTTACAATATAGAAGTCTAGAAGAAAATTTTCTAACACAGAACTTTCTCTCTTGAAGATCTTTCAACAATCTTGATCAAAATGCCTTATGATATGAAATGTGTATGAATGCTTAGAAAAACACACGAATATGAGAGCTCCAAGATTGCTTTTAATCGATTTCCAAATTGTATATCGAAAGAGAAATCAAAACTGTATTTATAGAGTAAAAGAGACAAAACTGATAGTTTCAATTGATTAAAATGATGTTTTAATCGATTGATTTCATTTAAAACTCTTTCAATCAGTTAATTCGAGCTTTTAATGGATTAAAACTGCTAGAAGTAAAAATGGTAGCTCTCTATTTTAACAAATTAAAATTCATTTTAATAAATTAAAAATCTGAGATATTAAAAATGTGAATTATTACTTAGAACATTTTAATCTATTATTTTATCAATTTAACAGATTAATACTGCGAAACCCTTAACATAAAAACATAATCAATAATATTTTAATTTGTTGATTCTACGATTTAATCAATTAAAATATTAACTGTATATATACTTTTCCTATTTTAAGTGATCTTAACAGATTAAAAATACTTTTTAACAGATTAAAAAACTCAGTTTGTTCTTTCAAAGATTAAAGATTAGCTTTTCATGAAGTATGATAAATTCTATGAAATGCAATAGTTATAGGCGCTTATCACAAGATATACTGAAATTATCAGGAGATTAAATTCCATACCTATAACCTATCTACCTACACACCACAAAATAAACTTTATATGTCTTCATCAAATCCAACAAGTGCTTCAATCTCCCCCTATTTGATGGAGACAAATATCCACCGCACCTGCATAAAAAACAGTAACAGAGCAACAGAGACATATAATTGTTATGTGTGTGTGTAGTGACAGCATAGTAGCGTATTCTTCTCCCCCTATTTGACTTCATCAAAGAGATAAAAGTGTTCATATACAGGCCATAAGTACCATATAGGTACCTAAAAAATAAAAAACCAAAACAAACATAAGTAAAATAAAGCTACAAAATAGAGATTTCATTCATCACAATCCCAGGGACCTTGATTGAATTGGAGGTCCCTGTCGCCACCGTCAAAACGAGGCGGTCGGAGCGACGCGATGGTTCCGACTTTCCAATTTTCACGTTTTTATTGGTGTGGTTACAACGCCTTTAGGTTGTCCGATAACCGGGCTTAACCTAGGGGCGAGGTTTTCGAAAAGGTGCTCTTGGATTGTCCGATAACCGGGCTCACCCAAGAACTAATTTTGGAGGGTTCTTCTAGAGTCGCCACCGATGTTTTTACCGGAAACATCGGAAAAGGGGTGAAAAGGCGTTGGTTTTCGAAAAACCAACTTTGGTCATTAGAACCAGAGTTGGGTAAGGGAGTTAGTTACGTGTAAGGGAAGTGTTAGTCCCCTTACGACGCCCCTTTCGGGTTCCCTATGATAGGCCAGCTATTTTAAATAAGTAAACTGGTGAAAATACGTTTTTACCCTTTATTTGCAGAATTTAAAGTTACGACTACATGGCCCTAATATCTACTGCGTAATTTAAAGATAAAGCAGTAAAGAGAGAGAAAGAATGTAGAAACCTCTGAGGCAAGCTTTCTATTAATTTCTTGACAATTTGGGTGCTTTTTGACAGCCCTTCACTCTCTACAGCGTCGAAAACCTCTCAAAAATGCTATAAAAACTCTTAGAGACTCTCAGAAAACTCCGAAAATGCTTCGAAGGGGTTCTAGGAAGAGAATTTTATGAAGTGATAAGAGAGAGAATGGAAGAACTGTGTGAAATGAGGGGAATGTCACAACTATTTATAGGGATTCGCGCCTATCAGGTCGAGACGGCCAGCTCATTTGATAAGGTCGAGATGGCCGTCTCGCCATTCGAGACGGTCGTCTCGCCATTTGAGACGGTCGTCTCGCCTTGCAGAAATGGCGAGACGGCCGTCTCACCAAACGAGACGGCGGTCTCGCCATTTGCAAGTGGCGAGACGGCCGTCTTGGCAAACGAGACAGCGATCTCGCCACTTTCGCAAGGCGAGACGGCGGTCTCGACCCAAAAAGGCGAGAATCCTTATTTACATGCCGAAAATCCCTCCTATCCTAGTATGGGGCCTAATAGTCTCTCCTAGTGGCTTCTTAGGTTTCATCCATCTTCGAATAGAAGGTCTTCTGGTCTTTATTATGAGGTCGGGAAAGATTTGGGGTCTACAGCTGCCCCCCCTTTACCTGACCAGTCGGCTGTTGGCCTGTTGTGCCAAGAAGATCGACTGGAAGGTAAAGGAGTTGACCCTCTTGCCCGGTTACCCTTCGAATGTTCCGTCTTGTGGCGGTTGATCTTCTGGGGAAAATTTGTGTTGTGCACCTCCAGGATACTCCTTCTGACGGTAGCCGATCCCTTCGGTTGACACATGGTAGAACCTCAGGATACTCCTTCTGACGGTAGTCGATCCTTCGGTTGATGGGTATAAACCCCCCATCAGGCTGGTAGTTGCGACTTACTGATCCGGCTTGAGCGCAGATCAGGCGCACTTGCGTGCGCGGGTTGATAGGTATGAACCCCTATCAGGCTGGTACAATCCACTACGTAGGACTGGTGGTGGTGACGGCTTACTGCTCGGGTGGTTCATGCGCCCAGTGTTGAGATGTGTTTTCTTTGTCTTTGTTTGTCTTTTTCTTGGGGAATGGTCGTCCGGGCGGAGATTTTGTTGGTGTTCATCCAGCTTGTTGGTTGTTGGGGATTCTTTGATTTTGATCTTTTGGTAGTGGTCATCCGACTTCGCTGGTTGTCGAGAATTGTTGGTCAAGGTGATTGACTTGTTTTAATCCTGCCTTTTCTTCGCGGTTTTATCTCTTTTTTCTCGCGATTTTGGATTTTGGCTTTTTTCTTGAGCGTACGTCTTTTTACTCTTAGCTTCTTTTGGTTACACTGACTTTTTTTTTTGGAAGGGATAAAAAGATGCAAAAAAAAATTTTATTTATAAGAAATTTTATTGCAGCAACTTATTCTAGGAGCCCTATCTCTAAGGAGGTGGACTTTCATCTAGAGACGATCTGTAGGAGGGAAATTGCCGGTACATATGCCTTCGGAATTCTGCTTGGTCCCAGACTTCATCGCAGTATTCTTGCTGGAATGTTGCCCAGTCTTGCCTCATTCCCTCCTGATATTGGTATATCGTCTCCAGCCTTGTGTCGAAGGCCTCCTGCCTTAGAGACATTTGTTCTTGCCTCACAGACATCTGATCAAATTGCTGGCGCAAATCGTAGATGTTACGGTTTACGCCAGCAAAATCGTCTGTGTATTGCTGCTGTTGTTGTTGTTGTTGTTGTGGTTGTTGGAACTCGGGAGGTGTCGGGAGATCGTGCATTGCACGAGGTCCCGGAGATCCAAAGTGATATCTAGGGAGGGGTGGAGGATCAGCTGGGTCCCGTGACGCAGCAGCATCCCCATGCTGACGAGTACCGACCCGTTGATGGATTCAGGTCAGAGGCTGGAGGCCAGTTCCTCCCTGCCACTGCACCCCCATTTCTCTGCTAGGGGGGTGATGAGGGGAGCCATGAGGACGACTCCCACTGGCTGGCTCCCGAAGTACTTAAGGGCCTTCAAGAAGAAATAGTCAGGGTTGCACCGACGCCTCTGGCTCATGCAGTAAAGGACAAAGAGGTCCGGGAGGGTTACCTTTCCCTAGCTCTCCTTCCGCCCGTGGATGGTCCCCGCCAGCAGCTTGTGGCAAATGCGGAGGGCTGGGGGGAGTGTTGAGCCCTTCATCAGCGTGGGCAAAGTGGGCGCCCTGGTGAGCTCCTCCCACATCTCGCCGACAGTGAGGTTGGTGGGGCGTGCGCAGATGGCCTCCTGGTAGTCCCGGGTCAACACGTCCCCGGGCTGGACGAATCCGATGGACACGTTGAATTCGTCCAGGGTGGTGGTCCGGTACATCCCACCCATAAAGTATGTCACCATTTTGGTTGGTGACAGGCCTGGGACCGTGGCGGGAGTCTCGGCGTAGGAGACGGAGGCAAGAAACTCCAGTACCGCCTGGGGGTACACATGGGTGGGTGGAGACTGTAGGAGGAAGCCCCACCCAATGCTGTCAATGTGGGCCCGGACGTCGTCCTCCCACCCAAATTCGGTGAGGATGCTGAAGTCTAACTTGAGCATGGGGTGCCATGTGTACCCCCTGATATGCTCAAGATGGGCCTGATGCAGTGGAGAGAGCTGAGTGGGTTCCTGGGGGACCGGTGTTGAGGAACTGCTATGGCCAGCAGATCCTCTTCTCTTCCTGGACTGGCTTCCACGGTGCATTTTCACAGTAAAGTGCTCAAGAATGAGAGATCAGAGAGTTGGAGTGCAGAGGAGGTGTGGAGAACCCCCAAGACCCCTCCTCTATTTATAGGAGAAAATTCGAATTCGGGACCGCCGTCTGGGAAGTCGAGACAGCGGTCTCGATTTTACGCAAGTCGAGATAGCCATCTAGGACCTCGAGACGGCAGTCTCGACTTTGACCTAAAGCGAGACGGCCGTCTCGTTTTTAGCCAAAACGAGATGGCGGTCCCGAGTTGATGGAGATCTAGACGGCGGTCTGGGAATGCGAGACGACCGTCTCGATTTTTCGGGATTTTTTTTTCGGAAAGAAATAGGACCTGTGAAAGAATTAATGGTTGAGTTCAAGAGGGGGGGTGAATTGAACTTTAAAACTTTCCCGCAAAACTTACTTTCTTTTGGAAGAATGAGTTATCTTTATTTAATCTTTGTGAAGGTAGTTTGGTTTAAACACAACAAGTTTATTGACAGAAAATAAAAGAGATGAAAGAAGAATATTAACACACAAATTTATACTGGTTCACTCTAATCCAGAGCTACATCCAGTTCTTGACAAACCAGTCAAGTTTCCACTAATACCAAGTGACAATTACAACCCGTAGATCCTCACCAATCTACACCAAGAACTATCTTTTCAACCTATAAGATAGAATCTTGAAAAACACCCAGTAACCAAATCCAGTTACTGTACCAAGTGTAGATTACAATCCAATCTACACAATTCACACGATACAAAAGAATAAGGAAAGAAGAAACCTGGACTTTGAATTCTAATTGCCCAGCACCAATTCTAAAGCACTCTCTCGCTGTGAATGACCACAATGTTGATCAAAGCACCTTATGATATGACAAAATCTTGAATGCAGAGAGAAAAACGTAGATGAACGATTCACAGATTGATTTCTCAAGTTTTCTCAAGTAGTGTGTTGTATATGTTTTTTTGAAAGATAGATCAATACTGTTTATATAGAGTAAAACAAAGTTTCAGTACGTGTTCTCTATCAAAATCTGTTACAGAGAGAAAAACAATTGATTAAATTTGAAGTATATCAGATAAAAAGTGATTCTGACCGATTAGAATAGAAGAATAATCGATTAGACTGAGTTATGATCGATCAGAATAAAACTATGATCGATCAGAATGAGTTATGATCGATTAGAACAAAACTATGATCGATTAGAGTATTATTTCAATCGATTAAAAGATCGATTTAATCGATTGATTTCATTTAAAGTTCCTTTTAATCGATTAAGACATCGATTCAATCGATTGATTTCGTTTAAAGTTCCATTTAATCGATTGATTCGAGTTTTAATGGATTAAAACAACTTAATGAAAAATGACAGCACTCTGTTTCAATCGATTGAAAATCATTTAAACAGATTAAATTCCTGCAAATACTTAGTTTAAGAAAAATAGTCTCTCTGTTTCAACAGATTGAAAAATCATTTCAACTGATTGAAATCCTGCAGACTTTTAAGACTCGAAAATGACTTTCTGTTTCAACAGGTTTGAAAACCATTTCAACATATTGTTTTTCCGAAAACATTTAGACTTAAAAAAATATCTTTATTTTAACAGATTGAAAAACGTTTCAACCGATTGTTTTTCCGAAAACTCTTAGATTGAAAAATATCTTTCTTTTTCAACAGATTAAAAAGTATTTCAATTGATTGTTTTTCCGAAACCTTCATATTGAGAAATTTACTAAGTTATTTTAACTTGTTGATTCTGCGAATCAATCAATTGAAAATACGATTATATAGAACCACTTATTCTCGTTAAGTGATTTTAACCGATTGAAAATCTTTTTCAACAGATTGAAAAACTTAGTTTGTTCTTTTAATGCGTAAAATGATTTTCAATGCTATGCAGTAAGATTAAGGCGCTTCATCACAACATATAATGGCCTATCAAGGGATTAAGTGCTCAAGTTAAAAACCTAATCATCTACACACCCACAACCTAAACTAAATTTATGTCTTCATCAAATTATATCTAAGTCTTCATCAAATCCACCAAGTCCACCAAGTGCTTCAATCTCCCCTATTTGATGGAGACAAATAACCACTCGCACCTGCATAAAATCGGACCAGAGACATGCATACCGAGACATATATTTTGTGATGTGGTGTGTGTGTAGTGGCGCTTTAATAATTCTCCCCTATTTGATCGCATCAAATAGATTGTCATGGATACAGTCCAATGGGGCCACTTGGGAACCCCCAAATAAAAAGCGGAATATAAAACCAACTAAGAAAAGAAAAAAAAAAAAATAGAATTATCAGCGAGACATTGATCAAGTAAACTTCAATCATCTCCGGGACCTGGGTTGAATTGTATTTCCACAATTCCGTTGTAAATGTCTTCAGGTTGATTATCGATGTGCTCGGAACCTTGCAATAAAATTCTCATCCAAATAGTGTCTGTCGAGCCCTTATAGCTGTAGTCATATTCATATGCCTCCTTTGATCAGCCTTGAAGTTGATTCATTTGTCGCAAGCATTGTTCTTTCAAACCGTGATGCAGGTGTGCCACGGTCAGGGGTGAATTATATGGAATCATCTCCAGCGGATCACTTCTTCCATAGGATCAGATGGATGAGCTCCGAAGTGCCAGGAATATCGGTGTTGATATTTTCTTCCTCTTGTCCATCTTCATCACTTTCTTCATCTCTTCCAGCATCCTCCTTGGAGACCCACTCACCATCAACTTTCATAAATCCCATTTTGTGAAGCATAGAGTTATTTATTTCGTTTGTTGAACGAACTGTCTCGACAAGTTCTCCTTCAAGATCAACACCAAAATATGTTAAAAATTTGGAAATCAGTATAGCATAGGGGTACCTGAAATCACTGAGTCTTTTTGCCTTGATCATGTGGTCTTTGATGACAAAAACCCAGTTTACCCGAATCCTGTGGTGAATGCAATACATTAGTACTAAATCTCCCTCATTTAGCACCGCATGATTGCTCCCCCTCGGAGTGAGCTGCCAAGACACAATGCAGGCAAGCAACCTTTCTTCCAATTTTAGTTTCCCAGTATTGAACGAGCTGACAGAGTCATGCCGTCCAACTCCAGAAACTTCTGAAGCTTTTGATGTTGCAGCAGCTTTATGATGCCTCTAAATCCTTCAGCATCAAACCAGGAAAACTTTAACAGCTTTGGTATGTTGACTTGTTTTCTGCTCAACTCATGGATAAACAGATTCATTTGCTCTTGGTCCCCGTTGAACCAAGTCTCAATCCTTCCTTCAACATTCTGTTCTTGCCTTGCCGTAGAGGACTCGCCTCTGCTGGACTTCTTCCTACCAGACTTTGTGCGCTTGAACATATTTGATTTTTGGAATGAACAGAACAGAGAAGAACCGAGAAAAGAGAAGCTCAAAGGAGAAAATAATACTATAGGAATGAGAATACACAATCTTTATCAGCTTAAAAAAAATTTTTGTCTTTACTGATTTATTGTTTCTGTGCAGTGATGATAAAGAGGAGAGAGAATTGCTACTCGTACACTTTAATTACCCACACATCCGATATCCAATCGAGTCATTCAACTTTTATTGGATATCTTTGATATTTAAGAGAGTAGTTGAAGTTTATCTTGTTGTAAATGCTTTCAGCTTACTCGCGTAAATCTGGTTAGAGACAAAGTACATACAACTAGCCCTAGAAGAAAAATAATCAATTGATATTTCGTGAAACCAACTGATTTTGTAATCGTAGATACTTATAAGTGAAATACACCGATTGAATCAAAAAATAAATCGATTATTTTGTAAAAGAAAATGATTCAGAAGTACCATTAGTGAATTCAATCGATTGAATCGAAGATTTAATCGATTGATTTATAGAAGAAAATGTGCAGAGCAACAAGATTAATGAAATAAATCGATTAAAAACTTATTTAATCGATTGAACTACTAACACATCAATACCAAAGAGTAAGAATCAGAAATCAACAGATTATTTCGCAATTTCAATCGATTGAAACAAATAATATCAAGTTATTCATGCAATTATTAATCGATTGAACTTGTTATCGACCGTTAAAGAGCATACAATCATCGTAACAAATTAGTTATGCAATACTAGATATATCTAGAATTCCTAATTCAGTTCTAAGCATATTAAGTCTATCTCTAGGAAGTGGTTTAGTAAATAAATCAGCTAACTCGTTTTTCGCATTCAACGAATAAAATCTCACAGCCACCCCTAGATACGTGTTCTCTAATAAAGTGATGTCTAATTTCAATATGCGTAGTTCTAGAGTGTTGAATAGGATTCTTAGTTAAGTTTATCGCACTAGTATTGTCACAAACCGGAGGTACCTTGTTTAGAGTTACTCCATAATCTGTTAGTTGTTGCTTGAGATAAATGCTTTGAGCACAACAGCTCCTGACCGCAATGTATTCAGCTTCTCGCAGCTTGATGCGAGCAACACACGCTTGCTTTTTGTCGTGCCACGATATAAGACTCGCTCCCAAGTAAATGACAAGTACCGCAGGTACTTTTTCCGTCTAATCTACATCCCGCAAAGTCGAATCAGAAAATCCAACAAGCTTAAGGGACGCACCTTCAGGATACCATAGTCCAACATTGACTGTTCCCTTAAGGTACTTCGTAATCCTTTTGGCAGCGAGTAAGATGTGATTCCTTTGGATTTGCCTCGAAATCTTGCACAAAGACACACACTAAACATAATGTCGGTCTACTAGCAGCTAGATACAATAGTGAACCAATCAAACCTCTATATTTAGTTTGATCAACAGGTTTTCCTTTTTCATCTAAGTCTAGACAACAGTTAGTAGACATGGGTGTAGAAGACACCTTGCAGTTTTGCATATCAAATTTCTTTAACAATTCATTGCAGTATTTAGATTGACTAAGAAAAATGCCATTTCTTAATTGTTTAACCTGTAGACCAAGGAAGAAATTCAATTCTCCCATCATAGACATTTCAAATTCACTTTGCATTTCTTTTACAAACTTATTACACATGGCATTATTGGTGGAACCGAAAATGATATCATCTACATACACCTGCACTAGAATAATATCAGTTCCAGATTTCTTAATGAACAGAGTTTTATCAACCTCACCTCGCTTGTACCCTTGATCAATTAGAAAATTACTTAACCTCTCATACCATTGTCTAGGTGCTTGCTTCAAGCCATAAAGAGCCTTTTTCAATTTGTAGACATGGTCAGGATGCTTGTGATCTTCAAACCCAGGAGGTTGAGAAACATACACTTCTTCATTGATAAGTCCATTAAGAAAGGCACTCTTTACATCCATCTCGTAGTAATCTGAAACCACATAAACAGGCATAAGCTAATAATAATCTAACAGACTTCAAGCCTAGCTACAGTGCAAATGTTTCATCAAAATCAATACCCTCTTGTTGGTTATACCCTTTGGCTACCAATCTAGCTTTATTTCTAGTAATAATGTCGTGTTCATCTAGCTTGTTTTTGAATACCCACTTAGTACCAATTATATTGATATCTTTGATTTTAGGAACTAATTCCCACACTTTATTTCTTTCAAATTGATTAAGCTCATCATGCATGGCACTAACCCAGTATTCATCATTTAATGCTTCTTTAACTGTCTTAGGCTCTATTTGTGAAATGAATGCCATATGATTACGTAATTGATTAAGAGAATGTCTAGTAGATACTCCCTTATTAATTTGCCCGATGACATTGTCTAGAGAGAGATTTCTTGGGACAATCCACTCTTTAGGAAGCTCTTCCGAACATCTTCTTCCTGTTCTTCAGGAATTGTTGGAGAATTAGCTTTTGCAGGGTCCACAGATGGATCATCCTCTTCAACAGGATGCCGATCCGTGCTATCGGGACATTTCAACCGATAAGAATTATCAGCTTAAATCTTCTTCATCAGCAGTACTCGTTGATCTATTCTCGCACAACTCGAGAAGACTCATTAAACACAACATGTACTGATTCTTCAACTGATTTCAATCTTAAATTGTAAACTCTATATGCATGGCCGAATTTAATTTGGATGTTTTGAAAATGATTTTCAGGAACAAATTGATTAAACAAATTATTTTACTAATTTGGTCTTTAATATTCGTTTTGAAAATGCAATAGTAAAATGATCGATTAATACTTGAAAGAATCGATTATTTCTGTATTGGAAGAGATCTAGAAGATGATACCAGAATTTAAATCGATTAAAACGAAAATGAGTCGATTAAATTTGATACCTTAGTGATTTTAGTTGATATAAATTCATTCTAATCGATTAAAACAACTAAAACTCAAATCATGAGAACATTTTAATCGATTGATTCGCATTTCAATCGATTAAAACTGTACTGGACAGATTTACTAATATCTTCTCGTAAGTTATTTTAATCGATTAATACTGGTTTATATCAATTAAAACAATCAGCTTTAGACAAACGAACCTGATTCGTAGCTCGAACTTCAAGGGATTCCCGCACTTTGTTCCCGCAAAACAAGTTAAGTATTTTTCTGGTACCCTTTAAATATTTTGGGTCCTTAGGAGTCAAACTTTCTGCTTAACATGTTTTGGAACCCATCTCTTCCTTCCTTGCGGCACAAAATATTTCCTAGCATGACGAATTTTATAGTATGCCCTTTCTTCATGCAAGTAATGACAGGATGAGAAAGGGGATGCCGTTGTTTTTCTATATGAAAAGAAGTTCAAATATTTCTTAGTTTTTACCCCATTCCTAGGTTTGTACCCAATTCCGTAACGTTCAAACACACAGCTTTGAGATCCAAGCAAGTGCATCTAAATTCTCTTTACCTTGAGTAAATTTTGTTAAGGTTTTAGTTAAGTAATCAACCTTATTTTGTAAAACAAGACACTTTTCACAATTCTTATTAACAAGCAACATTATCTCAGATGAATAGATAATATCTAGATGTTCTAAATCTGTTTTGCTTTCTAGCAGCTTCTTTTTCCAAAGTTTTAACTCTATTTTCTAACCAGCTTATTTAGCCCTTTCAACCGATTATTTGTATGAGATAAATTTCTGGCTTCACTATGCATTTCATTGAAAGCATTCAGTAATGTGTCGTAATTCATTTCATTTTCTCGTAGAAGTTGAACTTACATGTGATGAAGAGGATTCACAGCCAGCCATCAAACACAAGTTCACCTCTTCACCTTCGGATTCGAACCGGAAGAAGATTCATTGTCTTGCCAAGCTATGTAGGCCTTTTTCCCTTTGTATCTTGAATCTTTCTTGTTCCGATTCTTGGTCTTTTCTCGGACGATCGCTCCTTATGTGACCCTGTTTACCACAAGAATAACAAGTAATATTATTTTGAACAGATTCAGCTCTTTCTATCATTGTACCTTTTTACTTGGCCAGTCTTGTTCTTTCTTCTCGTAAATTTCCGAATTTCTTAACCAATAAAGTCAGGTTCTCGGACTCATCTTCTTCAGAACCACTCGTTTTCTTCAATCGTCTTGAGAACAATATTTCTACTTTTCTTTTCTGCATTCTCTTGTTCTTTGAACCGATTGATTTCCAACTCGTGTTCCCTTAACTTACCAAAAAGTGAGGCAGTAGTCATTTCAGCCAAATCTCTTGATTCGGATATTGCTGTCACCTTTGGTTGCCAAGTTCTGTCCAAACACTTCAGTATTTTGATATTCAACTCCTCCTTGTCAAAGGTCTTCCCTAGCCCGATCAAATGATTAACTATGTGCGTGAATCTTTTCTGCACATCTGCAATTGTCTCCCCTTGCCGCATTTTAAACAACTCATAGTCCCCGATTAACTCATGCTTTCTTGCCCTTTTCACATCAGATGTTCCTTCATGTGTGACCTCTAGAATTTCCCACATCTCTTTGGCGTAAGCACACCGAGACACCCTGAAAAACTCATCAAGATTTAAGGCAGAGGTAATAATATTCTTTGTAGTATAATCATATTGCACTCTCCTATTTTCTGCATCAGTCAACTCACTCCAACTTTTCTCAACAGTTTTACCATCTACTATATGAGTTGGTTTAAAAGGACCATTAACAATTGTTTCCCAAATGCCTCTATCAAGGGATTCAATAAAGATTTTCATTCTAACCTTCCAGAAAGAATAATTCACACCAGCAAAAAGTGGAGGCCTGTTTATGGAGGCTCCTTCTGAAAAATTCATCTTTCCCTCAGCCATTGGACCGATTACTTGAGTAACTTACAAGAACCAGCTCTGGTACCAATTGAAAGAATTAATGGTTGAGTTCAAGAGGGGGGGTGAATTGAACTTTAAAACTTTCCCGCAAAACTTACTTTCTTTTGGAAGAATGAGTTATCTTTATTTAATCTTTGTGAAGGTAGTTTGGTTTAAACACAACAAGTTTATTGACAGAAAATAAAAGAGATGAAAGAAGAATATTAACACACAAATTTATACTGGTTCACTCTAATCCAGAGCTACATCCAGTTCTTGACAAACCAGTCAAGTTTCCACTAATACCAAGTGACAATTACAACCCGTAGATCCTCACCAATCTACACCAAGAACTATCTTTTCAACCTATAAGATAGAATCTTGAAAAACACCCAGTAACCAAATCCAGTTACTGTACCAAGTGTAGATTACAATCCAATCTACACAATTCACACGATACAAAAGAATAAGGAAAGAAGAAACCTGGACTTTGAATTCTAATTGCCCAGCACCAATTCTAAAGCACTCTCTCGCTGTGAATGACCACAATGTTGATCAAAGCACCTTATGATATGACAAAATCTTGAATGCAGAGAGAAAAACGTAGATGAACGATTCACAGATTGATTTCTCAAGTTTTCTCAAGTAGTGTGTTGTATATGTTTTTTTGAAAGATAGATCAATACTGTTTATATAGAGTAAAACAAAGTTTCAGATGACGTGTTCTCTATCAAAATCTATTACGAGAGAGAAAAACAATTGATTAAATTTGAAGTATATCGGATAAAAAGTGATTCTGACCGATTAGAATAGAAGAATAATCGATTAGATCGAGTTATGATCGATCAGAATAAAACTATGATCGATCAGAATGAGTTATGATCGATTAGAACAAAACTATGATCGATTAGAGTATTATTTCAATCGATTAAAAGATCGATTTAATCGATTGATTTCATTTAAAGTTCCTTTTAATCGATTAAGACATCGATTCAATCGATTGATTTCGTTTAAAGTTCCATTTAATCGATTGATTCGAGTTTTAATGGATTAAAACAACTTAATGAAAAATGACAGCACTCTGTTTCAATCGATTGAAAATCATTTAAACAGATTAAATTCCTGCAAATACTTAGTTTAAGAAAAATAGTCTCTCTGTTTCAACAGATTGAAAAATCATTTCAACTGATTGAAATCCTGCAGACTTTTAAGACTCGAAAATGACTTTCTGTTTCAACAGGTTTGAAAACCATTTCAACATATTGTTTTTCTGAAAACATTTAGACTTAAAAAAAATATCTTTATTTTAACAGATTGAAAAACGTTTCAACTGATTGTTTTTCCGAAAACTCTTAGATTGAAAAATATCTTTCTTTTTCAACAGATTAAAAAGTATTTCAATTGATTGTTTTTCCGAAACCTTCATATTGAGAAATTTACTAAGTTATTTTAACTTGTTGATTCTGCGAATCAATCAATTGAAAATACGATTATATAGAACCACTTATTCCGTTAAGTGATTTTAATCGATTGAAAATCTTTTTCAACAGATTGAAAAACTTAGTTTGTTCTTTTAATGCAGTAAAATGATTTTCAATGCTATGCGTAAGATTAAGGCGCTTCATCACAACATATAATGGCCTATCAAGGGATTAAGTGCTCAAGTTAAAAACCTAATCATCTACACACCCACAACCTAAACTAAATTTATGTCTTCATCAAATTATATCTAAGTCTTCATCAAATCCACCAAGTCCACCAAGTGCTTCAACCTGGTTCGAAAACATTTTATGCATGCAATGTTTTCATGTTTGATGTCCTATAATGCCTACTTCAATTAGTTTTTCAGAAGGATTTAATTGACGTGTCTTGTAGCGTCGAATGCCCTCTGATTTGCGTTCTCGTGTTTGGCTGTACCATGTCATACTTCTTGTGACTGAAGGATAATTTGCTTTTTCTTTTTTTCTTTCTTTCTTGTAGAGCACTCTTTGCCATGTTAGTGTCCCTTTTTCTTCACTTTAGGGGTTTCAATCCTCTTGTTGACTATACGCCTCCATATTCCCAAATTAATTATTAGAATATTATTGTGAGGGTCAAGAGAAAAGAAGTAAAGAGGTAAATCCAATGGCTTGTGTTTTAGAAGGTTAATTTTTATTTAGAAAGAGGTTTTTGTAAGAATGGTTGGTTAGGGTTAGGCTAAGGTGTTTAAGCTTTTCGTCTAAGCAAACATTTTCCCTTTTTGTATTTGCGCTTTTAGCTTTATTTCCATTGCTTTTGATGGATAGTTGATCTCCCTAACTCGCCCTTCGGGTTTTCGAACTAGGATATTGTGTTTTGGCCCTAACTTTTGTCTAGGTTCCTTCTTTTTGTATTTTTGGGGAATCCTAACAGACCTTATTTTGTAATCCTAACTTTTGCCTAGGCTACCCTTTATTTTTGTTCGGGTGTCCTACCGGGTTGACCCTATCTTTTGTGTAGCCCCCTTAGTGGGTTTCCTACCGGGTATTTTGCCCTTCTCTTTTGGCCTTTGGCTTCTATGGGCTTTTTCCCTTTTGTGTATTTATTTTTTTGTTCACAATATTGGCGAAGCATGACTTTCTTTATGGTGAGGTGAAGTCTTATTTGGTGCTTCTAATCAACTAGCTTGACTGTAATGGCAATGGCGAATTTTGATTATTTGGATGCGCTTTTTATTCTTCTTTTTTCCTTCTTTTTCGTTTCCTTAGACAAGGTTATTGTGAGGTCTAGTCATGAGATAGCAAGAAGAGAAGCAGATTGTAAGAAGTATTCTTTATTAATTAATAAGGGAATATGTGCCCTAAAATGCCCAGGGGTCGGGCTAGCCCCGGGGGATAATCTCTAACAATCATGGGGTTTGCATCCCTTAAATGAAGAAAAAGATCTCCTAATGACTAGGGTAGCTCTTGACGCTTGCACCCCTCCGCTTCGAAAAATTTGCTTGAGTGTGCGGAGGGGAGACTTCCCTTTTCCTTTTTCCGCTTGGCCCTTAGTAGGGTCATATCCTAGGCCATGCTTGAAAGGATTATCTTTAAATTCTGGGGGCTCTCTCATGCCTTGGGAATCTGCCCCCAGTCCTTGGTCAGGATAGTAACCATGCTTCATCATCATGTAGGCTACCTTTGTGTTTTTAGGAAGTCTTTCTATACTGGCAATTTCGAGTGCTTGAAAAGATGTTTCAAGGGTCTCTTCAGCCGCATCCACATAAGGTTGGGTGGACGGTCCACTATCAGGATATCATCTTCTGCTTGGACCGTGACCAATTTGTCATCCACTATGAACTTGACTTTTTGGTGGAGCGTCGAAGGTATTGCCTTAGTGCCATGAATCCAAGGCTTGCCGAGGAGACAACTATATGCTGGAGTAATATCCATTACGTGGAAATCGACGTTGAAGATAGTGGGTCCAACTTGAATCGGCAAATTAACTTCTCCCACTACTTCTCGTTTTGATCCGTCGAAGGCTCGAACGATAGTGCTGCTTGGGCGCAGACGGGTTCCTTGGATAGTTAACTTGTCTAGTGTGCACTTGGGCATCACGTTCAAGGATGACCCGTTATCCACAAGAACTTTAGCGATGTGGTATTCCTTGCACTTGATGGAAATATGCAAGGGCTTGTTATGGTTTGACCCCTCGAGGGGGAGCTCTTCCTCTATGAAGGTGAGGTGATCGCTTGCCATAATGTGACCGACGATCCTCTCAACCTTTTCTTGGGATATGGAGTGAGGTACATGCGCTTCGCTCAAGACCTTCAGCAGGGCGTTTCTCTGCGGTTCCGAACTCATCATTAGAGATAACAATGTTATCTTTGTAGGTGTATGATTGAGCTGGTCGATAATGGAATACTCGCTTTGCCTTATAAACTGGAGTAATTCCTCTATCTCCTCCTTGGATTCTTTATTTTCTTTTTCTTCGGTCTTTTTATTTTTTCCTTTATTTTTGGGGACATCTTCTTGTGAGTCCTTGGGGGAATAGATTCTTCCACTTCTAGTCATGCCCCCAATGCCGGCAATATTCGTGATATCCTCTTTTATTGGTGAATATTCCCCATATCTCCACGGTACAACTTTATTTGATTCGTAGGGGAAAGGACGTGGCATAAATATTCGCACTGGCGTCCTTGCCCCCTCTTCCTCATTTTTGAGGACCAACGGTCAAGACTTATTTTCCTCTTATGGCGAGTCAACCGTTGGGGAAAGCTTGATTAGGAGTGACTTTCTCTCCATTCTTCTGATTTGGAAGACGTGTCAGTTAATCCTTCCTTTTTATTATCTTATTTATTAAGAATGAAGCAGGGGAAATAAAATATGCAAATGAATGATATGAATGCAAGTAGACTGAATAAAGAAGAATTTCATTTATCTGTTGGAAGGTGTACATTCCCCTACTCCATACTACGAAGCAACTTTTGACAGAAACGGAAAAGCCTAAAGAAACCCATAGGCGGGTCTTGATCTATATGTAATTCCCTTTCGGCTTCCCGGACGTGATGAGCAAGTGCTTCGCTTTGCTTCTGGACCGCCTGGCTCATATCTTCATTGTACTTTTGAGCCTCTTTGATCTTCGCCTCTTGATGGACGATCAAGGCTTGTAGTTCATCGAGTTTTGCAAGGGCCCGGTCCTTTTCTTGTAGTACTTGGCCGTACTGAGCTAGCCCGTCTCTCTCTTTGCAGCATAGCTCAGCAAGACTTTTGTTGAGTCTCCGATTGGCCTCCCGCTCTTGGCGTATTTCTGACCGAGTCTTGGTGAGTTCTTGCAACAAATCCTTGATCGTCTGAGCCTGTTTTGCTGATTCGGCCTCAAGGTGTGCTGACTTGGCAGTTATTTCTTGGAGTTGACTATCCGAGCTGGTTCTAGCGGCTATGGATGCTCAGATAGCTTGCTCATTAGATTCAGCACACTGGTCCTTGAGGCGCTCTATTTCATGATCCTTTTTCTTGCATTTCCTTTGTAGACAATCTATGGTGAGGATAGATTCTTGCTCTCTTTCTTCAAGGGCCCTCATCTGGGCTCCCATGATTTCTATCATCTAGGTCAAGGCATCGACTTGAGCTTGCAGCTCTTCACTATTGGCACTTGTAATGAGTGAGTTGGATGGGTGAGACATCCCTCTTCTTTTTCTCCATACCTCATAGTCACTGGAGACAACCACTCGAGCTTTTCCTAGCTCTCTATCTCCCATAAAGACTGGTTTCTCCCATGCTTTTCTCACGGCTAGTGAGTTGGCGATTGTGCATGGGTCTCCAAAGAAACAAAGTCCTCTGAGTTCCCCTCGAGAAATTGTAGTTTGAGTCCTCATGAGCTGCCTCATAGCTACTCTAGGTGAGTAGGCTATGCAACCCCTGAGTCCTATCAAGGGTACGTTCGGATAGTCTCCACATCTGATGAGGACTGGACCGGGTCGGAACCAAGGGCAGACCCATGATAAATTGCTGGCGTCCCATTGTTCCAACTCGTCCTTCCATTCCGAGGTTAAGCGTCGTTGGAGAGGGATTTTGGAGAAGCTCCTCAAAGGGTTGGGGAACATCCCCATGTGACTAGAGGCGTAAAAATGTGTAATGCCCCACACAAAGAGCAGTGAAGAGCAGCAACGAAGTGTTTTTCCTTGCTTCTGGCAGCAGAATTCCACCGAGAGTAAGGTGTCGGCAAGAATTGCAGGCAAGGGACTCTTCGAGTTCACGTCCCAGGCGAAGAAGGCATCCATGATGGCTAGATCCACTATGTCAAGGTGGAAGGGAAATAAGATCGTTTCGAATATGATTAAGGCTAGGGTTTTGTTAAAAGCGACCCAGCTTGTCCTTTCAGCCAAATCAGACAGATGGTCTTCTAACATTGAGACTTTCCAACCCTGGATGTTCCCTTTTCTTATCAGGGTAGTCTGCCGGAAAGGTAGTTGAATGATGGCAGCGACTTGTGCTGCAGGAGTATATGCCCCGTGGTGGATATGGACCCCGGCTGATTTGGGCCATTTCAGCATAATTTCGTACTCCTCCAAGGTGGGCACCATGTCGAACCGAGGAAATTCAAAGCAGCGTAGACTAGAGTTCCAGAAGTGAACTAGTACTCCGATGAACACTTGATCGACACAGATTTTCAGCAGGTCAAGAATCCTTCCATAGGATTTTTCAAAGTCGGAGCGGACCTCTGGTGGCATTACCGCGCAAAGCCGTTCCAATTTCTCAGTATGGTATTGGGGAATGTCCACCTTCTTCAATTGTCTACTAGTCCCTGTCGCCGCCGTCAAAAAGAGATGGCGATCGGAGCGACGCGATGGTTTCGACCCTTTTGATTTTCGCGTTTTTTATAGGTGGTTACAACGCCTTTAGGTTGTCCGATAACCGGGCTAACCTAGGGGCGAGGTTTTCGAAAAGGTGTCCTTGGGTTGCCCGATAACCAGGCTAACCCAAGGACTTATTTTTGTGGGGTTCTGTGGAGTCGCCACCGATGTTTTTACCGGAAACATCGGAAAAGGGGTTTGAAAGGCGTTGGTTTTCGAAAACCAACTTTGGTCATTAGAACCAGAGTTGGGTAAGGGAGTTAGTTACGTGGTAAAGGAAGTATTAGTTCCTTTACTACGCCCCTTTCAGGTTCCCTATGATAGGCCAGCTTTTATTGTTAATAAACCGGAAAATATACTTTTGCCCTTTTTATTGTGCGAAATTTAAAAGTATGACTACATGGCCCTAATCTATTGCATAATGTAAATTTAAAGTGATAAAAGGGGAGCGGAAGAGTTTAAACCTCCGAAGCAAGCTTTCTTTTTATTTCTTTAAAACAAATGGGTGCTTTTTGGCAGCCCTTCACTCTACATAGCGCTGAAAACTCTTCTAAACGCCGAAAAATACTCTCAGAGACACTTAGAAACTCCGGAAATGCGTCGGAGGGATTCTAGAGAGAAGTTTTTTAGAGAGAAGGGAGAGCAAATGCTTGAGGTGTGTGGAAATGAGGGGGGAGGACCCCTATTTATAGGTTTTCGCGCTGTCAGGTGGCGAGACCGCCAGTCTCGTCTAACAGGGTCGAGACCGCCGTCTCGACCTGCCAAGCGCGGCGAGACCGCCATCAGGGGAAACGAGACCGCCGTCTCGCCCTTCGCAGGTGGCGAGACCGCCGTCTCGCCCTTCGCCGGTGGCGAGACCGCCGTCTCGTCAAGCGAGACGGCGGTCTCGCCACTTGCGTGAGGCGAGACGGCGGTCTGGGAAATCCAGAGGGCTGTCTCGTCCCAACAAAGCGAGAAAACTTATTTTTTTCGTACAGAAACTCCCTCCTATCCTAGTATGGGGCCTAATAGTCTCTCCTAGTGGCTTGTTAGGCTTCGTCCATCTTCGAATAGGAGGCCTTCTGATCTTTATTTGGAGGCCGGGCAAGATTTGGGGTCTACAGCTACCCCCCCTTTACCCGACCAGTCGACTGCTGGCCTTTTGTGCCAAGGTGATCGACTGGAGGGTAAAGGAGTTGACCCTCTTGCCTGATTGTCCTTCAGATGCTCCATTTTTGCGGCGGATGATCTTCTGGGGAAGTGTTGTGTTGTGCGCTTCTGGGATGCTCCTTTGATGCGGTAGCTGACCCCTTCGGCTGATGAGTACGAACCCCCATCTGGTTTGACGAGTATGAACCCTCGCCCGGTAAGCCCCCTTCTATAAGGCCTGATGAGTACACACCCCCATCTGGTGTTTGACGAGTATGAACCCCCGTCTGGTAAGCCCCCTTCTGTAAGGCCCGATGAGTACACACCCCCATTTGGTGTTTAGCCTCCGGATGCTCCATCTTGCGGTAGCTGATCCTTTGGCTGTGGTGGCGGCTTACTGATTCTGATCATGCGCCGATGTGAAACCTTGGGATGCTCCTTTGACGCGGTAGCTGACCCCTTGGCTAACGAATATGAACCCTCGTCTGGTTATGTGCCTCTGGATGCCCCTTCTTGCGGTGGCTGACCCTTCGGCGATGGTGGCGACTTACTGCTCTTGCTCATGCGCTGACTCTCTGGGGAGTGATTTCTGTTTTCGTAGATGTGCTTGGACCTCTTGAATGGTCGTCCGGGCTGTGTCGGGGATTTTGTGTTTCATCCAGCTTTGTTGGTTGCTGGGGATTTCTTTGTTTTTGTTGTTTTGGTGGTGATCATCCGATCCTTGTTGGCTGGTCAGATGGGTCTTTTCTGTTCGACTCTTACTTGGCGGTCGAAATTTTGTTGATTGGGGTGATTACTTAATTCTACCTTTTTATCGCGGTTTTATCTCTTTTTCCTCACGATTTAGGATTTTGACTTTTTTCTTGAGCGTATGCCTTTTCTCTTAGTTTTCTTTTTGTTACGCTTGACTTCTTTGGGAAGGATGGCAAAAGGGTCGGCGAAGTCGTACCGGGATGTCTTTATGCAAACATGAAGATGATCTTCTTGAAGATGATCTTCTTGACATGAATGTTTGTCTATGTACTTTTGTTTGTTTTACTTTGGACAAAGTCATTTTGTGCGACTATTTGTGTGTGGATGCTATTGATGCAATTTTGGTTGAGGACATCTAGAAAATGACCGGTACTTCTTTTTTGTTCTTTCGTGACTATTCTTTTTTGCACTTTTGTTTTAACCCTATCTTTTGCCTAGACCGCCCTTTGCGGGTTTTGGATCTAGCGGGTTTTAATAAAAATTTTGGTGGGCTTTCTTTCCTTTTATAAAAGCCTTTTCTTTTGCCTAGACCGCCCTTTGCGGGTTTTCGATCTAATAGGCTACTCTGTATTTTTTACTTGGGACGACCCTGATTGGTGATGCGCGTCTTTTGTTTTTATGCTTTCTCGAATTGCTTGTTTTATGCATGCTCATATTTCGTTAATACAGAGGCATTTACACAAGTAGGTAAAGAGAAGAAAAGACAATTTTATTGATATAAATAGATGGTCTATTTTTACATGGGGGTTTACAATAGAGTTTGTAAGCATGGCTGGCCAAGGTTGGCTAAACTGTATGAGGGTGCCACAATCATGTCTGTGATCTTTGTTTCCCCGTGTTTTCCTGGTCCCTTCAGTTGAGATGCTTGAACCCGGAGTGAAGACTATGCGAAGTCTGCTTGCTGTTGTAGTCGCCTTTGTGGTTTTCGGCTAAGGTAATCATTGCTCTATTTTCATCATTCATTTTCATTTTTTTTAAAAACCTCTGATTTTTGCCTGGGACGTGTCCTAGCGAGGTATGTAGGCCCTATCTTTTGCCTAGGACGCTCTTTGCGAGTTTTCATCCTGACGGGTCATGAGCAATGTCTTTAGGCATAATATTTTTTCACTGCATCTGAGTTGACAGGATATTGAAGCTCTTCTCCATCCACATTGGTGAGTACAAGGGCCCCTCCTGAGAAGGCTCGCTTGACCACAAAGGGTCCTTCGTAGTTGGCTGCCCATTTCCCGATTTTGTCTTTCTGGGCTAGAAGCAGTTTCTTTACTACTAGATCTCCTTCTTGGAAGGTGCGGGGATTGACCTTCTTGTCATAGGCCTTCTTGATTTTCCGCTGATAAGCTTGCCCCCGACATATGGCGTCCAACCATTTTTCTTTGATTAGGTTCAATTGATCATACCGGTTTTGGACCCATTCAGCTTCTGTCAGCTTGGCTTCCATAACAACTCGCAGAGAGGGTATTTTGACCTCTACTGGTAGCACGACCTCCATTCCGTATACGAGGGAAAACGGGGTAGCCCCTGTGGAGGTCCGTACCGACGTTCGGTAACCATGTAAGGTAAAGGGAAGCATTTCATGCCAATCTTTGTAGGTGACTACCATTTTCTGGATGATTTTCTTGATATTTTTATTGGCTGCCTCTACTGCACTGTTCATCTTTGGTCGGTACGGAGAGGAATTGTGGTGCTGGATTTTGAAGTCTTGGCATAATTCCTCCATCATTTTATTGTTGAGATTGGTCCCATTATCAGTAATGAGCCTATGAGGGATGCCGTACCGACACATAATGTTTTTCTTGATGAAGGTTGTCACCACTTTCCGAGTTACATGCGCATATGACGCGACCTCAACCCACTTGGTGAAATAGTCGATTGCTACCAATATGAAGCGATGGCCGTTAGATGCTTTGGGTTCAATGGGTCCGATGACGTCCATGCCCCACATAGAAAATGGCCATGGTGTAGCCAGGTTGCTGAGAGGTGCGGGCGGCGCATGAATGTTATCGGCGTATACTTGGCACTTATGGCATTTCTTGGCATATTGGTGACAGTCAGCTTCCATCGTGGACCAAAAATACCCGGCCCTAAGGATTTTATTTGCCATGACATGCCCGGGTGCATGGGTTCCAAAAGTCCCCTTGTGGATTTCTTTTATCAAGGTTTGGGCTTCTTCTTGGTCCACACACCTTAGGAGGGTGGAATCGGGGCTCTTTTTGTAGAGGGTTCCTTCAATCAACGTGAACCCTATGGCCCTTTTGCGAATGGTTCGCTTATCATTGTCACTGATTCCTTCGGGATATTCGCCCTTCCTGAGGTACTACTTGATGTCATAGTACCAGGGGTTTTGATCGCGCTCGCCATTTACTGCCATGCAGAAAGCTTGCTTGTCATGCAGCTTAACTTGAATAATTGGCATCTCATGTTCTTGATCTAGGGCGAACATGGATGATAGGGTGGCGAGGGCGTCGGCAATTTGATTATTCTCCCTAGGGATGTACTGGAAGGTGACACTTTCCATTCTTGAAACTAAGTCTTGGATGTGTTCCAGATATGGGATTAGTTTGGCGTTTCGGGTTTCCCATTCACCTTTAAGTTGGTAGATGACGAGGGATGAATCACCGAATATTTTGAGCTTAGTGACCCCATGATCTAAAGTCGCGCGGATTCCTAGTGCACATGCTTCGTATTCGACCATGTTGTTGGTGCAATCAAAATTAAGCCTGGCCGTTACAGGAATGTGTTTCTTTTCGGGGGATATCAAAATAGCTCCTACCCCGTGTCCAAGCATGTTTGAAGCCCTATCGAAGAACATGGTCCACATCTCTTCTTTGGTCTCTTCTTTGGTCTCTTCGTGTTCGATGTGCATGATATGCTCATCGGGAAAGTCATCCTGTAAAGATTGGTATTCGTCTGTGGATCCATGGGCTAAATAATCCACTAGGGGACTTCCTTTAATAGTTTTCTGGGTGACATGAATGATGTCAAATTCTGAGAGGAGGACCTGCCACCTAGCTATTCTTCTGGTCAAAATGGGCTTCTCGAAGAGGTATTTGATTGGATCCATTTTGGAGACCAACCATGTTGTGTGTCGAGCCATATACTGTCTGAGACGTTGAGTGACCCATACCAATGCGCAACAAGTTTTTTCGAATGGTGTGTAACGGGTTTCATAATCTGAGAATTTCTTACTGAGATAATAAATGGCCCGTTCCTTTATTCCGGTTTCATCGTGTTGGCCGAGCACGCATCCCATGGACTCTTCAAGAATTGACAAATATAGGATCAGAGGTCTCCCTTCAACGGGTGGTACCAATAATGGTGGATTGGTTAAACAAGTTTTGATTTTGTCGAACGCTTGTTGGCATTCTTCGTTCCACACCGTTGGCTGATTTTTGAGCAACAGTTTAAAGATGGGTATACATTTATCCGTCAACTGTGCGATGAAACGGGCAATGTAGTTTATTCGGCCCAGAAAACCTCTAACCTCCTTTTCAGTGCTTGGTGGGGGCATTTCCAAAATTGCCTTGGTTTTGTCGGGGTCCACCTCAATTCCTCTTTCGCTGACAATGAACCCTAGGAGTTTTCCTGATCGTACTCCGAAAGTGCATTTTGCCGGGTTTAGCTTAAGTTGATACTTCCAAAGTTGATCAAAAAGTTTTCGGAGATATCGAATGTGGTCCATTTCATTTCTGGACTTGGCAATCATGTCGTCCACATACACTTCTATTTCCTTGTGGATCATGTCATGGAATAGTGTGACCATAGCCCTTTGATATGTTGCCCCCGGATTTTTCAGCCCAAACGGCATTACCCGATAGCAGAAAGTGCCCCATGGTGTAATGAAGGAGGTTTTCTCTCTATCCTCAACAGCCAGTTTGATTTGGTTGTACCCCGCATACCCGTCCATGAAGGAATACAACGTGTTGGTAGCGGTATGGTCTACCAGTGTGTCTATGTGCGGTAGGGGAAAGTCGTCCTTTGGACTTGCTCGATTGAGGTCCCTATAATCCACGCAGACCCTGACCTTCCCGATCTTTTTGATGACGGGTACTATGTTGGCCAACCATTCTGGGTATTTGGAAACTACCAGGAAATTGGCATCCAACTGCCTTTGCACCTCCTCCTTTATCATTAAGGACCAGTCGGGTTTGATTCTTCTGAGCTTTTGCTTTACAGGTCGGAACCCCTCTTTCAGTGGCAATCTGTGTTCCACTATGCTCGTGTTGAGCCCAGGCATGTCATGATATGACCAAGCAAATACATCCATATATTCTTTCAAAAGTTGTATCAATCCCTCTTTCATGCTACTTTCCATTTGGGTGTCGATGTTCACCTTTTTCTCCTCATCCTCTTTTCCCAAATTAACAGTTTCTATTTCTTCCTGATGTGGTTGTATGATGCATGTTTCGTTTTCCAGCATTCTTTGCATGTCCGGAGAAATGGTCTCCTGCTCACTGTCGGACTCAATCCATTCGCCTTCCGTTTCCAGGGTCTACGGAGATTCATCAATCACAGACATGATGTGTTTTAGGTTCTGTTTTAGTCATAGATTTTATTATTCATTTTATTTTTGAAAGAATAATAAATAGAAGAGGGAAAAGAATGAATATGACAAAATGCCTCGTATATTAATGAAGATGAAGATGTATGTACAAGCCCTTTTAATCAAAATTCCTGCGCCTACGGGCGGGGACCGCAGGAGATATAGAGAAAAGCTTAAAAAGAAAAGACCCTAGGGCTGATCCTCCCAGTCCTCCCTCTCTGCTACTCTGGCTTTGACAGAGGTTTGTCATCCGTGTTGGAAGCAGAGGCATCAAAGGTTATCCAACCAGCGTCGATTAATTCTTGGACCTTATACTTCAAGGTCAAGCAATTGTCGGTTGAATGCCCAGGTGCATCCGAGTGGTAGCTACATTTTTCATTGGGCTTGTACCATTCGGGATAGGGAGGTTCTAGCTGCTTCTTGGGAGGAACGCGTGCCAAGAGGCTGGCTTCCAACATCTGGGGCAGTAGCTTTGCGTAGGAGGTGGGAATAGGAGTGAACTTCCTCTCCTTTC
This sequence comes from Sphenostylis stenocarpa, assembly GCA_963425845.1. Classification (NCBI taxonomy): domain Eukaryota; kingdom Viridiplantae; phylum Streptophyta; class Magnoliopsida; order Fabales; family Fabaceae; genus Sphenostylis; species Sphenostylis stenocarpa. Next base: position 27,181,429 of record OY731406.1, read on the forward strand.
TTCGTGGCTGCCGCTCTGTCTGAGGGGTGAAGGAAGGGGTTGCAAAATTAATGGCGTGCACGGCCTCCTCCTTCTTTTTGAAGGGCTTTTTGAATGAGGTGCTGGAAGGAGAAGGTCGTGCTATTTTTCCACTCCTCAGCCCTTGCTCCACTCTTTCTCCTACAGTGACTATGTCCGAGAAGAGATTGGAGGTACTGGCTATTGCCTTATCGTAGTACGCTCCGGTCAGTGAGTCTATGAACATAGCCACTGTTTCTTTGTCCGTCAAAGGAGGCTCTATCTGGGCTGCCATTTCCCTCCACCTTTGGGCGTACGCTTTAAAGGGCTCGTCATTCCTCTTGCTCAGAGTTCTGAGATCTGACCTGTCGGGGGTCAGATCAATGTTGTATCGGTAATGATGGAGAAAAGCGTCTGCCAGTTGTTTCCAGTTTTGGACCTGCCCTCTCTCTAACTGCATGTACCAGTTAAGCGCGGTGTCCGCCAAACTCTCCTGGAAGCAGTGGATCAGGAGTTTCTCGTTCTTAGCATGGGCAGCCATCTTACGGCAGTACATCATAAGATGGTTCTTTGGGCAGGTCATCCCGGCGTATTTGGGGAAGTCCGGGATTTTAAACTTGGGAGGAAAACGGATGTTCTTCACGAGGCACATGTCTGCCACCTCCTTGACGTCGAAGTTGTGCCCTTCGACCGCCTTCAGCCTCTCCTCCAGGGCAGAGAGTTGTTGCTTAGATACCTCTGGGGTAAGGATGCGTGCAGTCTTGGCATCCTTCCCGTCAAAAAAGTATTCCTCCTCCTCTTCCTCATGGGGAGGGATATGTTCAGCTTGGTCTTCGCCCTTGCTCTGACCCTGGCGTATGACCTCCATTAGTTAGGCCACTTGCTCGCGGAGGGTATTGACTTCCGCAGTGAGCTTTCGGTTCTGCTCTTCTAAATTTTCCATTGCTCTTGCCTTTTGTGCACGAGTGCGAGTAGGGAGAGGACCAGCCACTTTCTAGAATGTCCGAAAAGTTTTATTAATGCATCTTGAGTGCTTAAACTAACATGGGTATGCTTATGCATGAGAGATTTTATTTAAATGATGCTGAATGCGCTCTCATTTTTTATTTTCTCTCTTGGTTTTTCTTTACTCATGGTGTGGTGTAATATGAATGAGTTGACTTTGTCAGAAGTTGTTTCATTTATATTTTTTTTGTGTTTTTGTATTTTGATTTTTATTTGATGTTTATTTGCTTATTTTATAGCCTTTTATCTCTTCTGTCGGAACTGCGTGGCTACTTAGCTTACAAAGAACCTGAAACCAGGCTAGCTAAAAGGCAGACTGTCCGAGATAAAATATGGCTTTATGTGAAAGAATATTTAGCGTCCCTTATCTCTTCTGTCGGGACTGCGTGGCTACTTAGCTTACAAAGAACCTAAAACTAGGCTAGCTAAAAGGCAGACTGTCCGAGATAAGGGTGTTTATTTGTGAAAAATATTTTTGGTTTTTGTTTTTTTGTTGTTTGTTTATGCTATGCAACATATAAATGCAACAATCATATGAACACACAATTCGATCATCCCCGAACAGGCGAGATGTCGTTTTTATCACGAGGTAGGATTTTCCTGCAGAAAAGTGCATTGGCAAGGGTTGGTTCTAACTGTTCTCACCAGGCTAAGGCCCCCAAGGTGCCCCCATTATAGGGTCCCCACTCTCCAGCCGTCCGACCATGCTTAGCACTATGGCCATAGTCAGTCTTGTTGCCAAAAGAAGAAGGTTATCACCTTGAGTGGTGGTTTCCGATCACACTGGTGGGCTTAAGGCCCTCACTACAGCGAACCGTACCTGCCACCCACTCCCTATGGTTATCTCACTTGCCCCCGGGTATATGGGGAACTGTTGTGTGCAAGGGATTGTGTACAGTTTTTATTTCACACAATTGCGTAAGTATAAACAAACAACAGTTATTAAAGCCAAATAATAAAGCATGTTATAATACAAGTTAAGGGCAAAAGCGTTATTTTCTTGGTTTATCTATTTTTTAGCCGGCCCATCACTAAATGGGATCAACTCTCGAGGCTTCCCCAGTGGAGTCGCCATCCGTTGCCGCCGTCAAAAAGAGATGGCGGTCGGAGCGACGCGATGGTTTCGACCCTTTTGATTTTCACATTTTTTATGGGTGGTTACAACGCCTTTAGGTTGTCCGATAACTGGGCTAACCTAGGGGCGAGGTTTTCGAAAAGGTGTCCTTGGGTTGCCCGATAACCAGGCTAACCCAAGGACTTATTTTTGTGGGGTTCTGTGGAGTCGCCACCGATGTTTTTACCGGAAACATCGGAAAAGGGGTTTAAAAGGCGTTGGTTTTCGAAAACCAACTTTGGTCATTAGAACCAGAGTTGGGTAAGGGAGTTAGTTACGTGGTAAAGGAAGCATTAGTTCCTTTACTACGCCCCTTTCGGGTTCCCTATGATAGGCCAACTTTTATTGTTAATAAACCGGAAAATATACTTTTGCCCTTTTTATTGTGCGGAATTTAAAAGTATGACTACATGGCCCTAATCTATTGCATAATGTAAATTTAAAGCGATAAAAGGGGAGAGGAAGAGTTTAAACCTCCGAAGCAAGCTTTCTTTTTATTTCTTTAAAACAAATGGGTGCTTTTTGGCAGCCCTTCACTCTACACAGCGCTGGAAACTCTTCTAAATGCCGAAAAATACTCTCAGAGACACTCAGAAACTCCGGAAATGCGTCGGAGGGATTCTAGAGAGAAGTTTTTTAGAGAGAAGGGAGAGCAAATGCTTGAGGTGTGTGGAAATGAGGGGGGAGGACCCCTATTTATAGGTTTTCGCGCTGTCAGGTGGCGAGACCGCCGGTCTCGTCTGACAGGGTCGAGACCGCCGTCTCGCCCTTCGCAGGTGGCGAGACCGCCGTCTCGTCAAGCGAGACGGCGGTCTCGCCACTTGCGTGAGGCGAGACGGCGGTCTGGGAAATCTAGAGGGCGGTCTCGTCCCAACAAAGCAAGAAAACTTATTTTTTCGTACAGAAACTCCCTCCTATCCTAGTATGGGGCCTAATAGTCTCTCCTAGTGGCTTGTTAGGCTTCGTCCATCTTCGAATAGGAGGCCTTCTGATCTTTATTTGGAGGTCGGGCAAGATTTTGGGTTTACAGTCCCCTCCATTTTCTAAAACCAAAATGCATGTTTTATGAAAATGATGCTTATTGAATGAATGTGAGTGTTTATTTTCTATTTATCATGTTTTGTATGATATTTGCGTTTTTTTTTTTTGAAAAATAAACTACCTATATGATTTATGAGTGTAATATTTTTGAACAAGGTCCCATTTATTGTTTTGGAATCTAGTTTTTATTTGATTTTTATTTTATTTTATAGCCTTTTATCTCTTTTGTTGGACTGCGTGACTACTTAGCTTACAAAGAACCTGAAACCAGGCTAGCTAAAAGGCAGACTGTCCGAGATAAAAAATGGCTTTATGCGAAAGAATAGTTAGCGTCCCTTTTCTCTTCTGTCGGACTGCGTGGCTACTTAGCTTACAAAGAACCTGAAACCAGGCTAGCTAAAAGGCAAACTGTCCAAGATAAGGGTGTTTATTGCAAAAAATGTTTTTTGTGATTTTTCTGTTGTTTGGTTATGCTATGCAACAGACAAATGCAACAAACAGATGCACACACAATTTGATCATCGACGAACAGGCGAGAAGTTGTTTTAATCACAAGGTAGGGTTTTCCTGCAGAAAGGTGCTTTGGTGAAGGTAGGTTCTAACTGTTCTCACCAAGGCTAAGGCCCCCAAGGTGCCCCCATTATAGGGTCCCCACTCTCCAGCCTTCCGGCCATGCTTAGCACTAAGGCCATAGTCAGTCTTTGTGCCAAAAGAGGAAGGTTATCACCTTGAGTGGTGGTTTCCGATCACACTGGTGGGCACAAGGCCATCACTACAGCGAACCGTACTTGCCACCCACTCCCTATGGATTTCTCACTTGCCCCCGGGTATAGAGGGAACTGTAGTGTGCAAGGGTTTGTGTACAATTTGTATTTCAAACAATTGCATAAGTATAAACAGACAACAGTTATTAAAGCCAAAGATTAAAGCATGTTATAATACAAGGTAGGGTAAAAGTGTAATTTTCTTGGTTTATTTACTTTAAGTTGGCCCATCACTAAATGGGATCAACTCTCTAGGCTTCCCCAGTAGAGTCGCCATCTGTCACTGCCGTCAAAACGAGGCAGTCGGAGCGACGCATTGGTTCTGACTTTCCAATTTTCGCGTTTTTATTGGTGTGGTTACAACGCCTTTAGGTTGTCCGATAACCGGGCTGAACCTAGGGGCGATGTTTTCGAAAAGGCGCTCTTGGATTGTCCGATAACCGGGCTCACCCAAGAACTAATTTTGGAGGGTTCTTCTGGAGTCGCCACCGATGTTTTTACCGGAAATATAGAAAAAGGGGTGAAAAGGCGTTGGTTTTCGAAAAACCAACTTTGGTCATTAGAACCAGAGTTGGGTAAGGGAGTTAGTTACGTGTAAGGGAAGTGTTAGTCCCCTTACGACGCCCCTTTCAGGTTCCCTATGATAGGCCAGCTATTTTAAATAAGTAAACTGGTGAAAATACGCTTTTACCCTTTATTTGCGGAATTTAAAGTTACGACTACATGACCCTAATATCTACTACGTAATTTAAAGATAAAGCAGTAAAGAGAGAGAAAGAATGTAGAAACCTCCGAGGCAAGCTTTCTATTAATTTCTTGACAATTTGGGTGCTTTTTGGCAGCCTTTCACTCTCTACAGCGCCGAAAACCTCTCAAAAACGCAATAAAAACTCGTAGAGACTCTCAGAAAACTCCGGAAATGCTTCAGAGGGGTTCTAGGAAGAGAATTTTATGAAGTGACAAGCGAGAGAATGGAAGAACTATGTGAAATGAGGGGAATGGCACAACTATTTATAGGGATTCGCGCCTGTCAGGTCGAGACGGCCACCTCGCCATTCGAGACGACAGTCTCGCCTTCCAGAAATGGCGAGACGGCCGTCTCGCCAAACGAGATGGCGGTCTCGTCAAACGAGATGGCGGTCTCGCCATTCGCAAGTGGCGAGACGGCTGTCTCGCCAAACGAGATAGCGGTCTCACCACTTTCGCAAGGTGAGATGGAGGTCCCGAATACGAGACGGCGGTCTCGACCCAAAAAGGCGAGAATCCTTATTTACATGCCAAAAATCCCTCTTATCCTAGTATGGGGCCTAATAGTCTCTCCTAGTGGCTTCTTAGGCTTCATCCATCTTCGAATAGAAGGTCTTCTGATCTTTATTATGAGGCCGGGCAAGATTTGGGGTCTACAGTCCCCAATTCTGTTGTAGATATCATCCAACTGATTATCAATATGCTGGAATCTGGCAATGGAATCCTCATAAAGACGATGCTGGCGAGCTTGCAGAGCATATGGTATCTCCATGTGTCTTCTTTGATCAGTTTGAATTTCATTCATATGGTGCAGCATAGTCCTTTCAAACTATGAAAGAGGTGTGCCACGATCAGGTGGAGCCACATAAGGAATCATGTCTAATGGAGACTACTAAGCCATAACATCTTCCATGGGATCTGTTTGTCTTGGTTCAGTAGCACTCAGAGCACTAGTGTTCTCAATGTCGTCCTCTTCTCCTTTTGTAACATCAACCTCTTCATCTCTCCCAGCTTCTTCTTTGGAAATCCAATCACCGTCAATTTTTATGAACCCCATCTTATGAAGGATTGAATTATTTATCTCATTTGTGGGACGAACAACCTCAGAAAGTTCTCCTTCTAGATCAACACCAAAATGAGTGAGAAATTTTGAAATTAAAATAGCATAGGGATACCTAAAATCACTTAACCTTTTTGGTTTGACCATATGGTCTTTGATAACAAATACCCAGTTCACTCTGATTCTGTGGTGGATACAATACATCAGTACCAAGTCACCTTCATTCAGTACTGCATGATTGCTCCCCCTAGGAGTAAGCTGCCAGGCCACTATGAATGCAAGCAATCTTTCTTCAAGTTTCAGCTTCCCAGTATTGAAGGAACTCCCAGAGTCACACTTATTTTTTAAACAGGAACGAAAATATTGAACTTTGTTAAACTCTTCTAAATCAGAAGTATATCCTTTAGTGACTTTAACCCCTTCATTCTTGAGTCTAACAACATTTTTCCAGACAGTGGGAGTAACTTCAATGTCCACTCCTTTGACTTGAGTTTTAAGAGTAGAACCTTCAAATGACAAGTTAGTAAAGAAAACTTTGATAAGGTCAGGATAAATTCTACCATTGAGCTCTAAGAAACTCTGAAGTTTCTGATGTTGCAGTAGTTTTCGCACCCCTTTGAATCCTTCAGCATCAAACCACGAGAATTTCAGTATTTTGGGAATATTGATATGTTTTCTGCTCATTTCTGTTAGAATCGCGCAGCGGAATGATCGCGTGGTCGGACAAAAACCAAGAGGGGGGGTGAATTGGTTTCTTAACAAAAATTAGGTTTTCAAAATTTTCCCCAAATTTTACCGATTAAAAACTGTGTAAATGTAAATAGAGAAGAGAAGAGAATCTTACACAGGAGATTTATACTGGTTCGGATCAAAAGATCCTACATCCAGTTGCTAATCACTCAAACAGAGGATTAACGTTGTCACTATAATCAAGTTGTTACAAACAGATTACAATTGAAAAGATAAATATAAGAAAACACCTCTCTTGAAATCCACAAGAGATGAAGAACAGCTTTCCCTAGAGACGGCACAACACACAATCCACTAAGAACTCCACTTAGTGATTCTTATCGCTTCTAGCCCACACCAGGTTCCAAAAGCCCCTTTTTCTTGCAACAAACAGTTCTCTGGCACTACAACACTTAACTTTTGTATGAAAAAGGTTGTTCTTATTTTCTGAGTGTCATAGAAGAGTTTATGTAGAGAAATTAGGGTTTGGGAATTGGGATTTTCGGAATTAGGGTTCTTGGGAAAAGGGTTTTCAAAAATAGGTTTGATTTGAAGTTAAAAATCAAAATCTGACTGAAATAATCGATTAAAAGAAGTATTAATCGGTTAAAACAAAGCCAAATATCAACAGAACCCAAACCTCTCTGTTTTAATCGATTAAAAGGTGATTTAATCGATTAAACCTCCTGATAATCGATTAAAAATTGGTTTAATCGATTAAACCAGTGAGTTGTTACAGAAAATGATTTTTCTCACTGTTTTAATCGATTATTTCCCTATTTAATCGATTAAAGCCGAGCCTGGATGATAAACTTGAGCTTTTTGAAGCTTCTAAGGTTCAGACTATGTACCGGCTATCTCAAACACTAAAATTACAGACTCAATCTAATTAAAACAGAGTTATTACACTACAAAACAAGTCTTCAACTCTCTAAGTTCTTGAGTTCTTGAATCATCATCAAAATCAACAATCTTCATGTCCATCAAGTGCAACATCAAGTCCTTGAATGTTCAACAATTTCATGAATGAATAACTCCATCTTTTCTTAGTTCCCATTAAACCAAGTTTCAATACGCCCTCCTCCTGACGTTTCTTGGGCAACAGCTGAGGATTCACCTCTACTGAATTTCTTCCTTCCAGATTTGGAGCGCTTGAACATGATGAGAGAAATAAACTAAATCCAATAATCGTTTTACCTTGTCAAGAGTGAACACAAGGTTTTTGGACAAGAAGTGAGAGGATTTTGACTCTTCAACTGCTTTGAATAGTCAAATTTGTCTTGTAGTAAATTACCTCAGTCAGTTCCCTATGTCAGAGATGGAAAAGACAGAAAAGAAACAATGGGTACAACAATTTACTCGATTACCTGCTTCAATCAAGATTTATTTACTTCTGATTTCCAATCACAGTCTTACAACGTGAATTACTGATGTAATTGGATAAACATTACTTTTAAGAGAGTAGCTGAAGTGATGTGCAGTTGAAAATGCACTTAATTCAACCTGCAGTAAATAATCAGAAGCAGAGCAAACAATACTAGCCCTAGAAAATTAATCAATTTTTTTACCATATAATCAATTAATTTTCGCTTAATGATATAGAAGCAAATTATCAAAAGCAAAATGAATCGGTTAAATCAAAGGTTTAATCGATTTAATTCAAAAGGAAAACATGCAGAGCTAAAGAATTTAATGAAATAAACCGATTAGAAACATATTTAATCAATTAATTCAAAAGACTAACATGCAAAGCTAAACAATTTTAATGAAATAAACCGATTAGAAACATATTTAATCGATTAATTTGGCAATGGATCAGGAACAAATATTGAGAACCAGGAAATTAACAGATTATTTCGTAAGTTTAATCGATTAAAACACATAGTTTGAAAGATATTTTAAAATTTTCAGACAACTAATCGATTAATCATATTACCAACCTATTAAAAAGTACAGAACCATAATAGAGTATCAATTATACAATACTAGATAGATCCAAAATTCCTAATTTAGTTCTAAGCATATTTAGTCTATCTCTAGGCAATGGTTTGGTGAACAGGTCAACTAATTGTTTATCAGTATCAATGAATAAAATTTCACAATCACCCCTAGAGACATGTTCTCTAATAAAGTGATGTCTAATTTCAATATGCTTAGTTCTAAAGTGTTGAATAGGATTTTTAGTTAGATTGATTACACTAGTATTATCACAAACCAGAGGTACTGTGTTGAGAAACACCCCATAATCCTTCAATTGTTGTTTGAGGTAGATACTCTGGGAACAATAGCTCCCAGCTGCAATGTATTCAGCTTCTGCAGTTGAGAGAGCCACACACGCTTGTTTTTTACTGTGCCATGATATGAGGCTACTCCCCTGTAAGTGACATGTACCAGAGGTACTTTTCCTATCCAATCTACAACCTGCAAAGTCAGAATCATAAAATCCAACAAGTTTAAGAGAAGTACCTTCAGGATACCATAGACCAACATTGATGGTTCCTTTAAGATACTTGAGAATCCTTTTAGCAGTAGTGAGGTGAGATTCCTTTGGATTT
>OY731406.1:27190540-27242970 GCA_963425845.1 Sphenostylis stenocarpa
TTTTAACGATTAAAATTTATTTTAACAAATTAAAAATCTGAGATACTAAAAATGTGAATTATTACTTAGAACATTTTAATCTATTGTTTTATCAATTTAACAGATTAATACTACGAAACCCTTAACATAAAAACATCATCAAGAATATTTTAATCTGTTGATTCTACGATTTAATCAATTAAAATATTGACTGTCTATATACTTTTCCTATTTTAAGTGATTTTAACAGATTAAAACTACTTTTTAACAGATTAAAAAACTCAGTTTGTTCTTTCAAAGATTAAAGATTGGTTTTTCATGAAGTATGATAAATTCTATGAAATGCAACAGTTATAGGTGCTTATCATAAGATATACTAAAATTATCAAGAGATTAAATTTCATACCTATAACCTATCTACCTACACACCCACAAAATAAACTTTATATGTCTTCATCAAATCCAACAAGTGCTTCAAGCTGGACTCAAGATGGGTAGGGATGATTTTTGAGCCTTTGTGGACTTCTGATGATTATTATTTTTCGAGCCTTTTCGAGCCTTTTTGGACAGCTAAGATGCTATCTCTTTTACTGACTAATTTCATAGTAAAATTGGATAGGATTGGCTTACCCTATCCACCATTAATGTATGCTAAGATGCTATCTCTTTTACTGACTCATTGACTCTTAGTTCTAAAACTTTTGTGTCATATTCTAAACTATACAACTTGATTTGAGTTTATCAGATGTTGAGACTAACGAATGTCTTAAAAGAAATGGAGGATGTTAGGAAGACAAAAAAGCTAACGTAACTGCTTGCAGGGTGTAAAATAAGGAATTTCTATTACCTTTCCCCTCCCCTATAGTTAGTATCATTGGACATGATGTATCACGGTCCATCTGTGTTTGCTTATTATTAGCTACAAACTAAGCCTTTATACTTTTGTTCAGGATACATTCAGGGGAAGAGTTTGTGAGTGCCCTGTTGTGAATGGTGTTCAGTACAAGGGTGAGGGTTATACAACATGTGAAGGTATGCATTTTCCAATCTAAATAGTTATTTTAGAATATCAAAATATTTTTTTCTTTTTTCTCATTAAACAAGATGGCTATGGAAGCCAGAGATTAAAACATTTCCTCTATGATTTAGAAGTCTTTCAATATGAAAATTTCATGATTGAGAAAATTCGTTTTATGTTGTAAATTTGTAATTGAAATCCAAATACAAATGGTTGTTTACTGGTAAAATTTGGATGAAAATCAGTAGAGCCTCTCCCCCTAAAAAGTCTTATTTGTGGTCTAGATTGATTTATTTTGGAAAAAAAATGCAAGGGAATGTGAACTCATGTTGAACGTTGTATGAGAATTAATATTACTTTTATTTGTTAATCATTATGAGGCTAATGTTAACTTTAATAAGCATTGCCTTCATAATGAAAAGATCTGTTATTATGTTGATTTCTTGTGAATAAGACAATACAGTGTTTGGTTGGTGTGGGATAACTTATACAGAAAACTTTTGGAAGATTTGAAAGCCCCATTTCAGTATTGCTAAATTTGACTTATTCAAACCACTCATCTCTGTTTCTCTTTGTGAAAAGCCTTGTATGTCAGTATTACCTATGGCTGCTCAGAAATAAATTAATATAGCATTCAAATACCTATAGATGGGTTAATGTATATTTTGATTGACCAAACTATTAAAAAAGTCTTTGTACAGTCCATAATAAGAGGCAATTATTTTACTTTTGTATTCAGAAGTGATGTTTATTTTTAATGACGTTTCTGAGGTATAGGGTAAGCTAAAAAATAATTAGTAGTTGTTGTTGTGATAAGATAATATGGTATTGTGTTTGTGTGTGTTTTAGAGAAGTGGAAATTAGTGTGCTATATAGAAATAGACAATGAACACAGAAAGGGGCACACTTGATCTTGTTTTACAAAAAAATTAGAAACCCCAATTATTCTTATTTTTATCTCATTCTCTTTTCCCAATTTAATTTTAGTAAATATGAAATTGATACCAATATTTGTGGAAATGCACTAACCACTGGTTGCTAACTCTGTTTGCCCCAAAATTGGTTAGCATAGTGATATCATCACCAAACCTTTTGCAGCAGGTTGACCAATAACTTTACAAATATCACTAGGATATGATACTCATGGTTTTTACACCCTAATCATATATATATATATATATATATATATATATATATATATATATATAATTAAATTCACTTCAAAAATATGATCTTAATGACTTTATATATCATGTATAACATATTTTCTCGAAAAGACGTTGAGGTTCGATCATGATTAACATATCATGTATAACATATCATGTACTCTGTCACTTTCTTTCTAAACATATTATGTAATTTATTTTTGTACTGTGAAGAGAAAAACCAAATAGTGCAGAAGGGGGTATAACTTTGAAGCCACGCTATGTTGTTATATGTTGCTTAGATGATTGTGCAATGCCATATATAAATCAATTGTAAATAAATAGCTAACTATTTGTGTGTTAATTCATCTAATTTTATTGTTATAGGTTAATTGTTAAGTTTTCACCAACTTTGAGAAACAACTAATTAACAGCCATCAAGTTCTTAAGGTCTATAATATCGTCAATTTTTTCCTATGAATCATGCATATCGAAGAAATAAGAATACATTTTTAAAGAATCGAATTGAAGATTCTTAACCTCCATTGATATTTTTTGGGGATGATGTGTGGGATCAAGTTGCTTATTTTCCAAAAGTAACTAAGGAAGTACAATTTACATGTTATGGTTGTGGTGTATATCATAATTGGATAAAACAAAGCATTTTTTGGGAGTTACCATATTGAAATTCCAACATGTTAAGGCATAATCTTGATGTCATGCATATTGGAAAAATGTGTTTGATAATGTGTTTAATATAGTGATGGATATCAAAGATAAGACCAAAGATGATATGAAAGCAATAATGGATGTAAAAAAGTATTGTCGGAGAAAGGAGTTAGAATTGCAACAATTACCTAATGGAAAAGTTATAAAGCCTAAAGCACAATTTGTCTAATCTAAGGAGCAAAAAAGTGTTGTCTATAAATGGATTAATGAGTTGAGAATGCCTGATGGTTATGCCTCAAATTTGCAAAGATGTATAAACATAGAGCAAGGAAAAATGATTGGAATGAAAAGTCATGATTGTCATATATTTATGGAGCAGTTAATGCCTATTGCTTTTAGTGCACTCTCAAATCAAATTTGGAAACCAATTTCTAAGTTAAGTAAGTTCTTCAAAGATCTATGTTCAACTATTTTGCGAGTGGATGATTTGTTATTAATGGAACACAACATTGCAATTACATTATGTAAATTGGAATGATTCTTTCCACCTGCACTCTTCAATTCAATGGAAAACTTACCTATTCATTTGCCTTACGAAGCAAGAGTAGGAGGTCCTGTCCAATATCGGTGGATGTATCCATTTGAGAGGTACTACTTTTTAATTATTAAATTTGAACATGCATACTTGTCTTATTTGAAATTATAATAACCATATGATGGTCTTGTATTAGGTACTTGAATAAGTTAAAAAAATGGTTAAGAACAAGGCACGTGTGGAAGGTTTAATATGTGAGGCATATCTAGTGCAAGATACTTCTCATTTTTGTTCATATTATTTTGAGACTCATGTGCAAACAATGAGAAATAAAGTCAGTCGCAATGATAATGGAGGTGAAAATGTAGAACTAGATTGTGTATCAACAATTTTTAATCATCCTGGTCGCTTTAGTGGAAGATCTTCATGTCGATACTTAAATAAGAAAGAATTAGAAGTTGCACATTTGCATGTGTTACTTAATTGTGAAGAAGTTCAACCATTAATCAAGTAAGCACCAAAATTCATTTTGGCATGCATTTTTCATGCATAAAACCACTAACACAATGTTATGTGTAAATGTTAGAATATTTGAACAATTTCTAGAAGCAGAATCCAAACATCACTTGAAGAGAAATTGGGGCTCAGATTTCTTCTGATTTTCCTAGATGGTTTCAAACATATGTAAGCTTTAAAAATATTTTGTATATCAATCATAAGAATAATTTATGTTCAACCCTAAACCCTATTCATTCATACTATGTTTATCATTGGTTTAGGTTCACGATAGGAACAATATGGTTCAAAGTCAATTTTTACATGACTTAGCATGGGATCGACGAAAAAAGGTTTTTACATGGCCTATTTATTTTGTAAATGGTTTCAAGTTTCATACGGAAGAATGGAGCATTGGAAAGAAAACTGTCAATTGTGGAGTTTGTGTTAAAGGGGATGATATTGAAAATGAAGAAAACTATTATTATGGTGTCGCCGCCATCAAAAGAGGTAGTTGGAGCGACGCGATGGTTTCGACTTCCCGTTTTCATGTTTTGTTGGTGAGGTTACAACGCCTCTAGGTTGTCTGATAACCGGGCTGGACCTAGGGGGCGAGGTTTTCGAAAGAGAGCTTTTAGGATGTCCGATAACCGGGCTGTACCTAAAAGCAAGTTTTCCGAAGGGGTTCTTATGGAGTCGCCACCGATATTTTTATCGGAAACACCGAAAAAGGAAAAAAAGAAAGAAAGCATTGGTTTTTTAAGAAAAACCAACTTTGGCCATTATAACCAGAGTTGGGTAAGGGAGTTAGTTACGTGTAGGGAAGGTATTAGCTGCCCTACGACGCCCCTTTCGGGTTCCCTACGATAGGCCGGTTATTTCGTAAATAAATTAAAAATGACGCTTTTACCCTTTTATTTGCAGAATTAAAGTGTGATGACTACATGACCCTAATTAATGCATATATAAATGATAAAGTGGTAAAAGAGAGAGAGAGAGAGAGAGAGAGAGAGTAAAGAAACCTCCGGAGCAAACTTTGATTAATTCTTTAAAAGGTAGGGTGCGTTTTGGCAGCCCCTCGCTCTTACAACGTCGAATTCCCTCTCGCAACGCTATAAAAACTCTCTTAAAGACACTCAGAAAACTCTGGAAATGCTTCGGAGAGGCTCTAGGAGAAGATTTCTAAGAAATGGTAGAAGGAGAAGTGGAAGAGCTGTGTGAAATGGAGGGAGGAGTGCTCCCCTTTTATAGGGATTCGTGCCTGTCAGGTCGAGACGACAATCTCACCATTCGGGACGGCGGTCTCGACTTTGACAAATGGCGACACCGCCGTCTCGTTTGGCGAGACGGTGGTATTGACTTGCCAAATGACGAGAGGGTCGTCTCGCCAATGGCAAGTGGCGAGACAACCGTCTCACCAAACAAGACGGTGGTCCTGAAAAGCAAGACGGCGGTCTCGACCCCTTAAGGTGGGAATCTTTATTTTTTTTACAGAAAAACCTTCCTAGTCTAATATGGGGCCTAATAGTCTCTCCTAGTGGCTTTTTAGGCCTTGCCCATCTTCAATTTAGAGGTCTTCTGCTCTTTATTTTGAGGTCGGGCAAGATTTGGGGTCTACATATGGTATTATCAAAGAGATTATGAACTTGAATACATAGGAGAGCCAACAAAAGAATTAGTTGTATTCAATTGCCAATGGTTTGATTCTAAAAGGAATCGTGGTGTACGAGTTCACAAGGAATATGGTATAGTGGAGGTTCATCATCGTAAAAGGTATTTGAATTATGATCCTTTCATACTTGCATCAAATGCAATTCAAGTATATTATATGCCTTATCCTGAAAAGGTTAAGGAAAAGGTAGATTGGTGGGTTGTAATTAAAACCAAACCAAGAAGTATGGTTGATGATCAATATACACTAGAGGTTGCCTATCAACATGGTCTTTCTAATACTCAACTTGTGTCAAGTACATGGTCAATTAAGAGACGATGAAGGTGAACATGAAGTGCTAGTAGAGAATGAATTACTTGATGGAAATTAACACAATGAATATAATGCGGAAGATGCAGAAATCAATGAAAAAGAGTATGATGTGGAAAGTGAATTTATTGATGATTACAACTCTGATGATGATGATCAGAATGTTGATGAGTCATATAATTTTGATGAAGAAAGTGATGTTAATGCCGATGATGATGATGATTATTGTCGCCGCCGTCAAAAGAGACGGTTAGAGCGACGCGATGGTTTTGACTTCGACCTGCGTTTTTAAAAGTGTGGTACAACGCCTTTAGGTTGTCCGATAATCGGGCTAGACCTAAAGGCGAGGTTTTCGAAAAGGGTTTTGGAGTCGCCACCAATGTTTTATCTGGAAACATTGGAAAAGGAAGAAAAAAAAGGCGTTGGTTTAGAAAAATCAACTTTGGCCATTATAACCAAAGTTGGGTAAGGGAGTTAGTTACGTGTAGGGAAGGTATTAGCTTCCCTAAGACGCTCCTTTCGGATTCCCTATGATGGACCATTTATTTTATAAATAAAGAACTATAAAATTACGCTTTTACCCTTTATTTCTTTGCGGAATTTTAAAATGTTGACTACATGGCCCTAACAGCTAATGCACAAATAGATGTATAAAAAGCGGTAAAAGAGGATAGAAAGTGTAGGAACCTTCGATGCAGGCTTTTGTATTAATATTCTTGAAGTAGGATGATTTTTGGCAATCCCTCGCTCTATAATGTTGGTCACTCTTCCTCGCAATGCTACAGAACGCTCTCTAAGAATACTAAGAAACTCCAAAAATGCTTCGGAGGGACCCTAGGAGAAGAATTTGAGAAAGTTGTAGAAGGGAAAGTGGAAGTATGCTGTGAAAAGTATGCGGTCGCGCCCCCCCTTTTATAGAAATTCGCACCTGTCAGGTCGGGACCGTAGTCAAGTCTGGCAAGGTCGGGACCGCCATTTCGCCAAACGAGACGACGATCTCTCCCTTGACAAATGGCAAGAAGGTCGTCTCGCCAAACGAGACGGCGGTCTCGCCATTGGCGAGTGGCGAGACCGCTGTCTCGCCCTTTGCCGATGGCGAGACGGCGGTCTCGGCCTTTTAGGTGGAATTTCTTTTTTTTTCGTACAAAAAACCTTCCTACTCTAATATGGGGACTATTGGTCTATCCTAGGGACATTTTAGGCCTTGCCCATCTTCGAATCAGAAGTCTTCTACTCTTTATTTTGAGGTCAGGCATGATTTGGGGTCTATAGCTGCCCCCCCTTCATCGGACTAGCCGACTGTTGGCTCAATATGCCAAAAAGATCGGCTGGAGGGTGAAGGAGTTAACCTTCTTGTCCGGTTGTCCTTTGATTGCTTTCTTGGTTGTGGTAGCCGACCTTCTGGACGCTAAGTGTGATCCTCTAGGATGCTCCTTTGATGTGGTAGCTGACCTCCTTTAGTTGACGAGTACGAACCCCCATCTGGTTTGACGAGTATGAACCCCCGTCTAGTAAGCCCCCTTTTGTAAGGCCTGATGAGTATACACCCCCATCTGGTGTTTGATGAGTATGAACCCCTGTCTGGTAATCCCCCTTTTGTAAGGCCCGATGAGTACGCACCCCCATCTGGTGTTAACGAGTATGAACCCCCGTCTAGTAAGCCCCCTTTTGTAAGGCCCGATGAGTATGCACCCTCATCTAGT
The DNA here is from genome assembly GCA_963425845.1 of Sphenostylis stenocarpa. Classification (NCBI taxonomy): domain Eukaryota; kingdom Viridiplantae; phylum Streptophyta; class Magnoliopsida; order Fabales; family Fabaceae; genus Sphenostylis; species Sphenostylis stenocarpa. The sequence continues at coordinate 27,198,066 of OY731406.1, forward strand.
GTGAAAGTCTACTTTGTAGGACTGGTTTGCGACTTACTGCTCTGGCTCATGCACAGCTTTTTCCTGTGTGCAGGTCTTTGTCTTCGGGATCTTCCTTGACCCGAAGTTGTGGTGGCAGCTTACTGCTCTAGCTCATGCGTCTGCTCCATGAGGAGTGATCTTTATTTTGGTAAATGTCTTTGGACTTTTTTGGTAAAGTCTTCTGGTGTGCCGCAGATTCTTTGATTTTTTGGCTTTTCCTGATAGCCATCCAACTTGTTGATTGCTGGGGATTCTTTATTTTGAGTTTTTGGTAGTGATCATCCGATTTTGCTGGTTGTCAGGAATTTTTGGGTGACGCCTTTGAGCAAGTGGACGTTTGTTGAGGTTCTGGTAATGGCTCTAAGTAGGCAGATGCTTCATCAGGAGTGAAGGCTTTTGGTCCGCGTTGTTTTCTTTGGAGGCTTTTCTTTTGAGTGCTTCCTATTTTCAAATGCAATCATGGAGTTATTCTCCTTATATGCATGAATGCCTTTTGTTTTTGTTATTTATCTGAAACGGTTCTTTATTTTGTTTTTCGATTTTGACAAAGCCATTTTGTGCGACTATTTGTGTGGATGTCTTAAATGCAATCTACTTTTTATTTGATACATCTAGAAAGTGATTGACATTCTTCTGTTGATCTTTTGCGATTACTCTGATGGGCTCTTCTCTTTATTTATTTAAGCCCTATCTTTTTGCCTAGACCGCCCTTTTGGGATTTTCGATCTAGCGAGATGCCTTAGTTTTTGCCTAGGATATCTTAGCAGGCTTTTTCCTTTTTACAAGTGCCTTAAATTTTTCCTAAATCGCCCTTTGCAGGTTTTCGGTCTAGCAGGCTGCCCTAATTTTTGCCTAAGAAATTCCTAGCAGGCGTCATTCTTTTTACCTTTATTTTCTCTTTTCTTTATGCTTTCTTGTATTGGTTCTTTATGCATGCTCATGTTTTATTAATTAAGAGGCATTTTCGTAATTTGGTCAAGAGAAAAGAAGTAAAAGACAATTCTATTGATATAAACAAATGGTTCATTTTTACAGCAGGATTTACAAAGGGATTTAGAAGCATGGCTGGTCAGGGTTGGCTACACTGTATAAGCTATAACAATCATGTCCCTAACATCTGTCTCTCTGTTTTTCCCAGTTGCTTCAATTGAGATGCTCGAGCCCGGAGTGAAGATTATGCAAAGCCTGCTTTCTTCTGGAAGGGTATTACCTTAGTCGCCTTGTGGTTTTCGGCTAAGGTAATCATTGCTCTTTTTCGTTTTTTTGTTCGTTTTTTTTGTTTGTTTGTTTGTTTGTTTGTTTGTTTTTTTACCTCTAATTTTTACCTAGGACGTGTCCTAGTCAGGAATATAGACCCTATCTTTTGCCCAGGACGCTCTTTGCGAGTTTTTGTCCTGACGGGTCATGAGCAATGTTTTCAAGCGTAGTACTTTTTCACCGCATCTGAGTTGATCGGGTGTCGAAGCTCTTCTCCGTCCATATTAGTGAGGATAAGGGCTCCTCCTGAGAAAGCTCGCTTGACCACAAAGGGTCCTTCGTAATTTGCTGCCCATTTTCCAAGTTTGTCCTTCTGGGCGGGAAGCAGTTTCTTTATCACTAAATCCCCTTCTTGAAAGGCGTGGGGATTGATCTTCTTATCGTAGGTCTTCTTGATCTTCTTTTGATAGGCTTGCCCATGACATATGGCAACCAACCGTTTTTCTTTGATCAGGTTAAGCTGGTCGTACCGATTCTGGACCCATTCTGCTTCGGTTAGCTTTGCTTCCATAATGACTCTTAGGGAGGTTATTTCAACTTCTACCGGCAATACAACCTCCATTCCGTATACGAGGGAAAACGGGGTGGCCCTAGTGGAGGTCCGTACGGAAGTTCAATATCTGTGCAAAGCAAAGGGGAGTATTTCGTGCCAATCTTTGTATGTTATCACCATCTTTTGGATGATCTTTTTGATATTTTTGTTGGTTGTCTCTACTGCACCGTTCATCTTAGGTCGGTATGGAGAGGAATTGTGGTGTTGAATCTTGAAGTCTTGACATAATTCTTCCATCATCTTATTATTTAGATTGGTCTCGTTGTCAGTAATGAGTTGATGAGGGATACCATACCGACATAGAATATTCCTTTTGATGAAGGTGGTCACCACTTTTCTGGTCACGTGTGCGTATGATGCCGCCTTTACCCATTTAGTAAAATAGTCAATGACCACCAAGATAAAACGGTGACCATTAGATGCTTTGGGCTCAATGGGTCCAATGACGTCCATGCCCCACATGGAGAATGGCCAGGGCGTAGATAAGGTGTTGAGAGGTGCAGGAGGAACGTGAACATTATCGGCATAGACTTGGCACTTGTGACATCTTTTAGCATATTAGTGACAATCACCTTCCATTGTGGACAAGAAATACCCTGCCCTTAGGATCTTCTTTACCATGACATGCTTGGGTGCGTGGGTTCCAAAAGCTCCTTTATGAATTTCTTTTATCAGGGTTTGAGCCTCCTCATGATCCACACACCTTAACATGGTGGAGTCAAAATTCTTTTTATAGAGGGTTTCACCAATCAGTGCAAACCCTATGGCCCTCTTCTGAATGGTCCTTTTGTCATTATCACTGATTCCTTCGGGATATTCACCCTTCATGAGGTATTGCTTAATGTCATGATATCAAGGGTTTCTGTCTTGCTCGCTATTTACTGTCATGCAAAAAGCTTGTTTGTCATGCAACTTGATTTGAATAGTCGACATCTCATGCTCTTGGTCTAAAGAGAACATGGATGATAAGGTAGCGAGGGCGTCTGCAAATTGATTGCCCGAGGAATATACTTGAATGTGACGCTTTCCAACCTCGAAATCAAATTGCAAATATGCTCTAGATATAGGATTAATTTGGAATTTCGGGTTTCCATTCACCCTTGAGTTGATAGATGATAAGGGATGAATCGCCAAAAACTCTGAGTTTGGTCTGTTAGAATCGCGCAGCGGAATGTTCGCGTGGTCGGACAAAAACCAAGAGGGGGGGGTGAATTGGTTTCTTAATAAAAATTAGGTTTTCAAAATTTTCCCCAAATTTTACCGATTAAAAACTGCGTAAATGTAAATAGAGAAGAGTAGAGAAGATTACACAGTAGGTTTATACTGGTTCGGATCAAAAGACCCTACGTCCAGTTGCTAATCACTCAAAAGAGGATTAACGCTGTCACTAAGAACAAATTGTTATAAACAGATTACAAATCAAAGAGATAAAGTAAAGACAACACCTCTCTTGAAATCCACAAGAGATGAAGAACAACTTTCCCTAGAGACGGCATGACACACAATCCACTAAGAACTCCACTTAGTGATTCTTATCGCTTCTAGCCTCACACCGAGTTCCAAAAGCCCCCTTTCCTTGCAACAAACAGTTCTCTGGCACTCACAAGCACTTAACTTTTGTATGGAAAGAGTTGTTCTTACTTTTCTGAGTGCCAAAGCAGAGTTTAAGTAGGGAAATTAGGGTTTAGGAATTGGGGATTTCGAAACTAGGGTTCTTGGTAATTGGGTTTTCGAAAATAGGGTTAATTTGAAATTTAAAATGAAAAACAGATCGAAATAATCGATTATTTGGAGTGATAATCGATTAAAACAGAGCCAAATACGTCGAACCCAAACCTCTCTGGATTAATCGATTATTTGGTGAAATAATCGATTATCCAGTACGGATCAAGTACAAAACAATCGATTATTTTGCTGTTTTAATCGATTAAAACAGATGACTTAGTATAGAAAGTGGTTTTCTCACTCGTTTTAATCGATTATCTACCTATATAATCGATTAAAGCCGAGCCTGCATGATAAATTTGAGCATTTTGAAGCTTCTAAGTTACAGACTATGTACCGGCTATCTTAGACTCTAAAAATACAGACTCAATCTTAAATAAAACAGAGTTATTACAATACAATTATCACCAATCTTCAATCTTCAATATTCTAAGTCTTTAGTTCTTGGATCATCATCAAAATCAACATTCTTCATGATCATTATCTGCAACATCAAGTCCTTGAATGTTCAACAATCTCCTCCTTTTTGATGATGACCAAAATTATCTTTTTAAAGCCCTTGTAATAACCTGTTTTATCTGTCATACTAACAAACACATTAAACATACCAGATAACATTTAATATTGAATCATAGGCTTTAAATTTTTCTCCCCCTATTTTGATTATAATCAAAAAGAACTCTGCAACATCAATCATAAGAGCTCCCCCTCAAAATATGCATAAGTTAGAGAAAGCTCCCCCTCAATCATAGCATGAAAGAAACATCATATTTTACAACATCAAGACAATAACAAAAGAAAATTCATCAATTATCTCTACATTAGACAACTTTAATCGATTATTTCCAGTAAATAATCGATTATTAGAGGCATTTAATCGATTATTTCACGAGATAATCGATTATTCCAGAGGAGAATACCCTGTTTTGGACGTTTTGAGGAAAAATAATCGATTATCACTTCCAGTAATCGATTATTCCAGAGGCTATATTAAGTTTTTAAGGTTTTTACACATTATAACCTATGAATATCCTGTATCACGAATTTAATCATAACAATCATCCAAAAACAGTCAAATTAAGCAGAATTTAAGCTATTTCTAGTATCCCTAAGTCTCTTCTAAGATCATAGAATCTATCCTTGGGTAGAGGCTTAGTAAATATATCTGCTAATTGACGTTTAGTGTCCACATACTCTATCTTACAGTTTCCTTTGCTAATATTATCTCTTAAAAAGTGATGTCTAATCTCAATATGTTTAGTCCTAGAGTGCATTACTGGATTTTTAGTTAAGTTGATTGCACTCGTATTATCACACATTAATGGAATGTCATTTAAATATATGCTATAATCCTCTAATTGTTGTTTCATCCACAGAATTTGAGCACAACAACTACCAGCTGCAATATATTCAGCTTCAGTGGTAGATAAAGCAACACATGCTTGTTTCTTAGAATGCCATGATATTAAGGATGAACCTAACAAATGACATGTCCCACTAGTGCTTTTCCTATCAATTTTACATCCACCATAATCAGCATCAGAATATCCTAATAAACTAATACAAGCATCGAGACGGATACCATAAGCCAAATCCAAGTAGTTCCTTTTAAGTATTTTAAAATATGTTTTACTGCAATTAAATGAGATTCTTTAGGACAAGCCTGAAATCTAGCACACACACGACGAGAATGCATAATATCAGGTCTACTAGCAGTTAAGTATAATAGTGATCCTATCATACCTCTATACATAGTTTGATTTACTTCCAAACCTGATTCATCCTTGTCTAAATAGCATGAAGTTCCCATGGGTGTGTTAGCTTCCTTTGAGGTGTCCATACCAAACTTTTTGAGGATCTCTTTGCAGTATTTAGTTTGAGAGATAAAAGTTCCATCTTTAAGTTGCTTGATTTGAAGTCCAAGGAAGAATGTTAATTCTCCCATCATAGACATTTCAAACTCTCCCTGCATAATCTTAGCAAATTCTACACACAAAGAATTATCAGTTGATCCAAAAATAATATCATCAACATATACCTGGACCAATAAGATATGTTCTTTAACTTTCTTAATAAACAGTGTAGAATCAATTTTTCCTCTTGAAAAATCATTTGCAGTTAGGAAACTACTTAATCTTTCATACCAAGATCTAGGAGCTTGTTTTAACCCATATAATGCATTCTTTAATTTGTAAATATGATTAGGATTATTAAAATCTTCAAATCCAGGGGTTGCTCTACATACACTTCTTCTTTAATAAAACCATTTAAAAATGCACTCTTTACATCCATTTGATATAGTTTAAATTTCATCATAGATGCGTAAGCAAGAAGTAGGCGTATAGCCTCTAACCTGGCCACAGGAGCATAAGTTTCATCATAATCTATACCTTCCTCCTGACAATAGCCTTTTGCAACAAGTCCGACTTTATTCTTTGTTATATTACCATCTTCATCAAGCTTATTTCTGAATACCCATTTAGTTCCAATAACTTGATGTGACTCTTCTCTTGGGATTAGTTCCCGAGACTTGATTCCTTTCAAATTGGTTAAGTTCTTCTTGCATGGCTATGCACCATTGATCATCTTTAAGTGCTTCCTCAATGTTTTTAGGTTCAATCTGTGACACAAAAGCAACAGACATACAGAAATTATTCATATTTCTAGTTCTTACCCCTTTTGAGATATCACCTATGATATTGTCCATTGAGAGTCCTCTAGGTGATTGCCATTCTTTTGCTAATTGAGGAGTTTGAGAAGGCACATTATCTTCCAAGTATAATTCATCAAGGGCCTCTCTTATATATTCATCATCACCTGCAAGTCTTTTATTTGACTCAAGAGGATTTCCCCCAAGGTCTACAATCTCATCAAAGGCAACATGTATAGATTCTTCTATATTCAAAGTTCTTCTATTAAATACTCTATACGCCTTGCTAGTTAAAGAATAACCTAGAAAAATGCCCTCATCGGCTTTTGAATCAAATTTTCCTAGATTGTCCTTTCCATTATTTAGTACAAAACATTTACAACCAAAAATTTTCAAATGTGTAACATTAGGTTTTCTACCATTAAACAATTCATATGGAGTAGATTTCATAATTGACCTAATGAGCATTCTATTTAAAACATAACATGCAGTACTAACCGCATCAGCCCAAAAATATTTAGGAACATTAGATTCATTTAACATAGTTCTTGCAAGTTCCTCTAATGACCTATTTTTCCTTTCAACTACACCATTTTGTTGGGGAGTCCTAGGAGCGGAAAAGTTATGTAATATACCATTTTCCTCACAATAATTCTCAAACTTTTCATTTTGAAACTCACCACCATGGTCACTTCTTAAAACTTTAATCCTTAGGTCTTTCTCATTTTGTATTTGTTTAGCAAACTTTCTAAAGACCTTAAAAGCTTCACTTTTCATAGTTAGGAAAAATGTCCAAGTGTACCTAGAGAAATCATCCACAATTACAAGACCATAATAATTTCCACCAAAGCTTTTTATCCTAGAAGGTCCAAATAAATCTAAATGTAATAATTCTAGGGGTTTTGAAGTGGAAATCACATTTTTTATTTAAATGATGATTTAACTTGTTTACCTTTTTGGCATGCATCACACAATCTATCTTTTTCAAATTTCAATTTAGGCAATCCAATAACTAAGTCTTTTGATATTAATTTATTCAAATGATGCATGTTTATATGAGCCGCTCTTTTATGCCATAACCAAGGATTCTCTTCCTTAGCAACTAAACATGTTATACTAGACTCATGTAAACAATCCAAATCAATCAAATATATGTTATTATGCCTAATGCCTTTTAATTCTACTTTTTCGAATCTACTAAATGTATGGTGCAAAATTTTCTTTCAAAAGTTACCTTGAATCCTTTGTCACACAATTGGCTTATGCTAAGAAGGTTATGTTTTAATCCATCAACAAGAAGCACATCCTTAATCTCCAATGTATTTACACCACCTTTGTTTCCAATTCCGAGAATCTTCCCTTTGTTGTTATCCCCATAAGTCACATATCCTTGTTCTTTGGCTTTGAAACTTACAAATTTCGTTTTATCCCCAGTCATATGTTTTGAGCATCCACTATCAAGATACCACATAGACTTCTTTGATTTGGAAGTTTCCTACAAAACAAGAACATAGTAAACTTAGGTCCCCACAACTTTTGGGTCCTTGAGGTTAGAGACATAATAATCTATTTAAAATACTGCAAAACAATCTATTCTTTGGGTGTTTTAAGAAGTTCAAGCAAAACTGTTTTTATAGAATATTTTCAAAACTGCTGGTTTAATTAATCTGTTAAAAGATTCTTTTAATCTGTTAAAAGTGCAGTTTTAATATGTTAAAACGTCTTTTAATCGATTGAAATGCAGTGTAGAAAATTTTTTTAAGTTGTTTTAATCGATTGAAATGAGTTTTTAATCGATTAAAAGAGTTCTGACCGGTCATAACTAAATTCTGATCGATCATAACTGATTCTGACCGGTCATAATAAAAATCTGATCGATCATCCTGACCCTTTAAGTGATTTTAATCGATTGAAACGTGTTTTAATCGATTGAAAAAATTTCTGACCGCTCATAATTAAAATCTGATCGATCACATTTGCTTCTAATCGGTCATAATTTGATTCTGATCGATCATCCTGACCCTTTAAGTAATTTTAATCGATTGAAATGTGTTTTTAATCAATTTAAAGGATTCTGACCGCTCATAATAAAAATCTGATCGATCATAATGAGTTCTAAATGGTTTTAATCGATTAAAAACATGTTGTATCGATTAAAATGCTGTAAAAACACTTCTTTGACCATTCTAATTAATTTTATTTGGTTCTTTCAAAACTGCATTAGTTAAAAACATTTTTTAAGAAGGCTTTTGTAAAAATACTTTGTTTTAGGTTGTTTAAAACAATTTTAGAGGCTTTTCGCAAAAATCTTTAAGTGAAGAACCTTCATGCAATAGAAAAGATAAAATGTTTTTACCAATCATTTTGTTTAAAACATACTAAATGATTCATTTTCTTTGAATAAATAAAAGAGACAAACAATTCATTTAACTATAGGAACCCAAACATATTTTCCTTTAGGAACTCCAAAATGCTTAATTTTACATCTATTTGAAGTGTGACCTTGTTTCATGCAATAAAAACATGCTTTTGATGTAGCTATGGAATAAGATGCATTATTTACATGACATGCTCTAGTTCCTTTTTCTACCCATACTCTTTTCTTTTTAGTTTTGCTCTTTTTCAAAGAAACTCTATGATTTACATTATTTTGAGCAAATACCATTTCATTCTTCTTAAGATCATCAATTTCTTTTTCGGCTTTGTCAAGCAAATGGTTAAGAATATCTATGTCATATTCATGCTCTTTACAATTTGCACATGCTAAGTCCTTATCTTCATCTAAGCATATAATTTTCGTATTAGCTACCTCCTTTTCTTCTAAACATGCAATTTTCAATTTTAAGGACTCATTTTCCTTTTCGGATTTTCTTAGATTCTTCTTTACAACTTTATATTCCTTTTTCATATCCATAAATGCAGTAAATAACTCATTATAAGCATTTTGCAATTCATCATGGTCATTTTCTTCACTAGAGGATGAATCGGAATCACTAACCTCAAAATCTGAAGAATTGTTGTCATTTGCCATCAAGCAATTGTTTGCTTCTATTTCCGAGTCGCTTGATTCTGAATTTGAATCACTATCATCCCAAGCAATATATGCTTTCTTCTTGAATTGCTTTTTGCCCTTGTGTTCATCATTTTTCTTGTTTGGGCATTCGGTCTTTATATGCCCTGCTTCACCACAACCAAAACATTTTATATTAATGGAAGAATTTTCTTTTACCTTTCCCTTACCTTTGAAAGGATGTCTTCCTTTTGCTTTCATCATCTTGGTGAACTTCTTTATAAAAAGACTCATCTCTTCTTCATCAATTTCGGAGTCTTCTTCTTCTTCTTTATTATTTTTGCTTTTTGAAATCTCGGTCTTGAAAGCTAGGTTCTTCTTTTGATATTGACCCTCTTCCTCATTTAGTCTTCCAAGGTCAAGTTCATGCTCCCTAAGCTTTCCAAATAACGCCGCCATAGACATAGTGGCAAGATTTTGTGACTCCGAGATGGCCGTCACCTTTGGTTGCCATTTCCTATCCAGAGATTTCAAAATTTTAACATTTAATTCATCAACGTCAAAAGTTTTACCTAGTCCGGTGAGATGGTTCACGATATGAGTGAAACGTTTACGTACGTCAAATATCGTTTCGCCGGGTTGCATCCGGAACATCTCGTATTCTTGGATTAAAGAATTTTTACGTGCTCTTTTGACGTCGTCGGTTCCTTCGTGGGTCACCCTTAGCATTTCCCACATTTCCTGTGCACTTTTACAAACTGAAATTCTATAAAACTCATCAAGGGTTAGAGCGAGATGAAATAATGTTTCTAGCCCTAACATCAAATTGTGCTTTTCGACTTTCTTCGGCAGTCCATCTAGAAATAGGTTTAAGAACGTCAACACCGTTCTCGATAATTTTAGGAATAAATGGACCATTTAAAATTGCGTCCCAAACGCCTCTATCAACGAGACTCTAAAAATATTTGCATACGTACTTTCCAAAAAGGATAATTTTGACCCGCAAAAGTGGGGGTCTCGTTGATAGACGCACCTTCGGCAAAAGTTTGATTTTGTCCGGCCATTTTCGAAAAGTTTGAATGACTATCAAAGCAAGCTCGATACCACTTGTTAGAATCGCGCAGCGGAATGTTCGCGTGGTCGGACAAAAACCAAGAGGGGGGTGAATTGGTTTCTTAATAAAAATTAGGTTTTCAAAATTTTCCCCAAATTTTACCGATTAAAAACTGCGTAAATGTAAATAGAGAAGAGTAGAGAAGATTACACGAGTAGGTTTATACTGGTTCGGATCAAAAGACCCTACGTCCGAGTTGCTAATCACTCAAAAGAGGATTAACGCTGTCACTAAGAACAAATTGTTATAAACAGATTACAAATCAAAGAGATAAAGTAAAGACAACACCTCTCTTGAAATCCACAAGAGATGAAGAACAGCTTTCCCTAGAGACGGCACAGCACACAATCAACTAAGAACTCCACTTAGTGATTCTTATCGCTTCTAGCCTCACACCAGGTTCCAAAAGCCCCCTTTCCTTGCAACAAACAGTTCTCTGGCACTCACAGCACTTAACTTTTGTATGGAAAGAGTTGTTCTTACTTTTTCTGAGTGCCAAAGCAGAGTTTAAGTAGGGAAATTAGGGTTTAGGAATTGGGGATTTCGAAACTAGGGTTCTTGGTAATTGGGTTTTCGAAAATAGGGTTAATTTGAAATTTAAAATGAAAAACAGATCGAAATAATCGATTATTTGGAGTGATAATCGATTAAAACAGAAGCCAAATACGTCAGAACCCAAACCTCTCTGGATTAATCGATTATTTGGTGAAATAATCGATTATCTGTACGGATCAGTACAAAACAATCGATTATTTTGCTGTTTTAATCGATTAAAACAGTGACTTAGTATAGAAAGTGGTTTTCTCACTGTTTTAATCGATTATCTACCTATATAATCGATTAAAGCCGAGCCTGCATGATAAATTTGAGCATTTTGAAGCTTCTAAGTTACAGACTATGTACCGGCTATCTTAGACTCTAAAAATACAGACTCAATCTTAAATAAAACAGAGTTATTACAATACAATTATCACCAATCTTCAATCTTCAATATTCTAAGTCTTTAGTTCTTGGATCATCATCAAAATCAACATTCTTCATGATCATTATCTGCAACATCAAGTCCTTGAATGTTCAACATGGTCACCCCATGATCTAGAGCTGCTTGGATTCCCAATGCACGGGCTTCGTATTCGGCCATATTATTTGTACAGCCAAAGTTTAACTTGGTTGTTACCGAGATACTTTTTTTTTTGGGATATCAAAATGGCTCCAATCCCATGTCCAAGCATGTTTGAGGCTCCATCGAAAAACATAGTCCATGCATCTTCTTTGGTCTCTTCGTGTTTAATGTGCATGATATGTTCATCGGGAAAGTCGTCTTGCAGGGATTGATACTCGTTCGTCGATCCATGTGCTAGATAGTCTGCTAGAGAGTACCTTTAATAGTTTTCTGGGTGACATGAATGATATCAAATTCTGAGAGCACTTGCCATCTAGCTATTCTTCCGGTCAAGATGGGCTTTTTGAAGAGGTACTTGATTGGGTCCATTTTGGAGACCAACCATGTCGTGTGTCGAGCCATGTATTGTCGGAGATGTTGAGTTGCCCACACTAATGCATAACATGTTTTTTCAAATGGTGTATAACAGGTCTCATAGTCTAGGAACTTTTGCTGAGATCACTACTACAAAATATGCTTTCAACGTCGCCATTTAACGTCGGTTAAAGCTGAGCCGACGTTAAATGCACTTTCAACGTCGGTTGATTAAAAACGACGTTGAAAGTTGACATTCAACGTCGGTTCATCCGGAACCGATGTTGAATGTCAACTTTCAACGTGTCCACTTTCAACGTCGGTTCATCTGGAACCGATGTTGAATGTGTTTTCACCAAAAATTCTTTTAAGTTAGAGAATTGTCACTGGCAGGGTTCGAACCCAAGTACTTTAAAGTTGAAAGTTGATACTCCAACCACTAAACTACTGTAATTTTCCGATAATAACTTACAAATTAATTATATTTATATACAAATAAATATATATTCCGTATAAATATATATTTATTTATATTTTCTGGAAAGTGTTTTTATTTTTTTTCAGCCAAAAATTCACTTAAGTTAGAGAATTGTCACTCGACAGGATTCGAACCTAGTATTTTAGAATTGAAAGCTAATACTCCAACCACTAAACTACTGTAATTTTCCGATAATAACTTACGGATAAATTATATTTATATACAAATAAATATATATCTGTGTAAATATATATTTATTTATATATATTTTCTCGGAAAGTGTTTTTATTTTTTTCAGTAAAAAATTCACTTAAGTTAGAGAATTGTCACTAATAGGATTCGAATATAGTATTTTAGAGTTGAAAATTAATACTCCAACCACTAAACTACTATAATATTTTGATAATAATTTACAAATAAATTATATTTATATACAAATAAATATATATCCGTGTAAATATATAAATACAAATATATTTATATATTTTTATGTTGGATGTGAGGGTGCGATCGAGGGTGAAAGTGAGATTGACTCTCGTTTGAGTGCAAATACGTTAAAGCTCACGAAATTCACTCGTTCAAGCCTAGCTTGAGCGAAAATTGGTATTTTTCGCTTGAGCGAATGTGTCACTTGAGCGAATGATGCGTTTTTCAAATTTATTTTATATCATTATATAAATAAATTATAAATATTATATTCTGTCATTAAATTACAAACCCATATATAGAGACTCGCTCACAAATTTGGCATTAAATTTTGAAAACCCACTCGACACACACTTTCACCTTCGAGCGTGCCCTCACATCCAATATATAAATATATAATTATATAAATATATCAAAATATATAAATATATTTGTATTTATATATTTACACGGATATATATTTATTTGTATATAAATATAATTTATTTGTAACTTACTATCAAAAAATTCGAGTAGTTTAGTGGTTGGAGTATCGACCTCCAACACTAAGGTACTGGGTTCGAATCCTGTCGATGACAAAAAAATAATTTGGTAATGCTTTAAACTTAAAAAAAATATGATAAATAATAAAAATATAATATAAAAGAGAGAGGGACCTAATAAAAATATAATATAAAAGAGAGGGGGATTCCTAGATAAATAGAGGGGTTGGAAAGGTTGGAAATAAATAAAAAAATTTAATTTGAAAAATCAGACTTTCAACATCGGTTCTATTTAACCGACGTTGAAAGTCTTAACTTTCAACGTCGCCTGATACAACGTCGGTTCTAGAACCGACGTTGAAGGCCTTCCAGAACCGACGTTGAAGGCCTTATTTGTAGTAGTGGATAATATATGGCTCACTCCTTTTTCCCTGTTTCATCTTGCTGACCGAGCACACATCCCATGGACTCTTCAAGTATTGACAGATATAAGATCAGAGGTTTTCCCTCAACGGGTGGCACCAATACTGGTGGATTGGTTAAGCAAATCTTGATCTTATCGAACGCTTGTTGGCATTCTTCATTCCACACCGTTGGCTGGTTTTTACGCAACAACTTAAAGATGGGTATACATTTTTCCGTTACTGTAGACCCCAAATCTTGGGGTTACCGCAAAATAAGAGCATAAGAGGTCCTATTCGAAGATGGACGAAGCCTAAAAAGCCACTAGGAGAGACTATTAGGCCCCATGTTAGAGTAGGAAGGATTTTCTGTACAAAAATAAGGATTTTCGCCTTTAGGAGCCGAGACCACCGTCTCGCTTTTCGAGACCGCTGTCTCGCCTTTGATGCAAGTCGAGACCGCCATCTCGTTTGGCGAGACGGCCGTCTCGGCACTTGCCAATGGCGAGACCCCCCCCTCCCGTTTGGCGAGAAGGCCTTCTTGTCACTTGGCAAGTCGAGACCGCCGTCTCGCCATTAATTCAAGGCAAGATCGTCGTCCTGAATGGCGAGACGATTGTCTCGACCTTGCCAGTCGAGACCGCCGTCTCGACCTGACAGGCGCGAATCCCTATAAATAGTGAGCGCTCCCCCCTTCATTTCACACAGTTCTTCCACTTTCCCTTCTACATTTTTTTCAAATTCTCCTCCTAGAGCCCCTCCGAAGCATTTCTGGAGTTTCTGAGTGTCTTAGAGAGCTTTTTATAGCATTTCGAGAGCGACTTTCGGTGTTGTAAGAACGAAGGGCTACCAAAACGCACCCTATTTTCAAGAGAATTAATCAAAAAGCTTGCTTCGAAGGTTTCTTCATTCTCTCCCTCTCTTTTACTGTCTTTTTATTCATAATTAAATTGCGTAATAAATATTACGACCATGTAGTCATTATTTTAATTCCGCAAATAAAAGGGTAAAAGCGTTTTTTCAAAAGTTTATTTATAAAATAACTGGCCTATCATAGGGAACTCGAAAGGGGCGTCGTAAAGGGAACTAACACTTCCCTTACACGTAACTAACTCCCTTACCCAACTCTGGTTTTAACGACCAAAGTTGGTTTTCGAAAACCAACGCCTTTTTCCTTTTTTGATGTTTCCGGTAAAAACATCGGTGGCGAATCCATAAGAACCCTTTCAAATTTGTCCTTAGGTCAGCCCGGTTATCGGACGATCTAAGAACACCATTTCGAAAACCTCGCCCTTAGGTTCAGCCCGGTTATCGGACAACCTAAAGGCGTTGTAACTTCACCCATAAAAACGTGAAAAATGGAAAGTCAGAACCATCGCGTCGCTCCGACCACCTCTTTTTGATGGCGGCGACAAATGGCGACTCCACCAGGGAAGCCTAGAGAGTTGATCCCATTTAGTGATGGGTAAGTTTAATAAATAAACTAAGGAATTACGCTTTTACCCTACCTTGTATTATAACATGTTTTAATTTCTTGGCTTTAATAACTGTTGTTTGTTTATTTTTACACAATTGTTTGAAATACAAACCTTTACACACAACAGTTCCCTCTATACCCGGGGGTAAGTGAGAAATACATAGGGAGTGGGTGGCAGGTACGGTTCGCCATAGTGATGGCCCTGAGCCCACCAGTGTGATCGGAAACCACCACTCAAGGTGATAACCTTCCTCTTTTGGCACAAAGACTGACTATGACCTTAGTGCTAAGCATGGTCAGAAGGTTGGAGAGTGGGGACCCTATAATGGGGGCACCTTGGGGGCCTAAGCTTTGGTGAGAACAATTAGAACCTACCCTTGCCAATGCACTTTTCTGCAGGAAAACCCTACCTCGTGATTAAAACGACTTTTCATGTGTTCATGGATGAGTGAATTGTATGCACATTTGTCTGTTGCATTTGATTGCATAGCATAACCAAACAACAGAAAAATCACAAATTTTTTTTTTTGCAATAAACCCCCTTATCTCGGACAGTTTGCCTTTTAGCTAGCCTGGTTTCAGGTTCTTTGCAAGCTAAGTTGCCACGCGGTCCAACAGAAGAGATAAGGGACGCTAAACATTATTCTTTTGCAACAAACCATTTTATCTCGGACAGTCTGCCTTTTAGCTAGCCTGGTTTCAGGTTCTTTACAAGCTAAGTAGCCACGCATTCCGACAGAAGAGATAAGAGGCTCTAAAACCAAAATAAAATCAAATAAAGACCTAAATCAAATAAATCCAAAATAAATAAAATGATTTTTGACAAAGTCAAAACATTCAGGTCGCATCATACCATGAGTGGAGAAAACCAAGAGAGAAAATAAAAGGAAAGAGCGCATTAGCATCATCTAAACAGATTCTCTCATACATAAACATATCCATACTAGTCTCACACTCGACATTCATTAATAAACTTTTTTTGGGCACTCTAGAAAGTGGTTGGTCCTCTCCCCGTCTGAACCCATGCACAGAAAGTGGGAGCTATGGAAAACCTGGAGGAACAAAACCATAAGCTCACCACAGAGGTTAATGCCCTCCGGGAGCAAATGGCACAACTAATGGAGGTTGTGCGCCAAGGTCAAAACAAGGGCGAAGCCCAAGCCGAGCACGCCTCCCGCCATGAAGAGGAAGAGGAAGAGGAAGAAGAATTCTTCTACGATCAAAAAGCGCATCTCCAATCCGATGCTCAGACCGCACGCATCCACACCCCAGAGGTATCTAAGCAGCAAATCTCCGCCCTAGAGGAGAGACTAAAGGCGGTAGGGGGGCACAATTTCGACGTCAAGGAGGTGGCGGATATGTGCCTGGTGAAGAATATCCATTTCCCTCCTAAATTCAAAATCCCAGACTTTCCTAAGTACGCTGGGCTGACCTGCCCCAAGAACCATCTTACGATGTATTATTGTAAGATGGTCGCACATGCTAAGAATGAGAAACTTCTGATCCACTGCTTCCAGGAGAGTCTGGCTGACACAACTCTCATCTGGTACATGCAGTTGGAAAGAGAGTAGGTCCAAAACTGGAAATAGTTGGTTGACACTTTTCTTCATCGTTACCGATACAATATCGATCTGACCCCTGACAGGTCAGATCTTAGGACCCTAAGCAAAAGGAACGAAGAATCCTTCAAAACGTACGCCCAAAGGTGGAGGGAAATGGCTGCCCAAATAGAGCCTTCTTTGACGGATAAGGAGATAGTGGCTATGTTCATAGATTCACTGACTGGAGCATACTACGATAAGGAAATAGCCAGTACCTCCAATCTTTTTTTGGACATAGTCACTGTAGGGGAAAGAGTGGAGCAGGGGCTGAGAAGTGGGAAGATAACACAGTCTTCCCATGCTGGTGTCTCATTCAGAAAACCCGCCGGCAAGAAGAAGGATGAAGTTGTGCATGCAATTAACTTCGCTACTCCTTCTTCCGCTCCACAAACGGCTCGGCAGCCTCGCAAGAAAGAAAGGAAGTTCACTCCCATTTCAAATTCCTATGGTAAATTGTTGCCTCAGCTGCTGGAGGCCAAACTTTTGACCTGCGTACCTCCTAAGAAGCAGATAGAGCCCCCCCTACCCCGAGTGGTATAAACCAAACGAGAAATGCGATTACCACTCGGGTTCACCCGGGCACTTAACAGAAAATTGCTTGACCCTGAAGTATAGGGTCCAAGAATTAATCGACGCCGGGTGGATAACCTTTGATGCCTCTGCTTCTAATGTGGATGCCAAACCTCTGTCTAAACCAGAGTAGCAGAGGGGGAGGACTGGGAGGATCAGCCCCTAGGGTTTCTTTTTTAAAGCTTTCTTTTGTATCTCCCGCGGTCCCCGACTGTGGCAGCAGGAATTTTGACTAAAAGGGCTTGTACATACGCTTTCATTTCCCTTAATACATGAGGCATTTTCTTGTTCATTTCCTTCATTCTTTTCCCTCTTCTATTTATTATTCTTTCAAAAATAATTGAATAATAAAATCTATGACTAAAAACAGAACCTAAAACACATCATGTTTGTGATTGATGAATCTCTATGGACCCCGGAAGCCGAAGGTGAATGGGTCGAGTCCGACAATGAGCAGGGAACCATTTCCCCGGACATGCAAAGAAAATTGGAAAAAGAAGCATGCATTATACAACCGCATCAAGAAGAAACGAAAACTATCAATTTGGGAGAAGGGGATGATGAGAAAAAGATAAATATCGGCACCCAAATAGATAGTAGCATAAGGGAGAGACTGACACAACTTTTAAAAGAATATATGGATGTGTTCGCCTGGTCCTATCATGACATGCCCGGGCTCGATACAAGTATAGTGGAGCATAGACTGCCATTAAAACTCAGAAGAATCAAGCCGGATTGGTCCTTAATGATTAAGGAAGAAGTACAAAGGTAACTGGACGCCAATTTCCTAGTAGTGTCCAAATACCCTGAGTGGTTGGCCAACATAGTGCCTGTCATAAAAATGAACGGTAAGGTTAGGGTATGCGTGGATTATAGGGACCTCAATCGAGCAAGCCCAAAGGATGACTTTCCCTTACCACACATAGACACACTAGTAGACCATACCGCTACCAACACGCTTTATTCCTTCATGGACGGGTATGCGGGATATAATCAAATTAAATTGGTCATCGAGGATAGAGAAAAAACCTCTTTCATCACACCATGGGGTACCTTCTGCTATCGAGTAATGCCTTTTGGACTCAAGAATGCAGGGGCTACCTATCAAAGGGCTATGGTCACACTATTTCATGACATGATCCACAAAGAAATAGAAGTATACGTGGATGATATGATCGCCAAATCCAGAAATGAGATGGACCACATTCAATATCTCAAGAAGCTATTCGATCGACTTCGAAAGTATCAACTCAAACTAAATCCGGCAAAATGTACTTTCGGAGTACGGTCGGGAAAACTCTTGGGGTTCATCGTCAGCAAAAGAGGAATTGAGGTGGATCCTGACAAAACCAAGGTGATTTTGGAAATTCCCCCACCAAACACGGAAAAGGAGGTCAGAGGATTTCTGGGCCGAATAAACTATATTGCCCATTTCATTGCACAATTGATGGATAAATGTATACCCATCTTTAAACTATTGCGCAAAAATCAACCAACGGTGTGGAATGAAGAATGCCAACAAGCGTTCGATAAAATAAAAACATGCTTAACTAATCTGCCAGTATTGGTACCACCCGTTGAAGGAAGACCTCTGATCCTATACCTGCCAATACTCGAAGAGTCCATGGGATGTGTGCTCAGTCAACAAGACGAAACCGGGAAGAAGGAGCGAGCCGTTTATTATCTCAGCAAAAAGTTTCTAGATTATGAGACCCGTTATACACCATTTGAAAAAACTTGTTGCGCATTGGTATGGGTCACTCAACGTCTTCGACAATACATGGCTCGACATACAACATGGTTAGTCTCCAAAATGGACCCAATCAAGTACGTCTTTGAGAAGCCCATTCTGACTGGAAGAATAGCTAGGTGGCAAGTACTCCTCTCAGAGTTCGACATCGTTCATGTCACCCAGAAAGCTATTAAAGGTAGACCCCTAGCAGACTATCTAGCCCATGGATCAACAAACGAATATCAGTTCCTACAGGACGATTTTCCCGATGAACATATCATGCACATTGAACACGAAGAGACCAAAGAAGAGGCATGGACCATGTTCTTCGACGGAGCCTCAAACATGCTTGGACACGGGATAAGTTGAATTTTGACTATACCAATAACATGGCCGAATACGAAGCATGCACATTAGGAATTCAAGAAGCTCTAGATCATGGGGTTACTAAACTCAAAGTATTCGGCGATTCATCCCTTGTCATCTATCAACTTAAGGTGAATGGGAAACCCGAAACTCTAAATTAATCCCATATTTAGAGCACATACGTGATTTGGTTTCAAGGCTGGAAAGCGTCACCTTCAAGTATGTTCCTCGGGAGGACAATCAATTTGCTCGCTACTCTATCATCCATGTTCTCTTTAGATCAAGAGCATGAAATGTCGGCCATTCAAATCAAGCTGCATGACAAACAAGCTTTTTGCATGACAGTAAATGGCGAGGACGACCAAAACCCTTGGTACCATGACATTAAGCGATACCTCATGAAGGGCAAGTATCCCGAAAGAATCAATGACAATGATAAACGAACCATCCATAAAAGGGCAGTAGGGTTCACGCTGATTGGAGAAACCCTCTACAAAAAGAGCTTCGGTTCCACTCTCTTAAGGTGTGTGGACCAAGAAGAAGCTCAAACCTTGATAAGAGAAATCCACAAAGGAGCCTTTGGGACCCACGCACCTGGGCATGTCATGGCAAAGAAAATCTTAAGGACAGAGTATTTCTGGTCCACAATGGAGGCTGATTGTCACCAATATGCTAAAAAGTGTCACAAGTGCCAAATTTATGCCGATAACATTCGCGTTCCACCCGCACCTCTCAGCACTCTGGCCACACCATGGCCATTCTCTATGTGGGGCATGGACGTCATCAGACCCATTGAACCCAAAGCATCTAACGACCACTGCTTTATCTTGGTGGCCATTGACTACTTCACCAAATGAGTTGAGGCAGCATCATATGCACACGTGACTAGAAAATTGGTGACCACCTTCATCAAGAAAAATATTCTATGTTGGTATGGCATCCCTCATCGGCTCATTACTGATAATGGGACCAACCTCAATAACAAAATGATGGAGGAATTGTGTCAAGATTTCAAAATTCAACATCACAATTCCTCCCCATACCGACCTAAGATGAATGGTGCAGTAGAGGCAGCCAATAAGAACATCAAGAAAATCATTCAGAAAATAGTAATAACGTACAAAGATTGGCACGAGATGTTACCCTTCGCCTTGCACGAATACCAAACTTTTGTACGAACCTCCACGGGGGCAACTCCATTCTCCCTTGTATATGGCATGGAGGTCGTACTACCAATAGAAGTCGAAATACCCTCCCTGCGAGTTGTCATGGAGGCGAAGTTGACAGAAGCCGAATGTGTCCAAAACTGGTACGATCAGCTGAACCTAATCGAGGAAAAATGACTAGACGCCATATGTCAGGGGCAAGTTTATCAAAAGAAGATCAAGAAAGCCTACGACAAGAAAATTAATCCCCGCACTTTCTGAGAAGGGGATCTGGTAATAAAGAAATTGCTTCCAACTCAGAAAGTTAAAATTGGAAAATGGGCAGCAAACTATGAAGGACCTTTTTTGGTAAAACAAGCCTTCTCAGGAGGAGCCCTTATCCTCACCAACATGGACGGAGAGGAGCTTCGACATCCAGTTAACTCAGATGCGGTAAAGAAATACTACGCTTGAAGACATTGCTCATGACTCGTCAGGATGAAAACTCGCAAAGAGCGTCCTGGGCAAAAGATAGGGTCCATATTCCTCGCTAGGATACATCCTAAGAAAAAATTAAAGGTGAAAAAAAAAAACAACCACAACAAACACAAAAGAGAGCAATGATTACCTTAGACGAAAACCGTAAAGGCGACTAAGGTAATAACTTCCCAGAAGCAGGCAAAACTTTGTGTGATCTTCACTCCAGACTTGAGCATCTCAATTAAAGCAACCGAGAGAAGTAGAGAAATAGAAATCAGGGACATGATTGTTACAACTTATACAGTTTAGCCAACCTTGGCCAACCTTGCTTATAAATTCCTTTGTAAATCCTCTTGTAAAAATAAACCACTCGTTTATATCAATAAAAATTGTCCTCTTTTTCTTGACCAACTTATGAAAATGTCTCAGTATTAACGAAACATGAGCATGCATATAAAGTCAATACAAGAAAGCATAAAGAAGAACAAAAAAGGAAAAAGGTAAAGAAAGATGCCTGCCAGGACATTCTTAGGCAAAAATTAGCGTGGCATGCTAGATCGAAAACCCGCAAAGGGCGGTCTAGGCGAAAATTAAGGCATTCATAAAAAGGAAAAAACGCGCTAAGATATCCTAGGCAAAAAAATTAAGGCAGCCCGCTAGATCGAAAACCCGCAAAGGGCGGTCTAGGCCAAAGATAGGGCTAAAGAAAAAAGTTCATAAGAATAATCACGGGAAAGTAGCAAAGAAAATACCAGTCGCTTTCTAGGTGCCCCAACTAAAAATAGATTGCATTAAGAGCATCCACGCACAAATAGTCGCACAAAAATGACTTTGTCAAAATCAAAACAAACAAAAATACTTCAGGCAAATAAAAACAAAAGAGCATTCATGGAAGAAAATTAGCTCTGTGCTTGCATTCGAAAACAAGAAGCACCCAAAGGTATCCTGGTAAGACTTACCAAAAACATACATCAACCACAAGAGTTTTTTCCACGAACAGACGCCGAACGACAAAAAAAGAAGAAATCCCCAACAACCAACAAGCTGGATGACCACCAAAGAAATCCTCGGCACCAACCAGATGACTATTCTAGAAAAAGTCAAAGGAAACACAAAGACAGGAGAAAGCATCTCAAACACCGGCGCATGAGCGATTGAGCAGTAAGCCGCCACCACCACCAGTCCTACGCAATAGACTGTACCAGCCTGATGGGGGGTTCATACTCATCCAGTCCTACGCACAGTGGGTTGCAACTACCATCCTAATGGTGGTTCATACTCATCCAGTCTGACGTACAACGGACTGCAACTACCAGCCTGATGGGGGGTTCATACTCATCTAGTCCAGCGCACAATGGACTGCAACTACCAGCCTGATGGGGGGTTCATACTCATCCAGTCCTACGCACAGTGGACTGCAACTACCAGCCTAATGGGGGGTTCATACTCATCCAGTCCGACGCACAGCGGACTGCAACTACCAGCCTGATGGGGGGTTTATACCCATCAACCAAAGGATCGACTACCGTCAGAAGGAGTATCATAAGGTTCTACCACGTGTCAACCAAAGGGATCGGCTATCGTCAGAAGGAGCATCCTGGAGGCGCACAACACACTTTTTCCCAGAAGATCAACCGTTGTAAGACGGAACATCCGAAGGGTAACCAGGCAAGAGGGTCAACTCCTTTACCCTCCAGTCGATCTTCTTGGCACGACAGACCAACAGTCGACTAGTCAGGTAAAGGGGGGGCAGCTGTAGACCCCAAATCTTTCCCAGCCTCAAAATAAGAGCAGAAGACCTCCTATTCAAAGATGGACGAAGCCTAAAAAGCCACTAGGAGATACTATTAGGCCCCATGTTAGAGTAGGAAGGATTTTCTGAAGCACTTGGTGAATTTGATGAAGACATAGATATAACTTAGGTTGTGGGTGTGTAGATGATTAGGTTTTTAAGTTTAAGCACTTAATCTCTTGATAGGCCATTATATTTTGTGATAAGCACCTTAAAATGTTGCATCCCATTGAAAATCATTTTTCTGCATGAAAAACTTACGTTTAAGTATTAAAAGAATAAACTAAGTTTTTTTTCAATATGTTAAAAAGGATTTTCAATCTGTTAAAATCACTTAAAAGAAAAAGTGGTCATATATAATCGTATTTTCAATTGATTGATTCGCAGAATCAACAAGTTAAAATAACTCAATGAATTTTTCAATATCAAAGTTTCGCATTTTTCAATCTGTTGAAATGATTTTTCAATCTGTTGAAACAGAAAGATTTTTTTCGATCTAAGAGTTTTTCGTAAAATCAATCTGTTGAAATATTTTTCAATCTGTTAAAACAGAGAGACCATTTTTTTAACTAAGTGTTTGCAGGATTTCAATCTGTTGAAATGATTTTCAATCGATTGAATCAGAGAGCTGTCATTTTTTCATTAAGTTGTTTCAATCCATTAAAAACTCGAATCAATCGATTGAATGGAGCTTTAAATGAAATCAATCGATTGAATCGATGTCTTAATCGATTGAATGGAGCTTTAAATGAAATCAATCGATTGAATCGATATTTTAATCGATTGAAATAATATTCTGATCGATCATAGTTTCATTTTAATCGATCATAACTAGGTCTCGATCGATCATACTTCAGCTCTAATCGATCGTAGTCTCTTCTAAACTGTTTTACTTTAAACTAATCGATCTTTTGACTCTCCGAAACAGCTTTTTGACAGCTTGGATCGATCTCGATTCTATGATTTACTCTATATATACAGATTTGATCTATCTTTTAAAAATATACAATACAATACACTACTTGAGAAAACTTGTGAAATCAATCTGTGAATTTTTTCATACGTGACTTTCTCGCATTCAAGAATCTTTTTCATATCATAAGGTGCTCGTGATCGAATTGTGGTCATTCAAAGAGAGAAAGTGCTCGATAGAATTGGTTCTGGACAATTAGAAACTTCAAGTCCAGGTTTTTTCTTTCCATATTCTTTTGTAAAAGTTGATTGTGCAGGTTGGATTGTAATCCGCACTTGGTACAGAGAATCGGATTTGGTTACTCGGGTGGTTTTCAAGATTCCGTCTTGTGGGTTTTGCAAGATAGTTCTTGGGGTAGATTGGTGAGTATCTACTGGTTGTAATTTTCACTTGGTATTAGTGGAACTTGACTGGTTTGTCAAGAACTCGGATGTAGCTCTGGATTAGAGTGAACCAAGTATAAATTTGTGTGTTAATATTCTTCTTTCATCTCTTTTAATTTCTCGTCTTTAATTGTGCTCGTGTTTAAACCAAATTACCTTTGCAAAGATTGAATAAAGATAACTCATTCTTCCAAAAGAAAGTAAGTTTTGCGAAAAAGTTTTAAAGTTCAATTCACCCCCTCTTGAACTCAACCATTAATTCTTTCAATTGGTACCGGAGCTGGTTCTTGTAAGTTACTCAAGAAATCGGTCCAATGGTCGAGGGAAAGATGACTTTTTCGAAGGAGCCTCCATAAACAGGCCTCCACTTTTTTCCGGTGTGAATTATTCTTTCGGAAGGTTAGAATGAAAATCTTTATTGAATCCCTTGATAGAGGCATTTGGGAAACAATTGTTAATGGTCCTTACAAACCAACTCATATTGTAGATGGTAAAGTAGTCGAAAAAGATTGGGCTGAATTAACTGATGTAGAAAATAGGAGAGTCCAATATGATTATACCTGCAAAAAATATTATTACCTCTCGCTTTAAATCTTGATGAGTTTTTCAGGGTGTCTCAGATGTGCCTCGCCAAAGAAATGTGGGAAATTTTAGAGGTCACACATGAAGGAACATCTCGATGTGAAAAGGGCAAGAAAACATGAGTTAATCGGGGACTATGAGTTGTTTAAAATGCAGCAAGGAGAAACAATTGCAGATGTGCGTAAAAGGTTCACGCACATAGTTAATCATCTAATCGGGTTAGGAAAGAATTTTGACAAAGAAGAGTTGAACATCAAAATTTTAAAGTGTTTGGACGGAACATGGCAACCAAAGGTGACAAGCAATATCGTAATCAAGAGACTTGATCGAAATGACTACCGCTTCACTTTTTGGTAAGTTGAGGGAACATGAGTTGGAAATCAATCGGCTCAAAGAACAAGAGAATGCAGAAAAGAAAAGTAGAAATATTGTTCTCAAGACGATTGAAGAAAACAGTGGATCTGAAGAAGATGAATCGGAGAACTCGACTTTGTTGGTTAAGAAATTTGGGAAATTTCTTAGAAGAAAGAAACAGAACCGGCCAAGTAAAAAGGTACAATGATAAAAAGACCGAATCTGTTCAAAATACTATTACTTGTTATTCTTGTGGTAAACGAGGTCACATAAAGAGTGATTGTCCGGAAAAGACCAAGAATCAGAACAAGAAAGAATCAAGATACAAAGGGAAAAAGGCCTATATAGCATGGCAAGACAATGATTCATCTTCCAGCTTCGAATCCGAAGGTGAGGAGGTGAACTCGTGTTTGATGGCTGGTCGTGAATCCTCTTCATCACATGTAAGTTCAACTCCTACGAAGAATGAAATGAATTACAAGCACATTACTAAATGCTTTCAATGAAATGCATAGTGAAGCCGTAAATTTATCTCATACAAATAATCGGTTGAAAGGTTTAAATAACTGGTTAGAAAATAGAGTTAAAGTTCTGGAAAATGAACTATTAGAAAGCAAAACAGATTTAGAACATGTAGATATAATCTATGCATCTGCGAATAATGTTGCTTCTAATAAGAAGTGTGAAAAGTGTATTATTCTCGCAAGATAAGGTTGATTACTTGATTAAAACTTTGTCTAAGTTTACTCAAGGTAAAGAGAATTTAGATGCACTTCTTGGATCTCAAAATTGTGTTTTTGAACATTCCGGAATCGGGTACAAACCTAAGATTGGGGTAAAAACTAAAAAATATTTGAACTTCTTTTCATACAGAAAAACAACAGCATCCCCTTTCTCATCTTGTCATTACCTGCATGAAGAAAGGACATACTATAAAATATCGTTATGCTAGAAAATATTTTGTGCCGCAAGGTAGGAAGAGATGGGTTCCAAAACATGTTAAACGTAAAATTTGACTCCTAAGGACCCAAAATACGTAAGGGTACCAAATACTTGATGTTTGATCTTTCAGGAACAGCAACAAGAGTCCCTTTGGTATCTAGACAACGGATGTTCAAGGCACATGATAGGTGACATTTCAAAATTCCGAGAAGCTGAAATTGAAGAATGGAGGTCATGTGACTTATGGAGACAACAACAGAGGAAGAATTCTAGGTTCTGGAGATATTGGTGATGGTGAATCAGTAATCATTCACAATGTTCTTTTTGTTGAAGGTCTCAAGCACAATCCGATAAGCATAAGTCGGTTATGTGATCTTGGTCACAAAGTCATTTTCAAACCAGTAAAAGTGCCTTATCCGTGAGCCGAATCCGATACGGTAATATTGGTAGGTAAGAGGTTAAACAACATATACATGTTAGATATCAAACAATCTATATCATCTCAAAGTTGTTTTCTTACTAAAGAAGAAGAATCTTGGTTGTGGCATAGAAGGCTTGCTCATATACATCTTAACCATCTTGACAAACCGATTTCAAAAGAATTAGTTTCGGGTTGCCTAAGCTTCGGATCTTGAAAGACAAAATCTGTGAAGCTTGTTTGAAAGGCAAACAAACTAGAAAATCTTTTTCAAACAAAAATATTGTTTCAACTTCTAAACCTTTGGAACCGCTTCACATGGATTTGGTTGGTCCTTCAAGGAATAAAAGCCTAGGTGGTAATCTTTATATCATGGTAATTGTTGATGACTTTTCCAGATTTACCTGGACTATTTTTCTTAAAGCTAAATCTGATTCTTACAAATCTTTCAAAAAGCTTGCCAAGGTTTTACATAATGAAAAAGGATATTTTATTACATCAATTCAAAGTGACAATGGTGGAGAATTTGTAAATGAAAAGTTTGAATCATTTTGTGAAAAGTTTGGCATAAAACACAATTTTTCTCGCTCCAAGAACTCCTCAACGAACGGTGTTGTGAAAAGAAAGAACAGATCTATTGTAGAACTTGCTAGAACAATGTTGTGTGAAAATTCTTTACCTAAATACTTTTGGGCGGATGCAAGTAAACACTGCTTGTCATGTTTTGAATAGAGTCTTGATTAGACCCATGCTTAAGAAAACCCCATATAAAGGAAGAAAACCCAACATAAACTATTTCAGGGTTTTTGGATGTACATGTTTCGTTTTAAACAATGGGAAAGAAAATATTGGCAAGTTTGATGAAAAATCTGATAAAGGAATTTTTCTTGGTTACTCAACTCACGGTCATGCATATAGAGTTTATAATTTAAGATTGAAATCAGTTGAAGAATCAGTACATGTTGTGTTTAATGAGTCTTCTCGAGTGGTGCAGAATAGAACAACAGGTACTGCAGATGAAGAAGATTTAACTGATAATTCTTATCAGTTGAAACATGCCGAAACACAGATCGGTGTACCGTTGAAGAAGATGATCCATCGGTGGACCCCGCAAAAGATGATCCACCAACAATTACTGAAGAACAGGAAGAAGATGTTCGGAAGAGCTTCCTAAAGAGTGGATTGTCCCAAGAGATCTCTCTCTAGACAATGTCATCGGGCAAATTAATAAGGGAGTATCTACTAGACATTCTCTTAATCAATTTTGTAATCATATGGCATTCATTTCACAAATAGAGCCTAAGACAGTTAAAGAAGCATTAAATGATGAATACTGGGTTAGTGCCATGCATGATGAGCTTAATCAATTTGAAAGAAATAAAGTGTGGGAATTAGTTCCTAAAATCAAAGATATCAATGTAATTAGTACTAAGTGGGTATTCAAAAACAAGCTAGATGAACACGGCATTATTACTAGAAATAAAGCTAGATTGGTAGCCAAAGGGTATAACCAACAAGAGGGTATTGATTTTGATGAAACCTTTGTACTCGTAGCTAGACTTGAAGTCGTTAGATTGTTATTAGCTTATGCCCGCTTAAGTGGTTTCGGATTACTACGAGATGGATGTAAAGAGTGCCTTTCCGAATGGACTCATCAATGAAGAAGTATATGTTTCTCAACCTCCTGGGTTTGAAGATCACAAGCATCCCGACCATGTCTACAAATTGAAAAAGGCTCTTTATGGTTTAAAGCAAGCACCTAGACAATGGTATGAGAGGTTAAGTAACTTCCTAATTGATCAAGGGTACAAGCGAGGTGAGGTTGATAAAACTCGTTCATTAAGAAATCTGAACCGACATTATTCTCGGTGCGGTGTATGTGGATGATATCATTTTCGGTTCCACTAATAATGCCATGTGTAATAAGTTTGTAAAAGAAATGCAAAGTGAATTTGAAATGTCTATGATGGGAGAATTGAATTTCTTCCTTGGTCTCCAGGTTAAACAATTAAGAAATGGCATTTTTCTTAGTCAATCTAAATATTGCAATGAATTGTTAAAGAAATTTGATATGCAAAACTCGCAAGGTGTCCTCTACACCCATGTCTACTAACTCGTTGTCTAGACTTAGATGAAAAAGGAAAACCTGTTGATCAAACTAAATATAGAGGTTTGATTGGTTCACTACTATATCTAACTGCTAGTAGATCCGACATTATGTTTAGTGTGTGTCTTTGTGCAAGATTTCGAGGCAAATCCAAAGGAATCTCATCTTACCGCTGCCAAAAGGATTCTGAAATACCTTAAGGGAACAGCTTAATGTTGGATTATGGTATCCCGAAGGTGCATCCCTTAAACTTGTTGGATTTTCCGATTCCGACTTTGCAGGATGTAGATTGGACGGAAAAAGTACCTCCGGTACTTGTCATTTATCGGGGAGCAGCCTTATATCGTGGCACAGCAAAAAGCAAGCGTGTGTTGCCCTATCAACTGCAGAAGCTGAATACATTGCAGCTGGGAGCTGTTGTGCTCAAAGCATCTACCTCAAGCAACAACTAACAGATTATGGAGTTACTCTAAACAAGGTACCTCTGGTTTGTGACAATACTAGTGCAATAAACTTAACTAAAAATCCTATTCAACACTCTAGAACTAAGCATATTGAAATTAGACATCACTTTATTAGAGAACACATATCTAGGGGTGATCGTGAGATTTTATTCATTGAATCGGAAAAACAGTTAGCTGATTTATTCACTAAACCACTTCCTAGAGACAGACTTAATATGCTTAGGACTGAATTAGGAATTCTAGATATATCTAGTATTGCATAACCGATTTGTTACAAGAATCGTATGCTTTTTAACAGGCTGATAATAAGTTCAATCGATTAATAATTGAATGAATAACTTGATATTATTTGTTTTAATCGATTGAAATTGCAAAATAATCTGTTAATTTCCTGATTCTTACTCTCTGGTATTGATATGTTAATTAGTTCAATCGATTAAGTAAACTTTTAATCGGTTTATTTCATTAACCTTGTAGCTCTGCATACTTTCTTCTATAAATCAATCGATTAAATCTTCGATTCAATCGATTGAATTCACTAATGGTACTCTGAATAATTTTCTTGAACAAAACAATCAATTTAACCTTCAATTCAATCGGTTTATTTCACTTATAAGTATCTATGATTACAAAATCAGTTGGTTTCACGAAATATCAATTGATTATTTTTCTTCTAGGGCTAGTTGTATGTACTTTGTCTCTAAACAATTTCTGCAGAGTGGATTGAATGCATTTACAACAAGATAAACTTCAACTACTCTCTTAAATATCAAAGATATCCAATAAAAGTTGATTGACTTCGATTGGATATCAGATGAGAGGGTAATTAAAGTGTACAGGTAGCAATTCTCTCTCTTCTTTATCATCACCGCACGTAAACAATAAATCAAGTAAAGACAAAATTTTTGAAGCCGATAAAGATTGTGTATTATCATTCCTATAGTATTATTTTCTTCTTTGAACTTTCTCTTTTCTCGGTTCTTCTCTCGTTCTGCTCATCCCAAAGATCAAGTATGCTCAAGCGCACAAAGTCCGGTAGGAAGAAGTCCAGGCAGAGGCGAGTCCTCTACGGCAAGGCAAGAACAGAATGTTGGAGGAAGGATTGAAACTTGGTTCAATGGGGACCAAGAGAAAATGGATTTGTTTATCCATGAATTAAGCAGGAAGCAAGTCAACATTCCAAAGATGTTAAAGTTCTCCTGGTTTGATGCCGAAGGATTCAGACGCATTCGGAAGTTACTGCAACATCAAAAACTTCAGACGTTTCTAGAGTTGAATGGTAGGATTTACCCTGACTTAATTAAAGTCTTTTTCACTAACTTATCCTTTGAAGGTTCCACTCTAATAACTCAAGTAAAAGGAGTAGACATTGAGATAACACCTAATGTCTGGAAGGAAGTTGCTGGAATAAAAGATGTAGGTGTGAAAGTCACCAAAGGGTGTACTTCGGATGTTGAAGAATTTAATAAAGTTCAGTATTTCCGCTCTTGCCTCGAAGAATAGGCATGATTCCGTAAGTTCATTCAACACTGGGAAGTTGAAACTGGAAGAAAGGATTCTCGCTTTCATCGTTTCCTGGCAGCTTACACCCGGGGGAGCAATCATGCAGTGCTAAATGAAGGAGATTTAGTACTGATGAACTGCATTCATCACAGAATACGAGTGAACTGGGTCTTCGTCATCAAGGATCACATGATCAAAGCCAAGAGACTTAGTGATTTCAGGTATCCCTATGCTATTCTGATTTCTAAATTTTTAACACATTTTGGTGTCGATGTTGAAGGAGAACTTGTTGAAATCGTCCGACCAACAAATGAAATAAACAATTCTGTTCTTCACAAAATGGGGTTCATCAAAATTGATGGTGAATGGATTTCCAAAGAAGAAGCTGGAAAAAGTGAAGAAAGTGAAGAAGAAGAGCAAGAGGAAGAGATCAACACTGATATTCCTGGAACTTCTGCAGCACGTCCTTCTGATCCAATGGAAGAAGAAGTAAACCCAATGGAGATGATTCCATACAATCCACCGCCTGACCGTGGCACGCCTCTGTCTCAGTTCGAAAGAACAATGTTACATCAAATGAGCGAACTGCAAACTGACCAAAGGAGGCATATGGAGATGACTGCTGCACTGAGGACTCGGCAGCATTATTTGGATGAAAATTTCATTGCAAGGTTCCAGCATATTGATAATCAACTAGAAGACATTTACAACAGGATTGTGGAACTGCAATTCAACCAAGGCCCCGGGGACGAATGAGGATTTTCTATGTTTCTGTTATTCTGTTCTCTTTTCTTAGTTTTTAATGTTCTATTTTATATTTGGGGTATCCACGTGGCCCCATTGGACTGTAACTAAAACATTCTATTTGATGCAGTCAAATAGGGGGAGAAGTATTTTGCTTAAAACTGTCACTACACACACACCACAAAATATATGTTTCTGGTCTGGTATTTTTGTTTTGCAGGTGCAGAGGTTATTTGTCTCCATCAAATAGGGGGAGATTGAAGCACTTGGTGGATTTGATGAAGACATAGATATAACTTAGGTTGTGGGTGTGTAGATGATTAGGTTTTTAAGTTTAAGCACTTAATCTCTTGATAGGCCATTATATTTTGTGATAAGCACCTTAAAATGTTGCATCCCATTGAAAATCATTTTTCTGCATGAAAAACTTACGTTTAAGTATTAAAAGAATAAACTAAGTTTTTTTTCAATCTGTTAAAAAGGATTTTCAATCTGTTAAAATCACTTAAAAGAAAAAGTGGTCATATATAATCGTATTTTCAATTGATTGATTCGCAGAATCAACAAGTTAAAATAACTCAATGAATTTTTCAATATCAAAGTTTCGCATTTTTCAATCTGTTGAAATGATTTTTCAATCTGTTGAAACAGAAAGATTTTTTCGGTCTAAGAGTTTTTCGGAAAATCAATCTGTTGAAATATTTTTCAATCTGTTAAAACGAGAGAGACCATTTTTTTAACTAAGTGTTTGCAGGATTTCAATCTGTTGAAATGATTTTCAATCGATTGAATCGAGAGCTGTCATTTTTTCATTAAGTTGTTTCAATCCATTAAAAACTCGAATCAATCGATTGAATGGAGCTTTAAATGAAATCAATCGATTGAATCGATGTCTTAATCGATTGAATGGAGCTTTAAATGAAATCAATCGATTGAATCGACATTTTAATCGATTGAAATAATATTCTGATCGATCATAGTTTCATTTTAATCGATCATAACTAGGTCCGATCGATCATACTTCGGCTCTAATCGATCGAGTCTCTTCTAAACTCGTTTTACTTTA
This sequence comes from Sphenostylis stenocarpa, assembly GCA_963425845.1. Taxonomy (NCBI): domain Eukaryota; kingdom Viridiplantae; phylum Streptophyta; class Magnoliopsida; order Fabales; family Fabaceae; genus Sphenostylis; species Sphenostylis stenocarpa. The sequence goes on from OY731406.1 coordinate 27,230,359, forward strand.
AACTAATCGATCTTTTGACTCTCTCGAAACAGTTTTTGACAGCTTGGATCAGTCCGATTTTATGATTTACTCTATATATACAGATTTGATCTATCTTTTAAAAATATACAATACAATACACTACTTGAGAAAACTTGTGAAATCAATCTGTGAATTTTTTCATACGTGACTTTCTCTGCATTCAAGAATCTTTTTCATATCATAAGGTGTTGTGATCAGAATTGTGGTCATTCAAAGAGAGAAAGTGCTGATAGAATTGGTTCTGGACAATTAGAAACTTCAAGTCCAAGTTTTTTCTTTCCATATTCTTTTGTAAAAGTTGATTGTGCAGGTTGGATTGTAATCTGCACTTGGTACAGTAACTGGATTTGGTTACTGGGTGGTTTTCAAGATTCTGTCTTGTGGGTTTTGCAAGATAGTTCTTGGGGTAGATTGGTGAGTATCTACTGGTTGTAATTTTCACTTGGTATTAGTGGAACTTGACTGGTTTGTCAAGAACTGGATGTAGCTCTGGATTAGAGTGAACCAGTATAAATTTGTGTGTTAATATTCTTCTTTCATCTCTTTTAATTTCTGTCTTTAATTGTGCTGTGTTTAAACCAAATTACCTTTGCAAAGATTGAATAAAGATAACTCATTCTTCCAAAAGAAAGTAAGTTTTGCGAAAAAGTTTTAAAGTTCAATTCACCCCCCCTCTTGAACTCAACCATTAATTCTTTCATTTTCTGTATAAAAATAAGGATTTTCGCCTTCAGAAGCCGAGACTGCCGTCTCGCCACTTGCCAATGGCGAGACCCCCCCTTCCGTTTGGCGAGAAGGCCTTCTCGTCACTTGGCAAGTCGAGACGGCCGTCTCGCCAAACGAGACGGTCGTCTCTCCATTAATTCAAGGCGAGACGGTCGTCCTGAATGGCGAGACCGCTGTCTCAACCTTGCTAGTCGAGACGACCATCTCGACCTGACAGGCGCGAATCCCTATAAATAGTGAGTGCTCCCCCCTTCATTTCACACAGTTCTTCCACTTTCCCTTCTACACTTTCTTCAAATTCTCCTCCTAGAGCCCCTCCGAAGACTTTCCGGAGTTTCTGAGTGTCTTAGAGAGCTTTTTATAGCGTTTCGAGAGCGACTTTCGGCATTGTAAGAGCGAAGGGCTGCCAAAACGCACCCTATTTTCAAGAGAATTAATCAAAAAACTTGCTTCGGAGGTTTCTTCATTCTCTCCCTCTCTTTTACTGTCTTTTTATTCATAATTAAATTGCGTAATAGATATTAGGGTCATGTAGTCATTATTTTAATTCTGCAAATAAAAGGTAAAAACGTCTTTTCAAAAGTTTATTTATAAAATATCTGGCCTATCATAGGGAACCCGAAAGGGGCGTCGTAAAGGGAACTAACACTTCCCTTACACGTAACTAACTCCCTTACCCAACTCTGGTTTTAACGACCAAAGTTGGTTTTCGAAAACCAACGCCTTTTTCCTTTTTCGATGCTCCGGTAAAAACATCGGTGGCAACTCCATAAGAACCCTTTCAAATTTGTCCTTAGGTCAGCCCGGTTATCGGACGATCTAAGAACACCCTTTCGAAAACCTCGCCCTTAGGTTCAGCCCGGTTATTGGACAACCTAAAGGCGTTGTAACTGCACCCATAAAAATGCGAAAAATGGAAAGTCGGAATCATCGTGTCGCTCCGACCGCCTCTTTTTTACGGCGGCTACAGTTACCTGCGTGATGAACCTAGCAATATAGTTGATTTGACCCAAAAATCCTCTGACCTCCTTTTTTGTTCTTGGTGGGGGCATTTCCAATATTGCTTTTGTTTTATCAGGATCTACCTTGATTCCCTTTTGGCTGATGATGAACCCTAGGAGTTTGCCTGACCGTACTCCGAAAGTACATTTTGCTGGATTCAGTTTAAGCTAATGCTTTTGAAGTTGATAAAAAAACTTCTTAAGATATTGAATATGGTCCACCTCGTTTCTGGACTTGGCAATCATGTCATCCATGTATACCTCTATCTCTTTGTGAATCATGTCGTGGAATAATGTGACCATATCCTATTGATAGGAAGCCCCTGTGTTTTTTAGCCTAAAAGGCATTACCCTATTGCAAAAGGTACCCCATGGTGTGATGAAGGGGTTTTTTCCCTATCCTCGACGTCCAGCTTAATTTGATTATACCCTGCATATCCGTTCATGAAGGAATAAAGTGTGTTTGTAGTGGTGTGATCCACTAATGTGTTGGTAGGGGGAAGTCATCCTTTGGACTTGCTCGATTTAGATCCCTATAGTCCACACATACTCTGACTTTACCGTTTTTCTTGATGACGGGCACTGTGTTTGCCAACCATTCAGGGTATTTGGACACTACTAGGAAGTTAGCGTCTAGTTGTCTTTGTACTTCCTCCTTAATCATCAAGGACCAATCCGGCTTTATTCTCCTGAGCTTTTGTTTCACAGGCCAAAATTCCTCTTTTAAAGGTAAACGATGTTCCACTATGCTTGTATCGAGTCCGGGCATGTCATGATAAGACCAAGCAGAAACGTCCACGTATTCTTTCAAAAGTTGTATCAATCCCTCTATGATATCACTATCAATCTGGGTGCTGATATTTATTTCTTTCTTATCGTCATTTTGTCCCAAATTGATAGTTTCTGTTTCCTCTTGATGTGGTTGTATGATGCGGGTTTCTTTCTCTAACATTCTCTGCATGTCCGGGGAAATGGTCCTCTGCTCACTGTCGGACTCGACCCATTCGCCTTCGATTTCCGGGTCCCACAGAGATTCATCAATCACAGACATAATTGTTTTTTAGGTTCTATTTTAGTCATAGATTTTATTATTCAATTATTTTTGGAAGAATAATAAATAGAAGAGGGAAAAGAATGAGAATGAATATGAAAAATGCCTCATGTATTAAAAAAAACAAAGAAAGTGTATTTACATGCCCTTTTAATCAGTGTTCCCACGGCCACGGGCACGGACTGTGGGAAATACAAGAAAAAGCTTAAAAACATGAAAAGGAGCCCTAACAGTTGATCCTCCTAATCTGACCCTCTTCTACTCTGGTTTTGTCAGAGGTTTGGCATCTACATCGGCGGCGGGAGTGTCAAAGGTTATCCACCTGGCGTCTATTAGCTCTTGGACCTTATATTTCAAGGTCAAGCAATTATTCGTTGAGTTCCTAGGTGCATCCGAGTGGTAGTTACATTTTTCATTAGGCTTATACCACTCGGGATAAGGAGGCTTCATTTTCTTGGGAGGAATGCGTGCCAAGAGGTTGGCTTCCAGCAATTGGGGTAGCAATTTCCCATAGGAGGTCGAAAGAGGGGTGAATTTTCTTTCCCTTCTTCGTGGTTGTCGGGCTGTTTGTGGAGCGGAGGAAGGAGTGGCGAAATTGATGGCATATACGGCCTCTTCCTCCTTTTTAAAGGGATTTTTGAATGAGACGTTGGAAGAGGAAGATTGTGCTATCTTCCCGCTTCTTAACCCTTGTTCCACTCTCTCTCCCACGGTGACTATGTCCGAAATAAGATTGGAAGTGCTGGCTATCGCCTTGTCATAGTAAGCTCCGGTCAATGAATCTATGAACATAGTCACCGTCTCCTTGTTTGTTAGCAGGGCCTCTATTTGGGCAACCATCTCCGTCCACCTTTGGGCGTATGCCTTGAATCTATGACCTATCTGGGGTCAGATCGATGTTATATCGGTAACGACAGAGGAAGGCATCCACCAGCTGCTTCCAATTTTGGACTTGCCCCTTTTCCAGCTGCATGTACCAGTTGAGGGCTGAGTCAGCTAGGCTCTCCTGGAAGCAGTGGGTCAGGAGTTTCTCGTTTTCAGCATGTGCATCCATCTTACGACAGTACATCTTAAGATGACTCTTGGGGCAAGTCAATCCAGCATACTTGGGGAAGTCTGGGACCTTGAATTTTGGTGGGAACTAGATGTTCTTAACCAGACACATGTCTACTGCCTCCTTGACGTCGAAGCTATGTCCCTCGACTGCCTTCAGCCTTTCCTCTAAGGCGGAGATTTATTTCTTGGACACCTCAGGGGTGTGAATGTGCATTGCCCTGGCGTCAGATTGCACAGGGGCTTTTTGCTCAAAGAAGAATTCCTCTTCTTCTTCTTCCTCATGGCGAGAGGCGTGATCGCCATGAGCTTCCCCTTTGTTGAGGTTTTACTGGTGCATGACCTCCATTAATTGTACCTGTCGCTGCCGTCAAAAGAGGCGGTCGGAGTGACGCGATGGTTTTGACTTCCCGTTTTCGCGTTTTATGGGTGAGGTTACAACGCCTCTAGGTTGTTCGATAACCGGGCTGGACCTAGGGGTGAGGTTTTCGAAAGGGAACTTCTAGGTTATCCGATAACCGCGCTAGACTTAAAAGTAAATTTTTGAAGGGGTTCTTATGGAGTCGCCACCGATGTTTTTACCAAAAACATCGGAAAAGGAAAAGAAGGTGTTGGTTTTCGAAAAACCAACTTTGGTCATTTTAACTAGAGTTGGGTAAGGGAGTTAGTTACGTGTAGGGAAGGTATTAGCTTCCCTATGACGCCCCTTTCGGGTTCCCTATGATAGGCCAGTTATTTTGTAAATAAATTAAAAATGACGCTTTTACCCTTTTATTTGCGGAATTAAAAGATAACGACTACATGGCCCTAATTAATGCACATATAAATGATAAAGCGATAAAAGAGAGAGAGAGAGAGAGTGAAAAAACCTCCGAAGCAAGCTTTGATTAATTCTTTAAAAGATAGGGTGCATTTTGGCAGCCCTTTGCTCTTACAACGTCAAATTTTCTCTCTCGAAATGCTATAAAAGCTCTATAAAGACACTCAGAAAATTTCAGAAATGCTTCGGAGGGGCCCTAGGAGAAGAATTCTAAGAAATTTTAGAAGGAAAGGTGGAAGAACTGTGTGAAATAGAGGGGAGAGCGCTCCCCTTTTATAGGGATTCCCGCCTATCAAGTCGAGACTGTCGTCTCGCCTGGCAAGGTCGAGACAACCGTCTCGTCTTTGACATATGGCGAGACGGTCGTCTCGCCAATCGAGACGGCGGTATCGATTTGCCAAATGGCAAGAGGGCCGTCTCGCCAAACGGGAAGGCGATCTCGCCATTGGCAGGTGGCGAGACGGCCGTCTCGCCAAACGAGACAGTGGTCTCGACTTTGCCATTCAGCGAGACGACGGTCCCGAAAAGCGAGACAACGATCTCTACCCTTAAGGTGGGAATCCTTATTTTTTGTACAGAAAAACCTTCCTAGTCTAATATGGGGCCTAATAGTCTCTCCTAGTGGCTTTTTAGGCCTTGCCCATCTTCGATTTGGAGGTCTTCTACTCTTTATTTTGAGGTCGGGCAAGATTTGGGGTCTACTGCTACCCCCCCCCTTCACCTGACTAGCCGACTGTTGGCCTGTTACGCCAAGAAGATCGGCTGGAGGGTGAAGGAGTTAACCCTCTTGCCCGGTTGTCCTTCAGATGCTTCGTCTTGTGGTAGCTGATCCTTTGGGGAAAAATGTGTTATTTGCTTTTAGGATGCTCCTTCTTGCGGTAGCCAACCCCTTCGGTTGACACGTGGTAGAACCTCAGGATGCTCCTTTTTGCGGTAGCCGACCCTTCGGTTGATGAGTATAAACCCCCATCAGGCTGGTAGTTACAGCCCACAGTGCGTAGGACTGGATGAGTATAAACCCCCCCATCAGGCTTGGTAGTTACATCCCACAGTGCGTAGGACCAGATGAGTATGAACCCCCCATCAGGCTGGTATGGTCCACAGCGTTGGACCGGCTGCGACTTATTGGTCTGGCTCGTGTGCAGATCAGGCGCACGTCATGCGCAAGTTGATGGGTATGAACCCCCCATCTGGCTGGTACAGTCCTCTTTGTAGGATTGGTGGTGGTGGCTTACTGCTTTAGCTCATGCGCCGCTAAATGAGGGATGTTTTCCTGTTTGGATGAAGTTATCTGGTGTGCTGAGGATCCTTTCGGCTCTTCCGGTGGTTATCCAGCTTTGTTGTTTGCTGGGGAGTCTTTGGTTGTTAAACCTTTATTGATTTTCGAAAAATTATTGGTCAACGTAGTTGTCCTGCCAGTCTGCTTTGGCTATCGCTTTGACTTTAATCTTGCCTTTTTCCGCGGTTTTATCTTTTTTCTCGCGACTTTGGATTTTGGCTTTTTTTTGGGACTAAACGTAAGTCTTTTTACTTTTTAGTCTTTTTCGTTACGCTGACTTTTTTCGAAAAGAGAGTGTAAAGACGAATGGAAATTTTTTTTATTTATGATAAAATTTATTACAACAGTTATTTTGGGGTAATATCCCTAAGACGGCGGCGGACTCGAGCCGGGAGACGATTCGAGAGGGGGGAACTGCCAATACATGTGTCTTTGAAAATCTTCCTGGCTCCGGACTGAGCTGAGATGTTCTTGCCGGAGCAGGGCCAGGTGTTATCTCATTCCCTCCTGTATTTGGCCAAAGGTCTCCAACCAGGTCTCGAAGATGTCCTATCTCAGGGACATCTGGTCGAATTGCTGGTACATGTCGTAGATGTTGCGGTTCATGCCAGCAAAGTCGTCCCCGTACTATTGTTGCTGCTGCCAAAATTCCATGGGCGTTGTCATGTCTTGCATCGCCACCAGGTCCTGGAGGTCCAGGTTCAAGACGAGCGATGGGTGAAGAGCCATTTGGGTCCCTTGCCGGATGTGCATCCCCATGCTAACAAGCATAGACCCGCTGATGTATTCGGGTCGAAGATCGGAGGGGATGCTCTCTCCGCCGCGGCACCTCCACTTCTCAGCTAGTGGGGTTATGAGGGTCCCATAAGGATGACTCCCACGGGACGACACCCAAAATCCTTAAGGGCCTTCACAAAGAAATAGTCGGGATTGCACCGGCACCCCTGAAGCATGCAGTGCAGGGCAAAGAGGTCAGGATGGGTGACCTATCCCTGACTCTCCTTTCGCCCATGAATGGTCCCCGCCAGCAGCTTGTGGCAGATGCGAAGAGCGGAGAGGAGAGCGGACCCCTTCAGTAGGGTCGGCAGAACTTGCACCCCGGTGAGATCCTCCCACATCTCACCAGCTGTGAGGGTAGGTGGTCGCTCATAGATGGTTGTTCGATACCCTGGGGTCAGGATATCCTTAGGCTGGATGAAACTGATGGAGATGTTGAATTCATCCAGCATCGTCTTCCGGTAGGACCCGTTCATGAAATACGAGACCATCTTGACCGAAGGGAGGCCCGGGACCATGGTGGGCAGCTCCATCAGTGTAATGGAGGCGAGGAACTCCATTACTGCCTGCGTGTACATGTTGGTGGGAGGAGGCTAGAGGAGGAAGTCCCACCCGATGCTCTCAATGAACCCCCGCACCTCATCCTCCCAACCAAACTTGGCGAGGATGCGAAAGTCCAACCTCAGCATAGGATCCAGGTGTAGCCTCGGATGTGCTCGAGCCGGGCCTGATGTTAGGGCATTAGTTGGGTCAGGTCCGAAGAAGACGGGGCCACAGATGTACTTGGGCCGGAACCCCTACCCCTCTTTCTAGAAGTCTCTCCTCTATGCATTTTGGTAGAAAGCACTCAAGAATGTAGGAAAATATGTGTGAGGATGCAGAAATGGATGCCTAGAACCAACCCCAAGGCCCCTATTTATAGATTTTCGTTGTAGGGTCGAGACCGTTGTCTGGGATTTTGGGACGACGATCTCGATTTCGCGAGACTCGTAACTAACTCCCTTACCTAACTCTGGTTGTAATGACCAAAGTTGGTTTTTCTTAAAACCACCGCCTTCTTTTTTCCCTTTCCAATGTTTTTGGTTAAAATATTGGTGGCGACTCCAAGACCCATTTATGAAAACCTCACCCTTAGAATAGTTCGGTTATCAGACATCCTAAGGGTGATGACCACACTTTTTAAAACGTGAGTCGAATCAAAAAATCATCGCGTCGCTCTCCGACCGCCTCTTTTGATGCCGGCAACAGATGACGACTCCATTGGGAAAGCTAGAAAGTTGATCCCATTTAGTGATGGACTAGTTTAATAAATAAAAACTTGAAATTATGCTTTTACCCTTCCTTGCTTTTATAACATGATTTATTATTTGGCTTTAATAATTTTTGTACGTTTACTTTATGCAATTGTTTGAAATAACAAATGTACACAAACCCTTACACACAATAGTTCTCCCTATACCCGGGGGCAAGTGGGATAACCATAGGGAGTGGGTGGCATTGTACGATTTGCCGTAATGAGGGCCATGAGCCCAACGGTATGGTTGAAAACCACCACTCAAGGTGATAACCTTCCTCTTTTGGCCTAAAGACTAACAAGGCCCTAGTGCCATGCATGGTCTGAAGGCTGGGAGAGTGAGGACCCTATAATGGGGGCACCTTGGGAGCCTGGCCTTGGTGAGGATATTTAGAACTACCTTGAATATGCACTCTTCTGTAGGATACCCCTACCTCGTGATAAAAACATCGTCACACTGTTCGCGGATGAGTGAATTGTTTGTGCATTTGTTTTTTGCATAGCATAATCATACAACAACAAAATGAATACAAAAAATCTCAAAAACCATTTCATAACAAACCCTTATCTCGGACAGTCTACATTTTAGCTAGCCTGGTTTCAGGTTCTTTGTAAGCTAAGTAGTCACGTGGACCAAAAGAAGAGATAAGGGATTCTAAAACCATTCTTTCACAATAAACCACTTTTATCTCGGACAATATGCATTTTAGCTAGCCTGGTTTCATGTTCTTTGTAAGCTAAGTAGCCACACAGTCCGACAGAAGAGATAAATGGTTATATAAATCAAATAATCATAATAAGAGAAAATGGGACCCTATTCATGGTGTTAAGCATCAAACTCATGAACATCCATATAGGTAGTTTCCTTTCTTTTGAAAAAACAAAAAATCCAAACACTATCATGCATCACGTAAAAAATAAAACATGATAATGTTTAGGAAAACAAAACACTTACATGCATGTTAAGTGGTAAAAAGTTGATATAATTATGCCTTGAATTGTTATGAAACCACTTAACTTATGTTAATTCTAATATATTTTTCTCCCAATACAGGATGAATTCGAGAATACCTTGATACAAGAGTAAGGAGCATAATTGTCAAGCATAATTGGAGTAAAATTGAAACAAAGAAGAGCAAAACTTTTTCATAATAAACACCCTTATCTCGGATAGTTCACATTTTAGCTAGCCTGGTTTCTCGGGTTCTTTGTAAGCTATGTAGCCACGTGGACCGACCAGGAAGAGATAAGGGGATCTAAAACCATTATTTCGTAATAACCACCTTTATCTCGGATAATCTGCATTTTAGCTAGCACTGGCCCGGGTTCTTTGTAAGCTAAGTAGCCACGTAGACCTATGTGAAGAGATAAAGGGTTAAAATAAATAATAATAAAAAAAGTAATAACGAAATCTAAATAAAATATTTTTAATAAAGTTGTATCATTCATATCGCATCATTTCATAAGTGGAAAAACCAAGAGAAAAAATAAATGCGATACGCATACATATCATCTTAATAAATCTCTCAAAAAATGGGTCTTAGGAGCATTTTTTGAGAAAATTTTGGGCCAAATCCACTTTCAAAATTTGTCACTTGTTCTTCACTTTTTCCTCTTCATTTTGATATGTTAGTGTGTCCAAATCCAACATCCCGAGTCAAAAGTTATCTTACTTTGAATATTTTTTCGCTTTTTTTTTATCATAAAAGGTCCTTTTTGCACTAACACATGCATAAATACATTCATTCTAGAGGGCATTAGATATCCCGAAGAAAAAGCTGAAAAAGACCCAGTGCGCTTGTAATCTTCCATAAGGAAGAGACAAGTGTGTTAAGGTATATGGTGACCTTTGTCAAATCTATGATGAGAAGGAACCAATATGCCGAAGTGGGTATGGTGCTACGTGAAGCGTGAGCTTTTAGAGGATACCAAAGCCATTGTCTTAAGGCATATCTATCCTACACTAATCATTCATTTCATTTCAAAATAAAATTAAATGTTCTTAAATTCTTTTGCATTCTAGAAAGCGGTTGGTATTCTTCATGCCCTCATCCGCATACAAAAATCCCAAACACTATTATACATCATGCTAGGAAATAAAACATGATAATGTTTAGAAAAAAACAAACACTTGCATACATGCATCCACCAAAATTCACCCTCATAAAATGAATCTAGTAGTAGCGGTTGAAGAAAGTGGATATTCCTCAATACCATGTAAAGAGGATAGGACATTCGCATGCCATGCGGGAAGTAAAAAACAAGAAAATACATAGAAATTCTAACCCGCCTATGGGTTCCTTTAGGCTTCTCCGCTTTTAAAAAATGTACTTTGAAACATTGCATTAAGGAATGTACACTATCCGGATGAAATAAATAAAATTGTTTGTTTTCATCATCTCTTCAGCCAGTCTATTATATTCATAAATTGCATTCATTCATTCTCACTTTAATAATAATAAGATAATAAAAAGAAAGGATTAATTGATGTGCTTCCCATGAATCGGAATATGATGAAGAAGCAAACCTTTACGTCATCAAGTTCTCTCTAACGGTTGATCCGCCTAAGGAGGATAATAAGCCTCAACTCGTTGGATATCCAAGTTAATAAGGAAGAGGGGCAAGGATGTCGTTACATTTGTTCATGCCTTGAATCAAATAAATTTGTACCATGGAGATACGCAAAAACATCGCCCATCAATGAGGATATCTCCAGCATAGCTCAGTATCGGGGAAGGATTAGAAGTGGAAGAATCTATTCCCCAAGGAGCTATAAGATGACGCTCCTAAGAATAAAGGAATAAATAAAAAGACCGAAGAAAAACATAATACAAAGAGGAAATTGAGTAGACTTTGGATTCATGACGCCTTAAGGCATTTCTTTCAACATTCCGCCAAAAAGACAAACTCACGGTAGGCGACAAGGCGGTCACGGTTTGAACTAAAGACGACATTCGGATCGACAGAGTCGTCTGCCCTACCTTGAATGGATGCGGTGAAGAGGACCTTTGAAATATCTTTTGCCAATATGAAAAGACTTCCTAGAACAATATGAAGGTGACCCACATGATGAGGAAATATGGATACCGCCCAAACCAATGGCTCATTAGAAACTCTCAAGGAATAAGGGAGCCACCAGATTTTAAAGACAATCCTTTGAAGCATGACCCTACAAAGGATTGTAGACCCCAAATCTTGCCCGCCTCCAAATAAAGAGTAGAAGACCTCCTATTCAAAGATGGACGAAGCCTAAGAAGCCACTAGGAGAGACTATGTAGGCTCCATACTAGGATAGGAGGAATTTTACTCACACAAAAATAAGGTTTCTCGCCTTTTTGGGGACGAGATCGCCGAGTCTCGCCACTTTGGCAAGACGAGACGAGTGGTCCCAATTGGCCGAAGCGAGCGGTCTCGACTGCGTCGGAGCCGAGACGAGTCTCGACTGTCGAGCACGAAAAAACTATAAATAGGGGGCTCCCATTCCCTCATTTACACACCACACACAAAGTTTTCTCCTCCTTTCTCTCTAGAAATCACTTAAATTTCTCTCTCTAGAATCCCTCCGAGGCATTTCCAAAGCTTACGAGTGTCTTTAGAGTGTTTTGAGAGCGTTTCGAGAGGTTTTCCAATGCCGTGTAGAGGTGAAGTGGCTGCCGTCAAAGCACCCTATTTACAAAAATTAATAGAAAGCTAGCTTCGGAGGTTCCTACTTTCTCTCTCTATCTTTTACCGCATTATTTAAATTACGCAATAGTACCTTAGGGCCATGTAGTCATAATCTTTAAATTCCGCAAAATAAAAGGGTAAAAGCGTATTTTCGTTTATTTACTCGTAATAGGCGGCTCTATTATAGGGAACCGAAAGAGGCGTCGTAAAGGAACTAACCCTTCCTTTACACGTAACTAACTCCCTTACCCAACTCCGGTTCTAATGACCAAAGTTGGTTTTTCGAAAACCAACGCCTTTTAATTTCTTTTCCGATGTTTCGGTAAAAACGTCGGTGGCGACTCCAAAGAACCCTTCAAAACTAGCTCTTGGATTAGCCGGTTATCGGACAATCCAAGAGCACTCTTTCGAAAACCTCGCCCCTAGAGTTCAGCTCTAGGTTATCTGGACAACCTAAAGGCGTTGTAACCACCAATAAAAAACGCAAAATTGGAAAGTTGGAACCATCGCTGTCGCTTCCGGCCGCCTCATTTTGATTTGGCGGCGACGATGGCGACTTCAATCGGGAAGCCTAGAGAGTTGATCCCATTTAAGTGATGGGCCATCTTAAAAATAAATAAACCAAGAAAATTACGCTTTTTACCCTACCTTGTATTATAACATGTTTTATTGCTTGGCTTTAATAAGCGTGTATACTGTTTATACTTACGCAATTGTTTGAAATACAAATTGTACACAAACCCTTGCACACTACAGTTCCCTCTATACCGGGGGCAAGTGAGAAATCCATAGGGAGTGGGTGCGCGGGTACGGTTCTGCTGTAAGTGATGGCCTCGTGCCCACCGGTGTGATCGGAAACCACCACTCAAGGTGATAACCTTCCTCTTTGGCACAAAGACTGACTATGGTCTTAGTGCTAAGCAT